>OX463770.1:6182787-6431803 GCA_949825005.1 Gasteruption jaculator
GTTAAACAATTATAGTTGATGCGTTTCAAGATCGGTTGCTTTTTACGTCACATGTGAAAAATTGGAAAATATCGTGGAGTTTTGAGACACTTTTCAAAACTCAATGGATAAATTCAGAATTTTCTTGCCTTCAAATTTGCGAATTTGAGTATGATCTCGTGGCAAAATAAGGCTTGAGTGAAATCATACAAAAATGAAAGAAAAAAAAAACCTAATTCTGAAGAACAATAACAAAGTAGTGCTCAGTTAAATATTTTTCTCGTAATGAGCATCTCTAATAAATCGTAAGTGAATTAAATTTTTCAAAAATATGTCTTTTTTACTTTGACAACAAAATGTCGGTTCATAAACAAATTCCAAGTTACGCTATTTGACTTCGTAAAGATATTTTTTTAGCTCTACGCGATACCAATAAATTAATTTTCTATGTTGACTCTACTTTTATGAAATCACTGCCAGATAATCAATATCCTAAACGATGCAAAATTTTTTAGTAAATCATAAAACCCCCTTTTCCGCATATAAACAAAATAACCAATTTTTAGTTCCAGAATAATTTACGAATTTCTAAATGCAGTATTCAAAAGTTCTAATTTTAATAACAAACTTGTACCATTCAATTTGTCTTTGCTACATAAAATCCGATTTTGTCTTCATAGTTCTGTATTAAAATTGCATAAAATTGGAAAATTCCTTCAAACGCAGAAAATTACTCCTTTTGTTATGAGAAGTGATTATTTAGAGCCGGCAAAGCATCCCTCTCATTTGACATTATCGAAATGGTATATAATCATGAACATTAGCGTAAAATTATTGCAAACATAACCAATGTACAAGAAAATTGATTTAATTAGTATTCGAACTTATCCCTTCACTGAAACGCAATTGCGTGTATTTCCAAGTAATTGGTTCGTTAATTTCGAAATTACGTGCCCCATCAACGGCGAAAGTTATTAGCGACACAATGGGATTAACTATAAGCGATGTTGTCCTAGAGGGGACGACTCATTCGCGTAATATCGTAGCCTTGAATTTCACGAATTGCACACGAATCAAATATCTTTCTGTGTAGTTGTAGCAATTCTCCTACAATTTAACGTAATATCCAAATCATTAAAATTATGGTAGAAAGATCTCGAAGAATATTTTAGAGGTCTTCCCTCGAAAGCCAGATCTTCCGCGTGAAAGTCATACGTGAAATTCAATTAACTGACCCGACTCCAAGTCCATTGTTTGTCACTTTATTTGCAAATTAATAAAGAAAATGACATACTACTAGCAAATGGAAACTTAATAATATTTCTGTGTATAATAATAATAATAATAATATTCCCGTTGTTAAAATTTAAACGTACATGCAACATAGATGAATTTAAAATACATGAAAAATATTCTTTGCCATTAGCCATTTTTCAAAGCAATAAAATTGAATATAATCGTTAAAGCACTACTAGTAACCAATATTATTTTTATGTAAAAGTGTTACATTTTACATAAAACGCTAAAATATTTCGAGATATTATTCAAGCACCAAAATACAGAAATTCCATGTTAGAAATTGTTTTACTATAAAATTAGAAATTAAATTTTTAAAAGTATTAAGATGAAAAAATATTGAAGAAACATCCTGAATATTAATTTTTCAAGGTTTAAATTCCAAAGTAAAATTTATTTCACCTTTGTTTCAACAAATGTGTACTTATTTCAGAATTTTTCTTTTCCAATTTTCAGTTTCAAACGAAAATTTGATCTCTTACTATATTTGAAAGGCATTACGATTGACCAACTCATTAACAAACATTTCATTCCTTTATGTTTAATTAGGAAATCTTGGAAAAAGCACTTGGAGGGTTGCGGCATAAATTACAAGGGAACAGAAGTAACCCCGTTGAAGTGGAACGTTATAGAAAACAACAGCTTCTATTAGAGAGGGAACTTAGTAGAGTCAGACTACTACTGGCTCACAACTCTAAGGTAGAAACTTCGAAATTGCTTTGACCAGCTTTTAATACATCATGATTACATCGTCCCGTTTCCTCTACCAACAAGATAAGAGACATGAGAGCATTTACCGTGAATAGAGATTGATTGAGATATTTATTGATATCAAATAGTCTTCCAACGAATTCCATTCGAAAATTAATCAGAAATTTCTGTTTACTGCGAAACCCTTGTTGCCTGTAACTACAGAAATCTATGCAATTCACGGTGCCACAAGTATTTTTAAGACTCAATAGCGATATTATATGTTGTCAATTCATTCCTTTCGCAGGTAAAACCCGTATACTTTAAGGTAATTTCAAAATGTGAATATTCGTTGCTTTGCGAAAATGCGGTTTTTCGATTAGGGAATCTTCCGTAGAACGCGTAATTGTCTCTTTCTCGTGTTATCATTGTGTGCTTTGAAGAACAACATAATGCTGCTTCGAGACAATCAGCTTTTACCCCATTGTACTGTTGGATTATAAATTTCCTCATTAAAAAAAAAACAAAAACAAAGTAATAAAGATTCTTCATTACTTTTTGTGCAGAAACTCGAGGAAACAGTGGCGGAAAATGCAAGATTGGAACAAGATCTCGTTGTATTAAGGCAAAAGCTACAAGCTTCTAAAAGGTACGCTGGTAATATGACAAGAGATTCTTCAGGTGCCACCGCAGCACTTGAAGCTGAATTAAGAAGAGTGCAACAACTGGTTGGTGATCTTCAAAGGCAAAGACAGGAATTAAGTGTTCAAGTTCGACAACTAACTGAGAAGTCACATAGTCTTGTTCAACAAATTAGACCTCAGATTAATACAAGTAAGCTTTCCTCTTTTCTATAAACTTTTGTATTTTATGATACTCCAATCTTGTGATTCAATTCTTTTTTATTTTCATATAAAAAAATTATTCATATTCAATTTACCTTAGCCATTTATTATGTATTGTAATCCAACTTCTTTGTTTAATTGGAATTTCGCAACTTTTATATTTCAACGTGTAATTCATCACTAAAATTCAATTAATCTGATTCTTTTGTTCGTTGTTAAAGGGAATCTTAAAGCAAACATTCCCTATCAGAAATGCATTCAGGCTCATATTTTCTAGGATATGGATAATAAAAAGTGTGTGATAAAAAAATAGGAAATATAAAATTTCTTATTTGTTGAAGTAGATGTAAATTTGAAAAGCTTATTAGCTCTTTTCCACATAATAATTTTGATTGGGAAGGTAGAGGGGCCTGCAGCTCCATATATTTTATATAATTTGTTGAATTTTCTAGAGGCTTCAATGAAATTTTGAAAACTGAGCTTTTTCTTAGGTACTAGTATTTAATCACAAATTCATTTTTTTTTCACCGAAGACTTTCCTCATTCCTGCATAAATGTTCATAAGTTTCAGAGAATCATACAAAAGTAGACAAAGTAGAAAAAGTAGGCATCCAAAACCAATCATTTTTCATAAATTTTTATTAGTTTTTATTTTTTAATGGTGTTCCTCTTTACTCTAAAATATAAAATTCGTTTAATTCGAATTAATATAGGTCGAATACTAAGCGCATATTAAGCAACGAATTTTTTTTTATTTACAAAATATTATTAAATTTGACGATCAATGGCAAAACTCTGAAAATAAACAGCTTTATTTATGTATCGATTTATGATTATCAGCGGTAATATAATTATAATTCATCACATCTTTGGAAATCCTCATTTCTAGCGCCACAAGTTCACCATTCAAAAAAGCGTTCGCAAAGTTCCTGGTTAGAAACAGACTTGGACTCAGGAACGACATTGGATCATGGCTTGGAATCGCCGATAATAAATCCAGGAATTACATCATCGACGCGTAACGGCAGCACGAACAAATTAAATGAAAATCCACACCAGCAGCACCCTCCAATGAATCAGTATAAAGAGCCATCAATTTATAAGGAAAATGCTAATCGATATTCACCCCCGCAATCAAGACGGACTGCCAATAATCAAATAAATCAGGAACAGTCGCAGCACCAGCAACAGCAGCAACAACATCAATTGCACAACCAGAATCATCACTCACCGCAAAATCATATATCAAGTTTATCGCCGCAATTAAGAGAACAAATACAGCAGCATCAGTTGAAGCAACAATTATTAAAAGATCAAATGCAAGGCAAAAGTAGTCCAATCCAGGGAAACGTTCTTCCTTTGTATATTAACACAGATTCTAGGAAGCAGGGTGAGGATTTGAAAATTAATATTTTTTCTTAGAATCGGTTAACTCGTTTGTGTACAACCATTTATAAATGATTCTCGAAATGGGTGATTAAAAACAACAAAATATCAAAAATTATTTTTTTTTTTAGAGCAATAGAGGCTTGTTTTCCAAAAAATAAGTTCTATCTTCTATGTAACGATTTAATAGGATTTCAAATTTCTGAAACATTAAAAAACACTACCAAATTATATAATTTCTAAAAGTCGAAGGTATTCAACAAAATGTTAACATTTCAACACATTTGGGCTTAAGTGTACCGCATACTCAAGCTAAAATATGTTAATTTTATGTGATTGCTTTCGCCTTTTAAAAATTGTGCACCCGCATAATTTCGTGGTTTCTAGAAATTAAGAAAGAAGAAATTCGCGAACATTGATAATTAAAAAAATTTTTTATTATTCTTCACCATACGTGGATAAGTTAGATGCATAAGTTCGTCAATATTTTTTTATAATTTTATTTCAAAATTTGTTGTATAAAAAATTTTTATGCAAGTGTCACATATTTGTTCCTTAGCGCGAACACAACATTAGTGTTTCTTGCTAAACTTGAGCTTCTGTTTTCGAGAATGGTCAAGATTTGCTAAGAAGCCTCTACAAGAGTGGCATGAAACCCTGTAAAATCATTGAACTCGTGTTGTAAATTGTTTCGTGCTACAGGTGAAAGAATATTAATGAACTTATCGGCATTACTTTGAATCTAGAAACATCAAAGAAACCACTACTATTTTGGAATGAATTAATATTTAATTGAAATTTATTTAAATTATCGTGTTCTCCACGTGATGAATCATTTACCTTAGTTATAAAATTTGCAAATTAATTAATTACAGATGGTGCGAAGCTTGAAAATGGCACAAGCATCGTAATTCCACCTCCTGAATATATTCCACCTCCTCCCCCGCCACCTTCTGAAGAAAATCTTTTAGTTAATGGGAATTACGGTCAGAATGAGGACAACAAGTTCTCTGGTAAGTAACTGGAAAAATTAGAAACAATCAAAATTTGTAGTAAATTAAATTTGTATTTAGTAAAGAAAAATTCAAGTCATAGAAGTTTCAAAGTAGTAGGTAGTCCCTAATTGTAGTAAAAGGAGAATTTCAAGAGGAAGAATGAATTACAATCATGCGATTTTCTACCTACTACCGCTAATTCCAAATTCTATCCAATTCATTGTTTGTAGGACTAATGCACAACCGGGAGAAACAAGAAATAAAAACGGTTCGTATAGTGAAACGTGAATCTGAGAGACGACAGAGGGATCGTGGTGATAGAACTGGAAACCTTGGTATTCCTTTGACTAACGGTCTTCCTCTACCTGGCGGTGTAAGGAGACTCGGAGAAGAGGAATTCGGAAGCTCTCAACAATTTGAGGTGACAAAACATTTTTAGAAAATTTGCAATTTTTTTTAAGCGCCATTTTCCTCCGAAATAAGATTGGGGTGGAACAAATTTTTAGTTCGAACAATGACAATAAAAAAAATGCAGGTATCCAAAGGATTATAAATTTGTTTAATGACAGATTAATATTAATTACACATTACACGAGTTTACGTCAAACAGGTTTTTAGTAAGAAAAATTTCTTCAATTTTTCTAACATTTTTTTAAATGTATTTCATCACAATATTGACTAGGTATCCATAATAATTGTCCTGAAATTCATTTAAACCCAAAAACAGCAGCAAAAAGTTAAAACACTAAATTAAACTCAGAGCTTGAAAATATCCTGCGGCTTTTGAAACATTTTCAAGACTTTCTCCCATTTTCTCAAATATAAATCCTGAAATTTGTAGAATCTAGTTATGATTTTTGAAATTGTATTTACACAGAAGTCGCAATTAGGCAGAGTCGTGGAAGAAACTCCAATAGCTCACGCTCAAAGTACAGTACAATTATCGGAATTGGATGATATTCAGTTTCAAAGAAGTATGTCCTTGCCAAGAGGTTTCGGGGGTCAGAAATTAAACAACCCTAGCTTGCATCAAGGACCTCTACCACCACCGCCTCGCAGCGATAGCATGAATGCATTAAGAAATATGATGGCTCGACGACACAAGGTTCGAGTAAGTTACTTAATTACTAAAAATTTAGTCATTGTAAAATCTCATTCTCTTTTTTTTTTCAAAATTTTACAAAATTTATTGGGGTTACATTGAATTACGTTTATTTGCTGCAAGTTTTTTTGTCCCATATTTTTTATATTCTTTCCATTGAAATAACAGAAATGTTATTTTATGTTTAAAAAGAACTTTTTTTTGCTTCAATTGTGATAAATTTTGTTACTAATAATTATAAAAATCAATAATAATTATTATTATAATTATTAATTATATCATTATATATTAATGAATTTTTCATGAATCCTATAAAAGTCCGTAGAAGAATGCATAAAGTTAATAATGAATTATTCAATGTTCTCATAGAAATATATAAACTTTAACTCGATTTCTTGCATGAAAATTCCATTGCAAAATTCCTACTTATCATACAGTCATTGAAATTTGAATATAATAATATTAATCAGCAACATTATTTGACACAAAGGAGGCATCGTTCTTGTCCTTTACAGTACAAGCCGAATAGTACTTTACAGTCCCATAAAATTTAATTTTCAAGCGAAAATACCGAAACGAACTCTGACATTTTTAATTAAGGAAGTACCTTCAAGAAAATTAATACATGCCGGCAAGTTGGACGTTCTACTTGTTACCTGGGAATGAACCTGATCTTTAATTAAACTCGCTTTTTGGACTAAGGAATTGCTCAGCTCGTTGATAAATTAAATTAGGAATCAAACGTGCTGGCGTTAAATATCAATCAATTTGGCTTGTCATTAAAAGTTAATATAATCGCTAATATTAAAAAAATATATTATATATCCAGAATATTGATATCTTTTTTATAATAGGTATATACGAATTGGAGACAATATATTCTAAAAGTATAAAGCTAATGAAAAAGAATGAACATAAACTTATTCAATTTCCAAGATTTGGTACACTTTCTGTACTAAATATTAAATTCTAATGTAAACTTTTTATGCATGAAACAAAATAATACTTTTTACCTGAGTAACTTAATAAAATTTTAATACAAACATGACAAAATTCTGCGTCGCACCCATTTAAAGGGTTTAGCTTAAAAAATCAGCTCATGAAGTTTTGGTGAATTTTGTGTGTTGCAGAAAAATTACTAGTACTTATTACAATTTGCTAATTTCAAACATTCTTTAAATTCGGTACATTGCTAACAATTGCAAAGTAAGTAAAGTCAATTTGAAAAAAAGGACAAACTCAAAATAAATTTCTTTGATGACCTGCGAAATTCTGCAAAATTCCCAATTTAAAAAAAATCTTTAAAAACCCTAGTAAAATATAAATACCCTTTAAAGAAAAATATTTCCTTTTCTCTCAGATTAATCCCCTATTCCAATATGCCATTTGACAATTCCCATTTCTTTTACCCCAGCTTTAACACTTTTTTGTTATCATTTCGCTTGGTTATTTTCTTCTCTCAGTTTGAAAACGATGGAAGTTCAGACAGTACCTTGTCACCATACACCGATAGCCCAACATCAAGCTCACATATGCCAATGAGTTCATCTAATTATTCAACGAGTCCATCGTCATACAGCCCAAATCATCACCATTATGTAACGAATAGTGATCGGAACTATCATCGACCGGCAATGAATTATCAGCCTGGACAATATAATAGCCAATTGTATGGGAGTTCGACATCGTCATTAAAAAGCGAAAGTTTAATGGACAATAGTACGAACAGTCCATGCCCATTATCGCCATCTTCGGGATCAAATATTGCAACACCAACGACATCGAAAGAAAGATATTTTGGCTCCGTAGCCAGTATCAATAGTCTATCGGAATCGCCGCAATTGTCACCAGTGTTTAAGAGCGAAGCTGCTAGACAGATTATTAAAGAAATGACCGAGAGGAAAGTGGATGGACCGAAGAGAAGACCGATACCGAAAGAAAAGAGGAGACATTATACAGTTTCGAGTAGCAAACCTTTGTTTGATTTGGAAGATACCTTTTCGAAGATGGTACATTTTATTTTCCTTTGATTTACTTTTTCATTCATTGTCAGAAGAAAGCGTTTGATATTTTGTGATTTTTCTTTTTTTTATAATCATCCTGTTTTTCTTCTTTCACATGTTTTCTTTTTAGATGAATCTCGATATTCGCGTACTTTGTAAAACTGTGTGATTTAAAGAAAAGTACTGCAAAAGTCGTTTCGAGAAGACATTGCAAAATTGAAAATATTTGTTTTTTAGGACATGGGCAGAGCGAGGGATGATTTGGATATGGAACGAGCCCTAAGACCGAGGATAAATGCTCCAGACGTTGTAAGGTCAACTTTAAGTCACAAGGAGTTAAAATATAATGAGAGTACTATTGATCAGTTGCTTGGTACTCCTAACAAAATTGTTATCCCTGAACGTTATATACCTGAAAAGGTAAGAATCGATGTTTTGCAAATCTAATATTTATCGTTTTTATGAGCTTACATCATAAAAAAATATTAAAAAATTGTGGATTAAATGTTCTACTTATACCTCATATCTTTATATATTATTATGAAAATACTGCTGCACGAACACGTTTCAAACAAAATTAAAAATGGACAATTAAGAAAATGTCTTTTATTAAAGTACAATTCTTTTCTACTTAATTGTACTCATCATATTATTGGGAATAATTTACAATTACTTAATATCAATAATTAATTTTAAGTAATATTAATATTTATAAGTATAAATATAAATATTAATTTTAATATAAATAATTATTAATTAATATAGATATAAATATTCATTACTTAATTTATATAAATTCCTCCATGTATGAATTTTGTCAATTTTATCAAATACGGTCTATTTTCAGACCCCGGAATTAAGTGCAGAAGAGCAGGAACAAAGATTAAAGAAGGCAGAATCCATAAGAAAAATGTTATCTGAAACAACAGTGACGGCAACGGAAGCTGCTGGTAAGAAACTATAATATAATTAGTTATAATTTATAGAACACGAAATTCATATGCAGAACAATTTTTTATCGACGTTCACATTAAAAAAAAATAGTATAACAAAATTGAGACAAATAAATCATCAAACTAAGAAATGTACAGTTGATCAGGATACACAATAGTAGAAAATAATGAGAATATTAATTCACATAAAAAATTATTTTTGCAAATGTTATTAAGGAAAAATATTTGAAAGTTAACTTTCGTAGTAATTATCAAAATACTACTACTAAAAACCATGCAAGGGAATTTATACCATTAATTAATTTTCTTCTTGTTATCGTCGCACGAGAATATCATATAATATTTTCTTACTACTAAAAATAGTATTTAAATGCTTTAAAATCTAATAAATAAAAAATTACTATTAAACTATAATGTCAAAAAAAAAATTTTTCATTTCAGATAATGATAATGACGTTAACAAATCAGGCACTTTAAAGAGAAAAGTAGCTGAAGAGAAGAAACAAAGAGAACATATCCTCCAATTGAACCAAATTCTCGCAAAGCAAGTGATGGAGAAAAGTAAAATGGTAGCTGGTATGTTCTAACAATGTATTTGTTACTTCTAATTTTCAGAACGTTAATTTTGCTACTATCTATTTTGATAAGAATTTTTGTTAGTTTTCTAATTGAAATTGTTTTGCATGACGTCTATATCATTTTTTTAAATAGTTTAGACTGCGTGTTCAATGCATGTTAACAATTTTTATTTCAATTTATATACAATTTCAGCGTTTAATTTCTCTGTTTCTTCCCATCGTACGCCAATCATTATTCTAAAATTTTTCGATTTTTATTATCGAGTATCGTTTGGCGAGGGTTTTGTGTGTGTTTTGATTTCACAATTAGTAATTGTCTTTCGAGTGAAAACATGCAAGGTGGTTATTATAATAATGCAGTTTCAGCAGTTTTCGCTATTAAACAATTCAAAATAAATAGATGTTTCATTCTGAAAACGTAATTAATAAAATAATATAAGCAGAAATTCTGTAAATTTTGGAACGTATTTGAGGAAAGGTTGTTTCTAGTTACTTAAATATTGTTTAAAAAAATAGCCACTTAGTAGAGTGTTGTTTGGATCGTTTGTGATGTGTGTAGGTAACCAGGCGCACTGACTGCCATTAAAAGCTTCCACCATACTTCCATGTAGGACACGCACATCATATTACAAGTTTTTCAGGTTTGTGTTCCCCATTTAATTTTGATTTTTGTTTTTACCCCCTATAACTTATCTGGTTTTTTTTTCTTTAAATGTATCATCCACTGCTCATATCCATCTTTTTATTCATATACATGCAATATATATGTTCAATTTTTTGATTGAACAAAATTTGGCAGAACTATAGATATATCTTTTTTCATTTAAAATATTTATTGCAAGATTGCGCATAAGGTAAAAGCTAATTTTTTTACCGTTTTGATTGATCTTATTTTTCAATAACGTATCATAATTATTTTGTTCTAGCATCGTTTATAATTATATGATTATATAAAGATAAACTTTTTCATTTAAAAAGAATGAGGAAATGCTGTTTAAATTTTTAGTTACTTGTTAAAGTTTAATAACAAATTTTTCTTTTTCAATTCCAGATTAACTTTTGTGTATTATTATTCCTGTATTAATGATTTCAAAAATGATACTAAAAATAATCTGCAAAAAAGATGGAAACGTATAAAAAATGTAGGAATAATTATATATTAAAGTCCAATTGCAAAACGAAGTATGAAAATAAATTATTAATAATGAGAAGTCTCACAACTATTGATAATTAGAGCCAAAGAACAAAATTTTCTATTTTCTTGCAACTTTTGCGCATCTCTAGCTACAAAGACAAAGTATCAATAAAATAGAAACATTTTTTCTGCTAAAATTTCTATAAAAAATCCAATATTCCTAATCTTCAAAAATCCCAGGTTACTCGAAAACTAATGATTATTCTATAAACTTTTTCTCCATTATTAGTGAACGCATTGGCAACTTTACCACTTACTTCCGAACCAAGCTTTGACGATGAGGATTTGTCGCCGGTCACTCCACTCCCATTGTATCAACAACGAGAAAATTATTACTCCTAAATTTCATAATTTTACCAACGAAATCGAAAATTCAGGAAAGGAAAGCAACGACAAAGAAAGAACAAACGACGGGAATAGAAAGGTGAAGGAAAAGCTTGAAGTAACAGCGTGATCGAATTTAATTGTCAGTTCGGAAGGACAAGGGAAAAAATATAAGACGTCATTTTTGTTGCTAATTAATCGATTGATTTCTTTCGTAAGAAACCGAACGAAAAACGTTAATCTTTAAGCCTACGAGAGACTAATTAGAAAAAGTGTTCCAATTCTAGATAAAAAATTGGAAACCTTGTAAAAAATTAGATTTTGTATATAATCATCATAATTATTGGCACATATAGGGAAGGAAGAAACGGAAAATGAAGTACAGCAATAAAAGGGTTTTTCATTGTTATTAAAGATAAAAAAAGGAAATGAATTTCGACTCGACTGGAAATCAATTGTATTCTTTATCACTCATTAGCATTATCTATCAATCTTGAATTAGCAGAAGAATAAAGAAAGCAATGGTAGATATAATATTGGGAAAATGCATTTTCAGAAGGAAACGAAAAAAAAAAAGAGAGAGCGAAAACTTAGTCGGTTATTTGAATTTTTAATGTACACTGCAATCGAGTTATTTTGTGAAACTTTTCAATTTCAAACTTAATTAACGGTCGAATTTGCATTAGTTAGTTATCTCCCGAAGTGAGACGCCCCAAAGCTGGAGTAGAAATTACAATTGATAGTGAATTACACAAATTTATACATGAATAATTTAAAAGTCCTATGCTAACTATTTTTATGAACCCATCGTTTCCTTAGTATCATGATTTACAAATTTGTCCCTTCTTCAATTGTATTCTCTTAATTTTAGTTTCTTTTATAAGAGAACCAAATTCGAATTGAACAATGTATAACTACAGAATTATGGCCATTGTGTTAAACAATAACAATCTTTAATAAGGTTTTTTTTTTGAAAGATTCTGTGTAAATATTACCAACAAGAAAGTACAGATCCCCTTTTTTAACAATATTCAATATTTACAGAAATTTTAAGCAACAATTGAACTTAAGTTTCAAGAATGACTTTTTTCGATAACACTTGCATCTTCTGGATAAAAACCCTAGATAGGGGATAACTTGAAAATCGCAATTGAATTTTTGCTTTATTGTCCTGGTGAACAATTTTCATTTTTATCTGAGAATATTTATGATCACAATCATGTAAATATAGTGTAATATGCTAGGTTATAATACTATTATAAAACTAGGTAGCTGTTAACAAACATAATTACTCTGAAAATTGTTGCATCTTCGAAAACGCCAACAACTTTTGTAAGGATTTTTTTAAAACGTAGATTGAAAGTAACAATAAATATTAAGCAGCAGTGCAACCTTTCCTTTATTTTACATAAACATTGGAGCTTTTTCACTGTACTTAAAGTTTTGTAAGAATTATTAACACATTATTACAGTATTGAAAATAATAAATCACTTTTCAATACAGAAAAAAGGCGGCAACTGGCACGAGGAAGAATTTGCATTTTTTATCCAGAAGTAGGTTTGACTTTCATAAATAAATAGATAAAATTTATGTGCTCACCGTAAATCCAGTATTGACATATTATAAAAAAAAATAGAGAGTTGTATTGTCGTTTTAGGAGCATCCAAAAAAAAGTTCTTAAAAGTTTATTACCCTTTGGCAAAAATGTAACGCGACGGAATCTGAACAAACGGTCTGCATAAAAATTATTAACGGTCTTCAAAACATCAATTGCATTTCAGTGATGTACAAAGCACAATCGAAGGTAAGTTTTGCAAATTAATAATATTTATACATATATTATCTGTATAAACAAAGTATAAAGCAAAATTTTCCTCGGCATCTGCGTCCCTGATTCATTTATTCTTTTTTTTTTAAACTTAACACTGTAATTAATAAATTATAATTCACACGATTATATAATTTTCAACGTATGAATTTTATATGATTCATTTTCTAAAGACACCAAATCTCTAGTGTAATTTTCCTGGTTAATTATTTCGGACTAGATAATTTACCAATATTTTCAAAATGTGTATTTAAAAACTTAACAATCCTATGAATGTATTATTCTGTCAAGTCTACGAATATTGTAATTTTCAAAAATTATCATGCAATTGGTAAGTAAATAACACCAATACATTTATAAAAAAGATTTTTTGGGTATTTTAAAAGTATATATATTACTCTAAAATATATCTCTTCTGCCTTATTAAAACAATATTAAGTTTCAATAATAAATGTTTATCATTTTTAACCTCGATTCTCACTAATTAGTACGAATATTATCATTTCCTTTTCTCTCTAAATTAATAAACACAAATATTGAGAAAAAAAAAACAGAAAACACGGGAAAAGCTTTCAAATAATTACTAGAATTACTATAACTTCTGCCACAATATTACCACAATCCAATTTACATAAAAAAATTAGGAGGTTTCGCTGTAAAAAAAATTTCAAAACATTCAACTGAAATTTTGAAATTTTCTACAAGCCGCATTATAAAAGAGAAATTGATTACTTTTTTACTTAAGATCGAGCAATCAACGAAGATAGATATTATAGAACTATTTTGCATATAAAAATTATGATACTGAGAAGTTCGTTAAATTACAGAATATTTTTATTCTTGAAAACGTTTGAACAGATACGAAGACAAAATTTTAAAAAATACCGCTACGTTTTTACTTAATGGGAGATTTTGTTAAACATAAACTTTAAAATAAGTGAAAAAAGTGGTACTATTTTAAAAACAAGTGGAAGACAATAAGATTTGAAGAATTGAACCGGATCAATTTTTCACATTGCTAAATCAATTTGAACGCGTTTGTATGATAAGACAATCATTTCCAGTGGTAAGGATTAAAATTTGTTACATCTTCTTTATCGATAAAAAGTTTTATAATTTGCATGAGTACTAAAATGAACGATTTCATATTTGGTCATAATTGATGTTATATCAATTTTCTCTTCTCTTATAATTAAAATCGAAAATAATGAACCTTCGTTACCAAATAACTGCTAAACTCATGTAAACAAATGCTGATTATATTTTATGTATTAGTTGCCAAAAGCTTTTTTTTCAACCAGTGTGAATAAAATTGAAAGTCTCGAAGTTTCTGCTTTGTAAAGGAAAAATTGTAATGTACAACAATATGATGTTTTTTCTTATTGTTAGCGATACAAATGTAAGAATTTTTATAATAATATTCTACCAATCCCTGTATCATTCTTTAAATCTAATTCTTTGAACTTTTTCTTGCAAAGTTTGTCCACTGACCAAAAGGTCAATGAACTTCGGTATAGCTTTAAAAAACTTACAAAAAAAATAAGTAACACATTATTGCAATATACAATTTTAAACTCCTAGTTTTTAGAAACGTACAGCTTTACAGTAAAATTAGGCATTGATATTGTTATAAGTAGTGCTGTAGATTTCTTATTTATAACCTTTTTACACAACATAATTAACCCTCTAATTGAATACGACGTAAAATTTCATCAAATTTGTATACAAATTGTATTTACTAAAAAACTAAAACAAAACCTTGTGTTGAGAACATAAAATTCGAAACTTCCATTTTTATACCAATACACCAAAATAAAAAAAAACAAAAAAAAATAATTTCCAATATTAGAAACTTGTGATCATAAATATTCACTTTCCACATTTTATATGTAAGCCATATTATGTTTTATCACAGAATCTGTAAAAAAAAATATGGTATGAATATTTTATATTTTCAATAATTTTCAATGACTCAAGCGAAGAAATTGCTCTCTCAGTGATTTGTTTATTTGTAATTTTAAATTTTGGACAATAATTATGAAAAAAAGGGAATGATCGCTCACTGTTTATTAAAAGGATTGGATTGAAATGAGAATAAATTAATCAAGGCGAGAACATAAATTTGAAAAATTGTTTGAATCATCTTCACAGAACTAGTCATCTTTTTTATAAAAAAAAATTGTGAAAGAAGAATTTTTTTCAGAACGAATCTTCAGGTAAAAACGAATACGAATGCATCTTCGGATAATAATACTACCAATGAGCGACTAGTTAAGCGACAATTATTACGTAATAAAATTTAATAATTATCTTCACGAAGTATGAGAGTTGTTGGGTATGTTTTGTATTTAAATTCAGTATTGGGATATATAATATTTTATCACTCTTAAGAAAGTAGTACATAATATTTAGGAAATGTCAATGTAGAAATATTTATATGCCAACTTGCTCTGAAAAAAAAAAGATTCCTTATACTAATTTCGATTGGGTATTTGATTGATTGCGGGAAATCGATGGAACCGCATGAAATAAAGTTCAATCCAAGAAATGTTACCTTCATTCATAAATTTGCATTGGGTTTAATTATGCATTTGTCCAGTTTTCTATAATTCTACGGGATCTTGGAGACAGAATATTCAGAGGAAATTATGTGTCAACAGAATTTTGTGCAATTGATGAAATAAGCTATTCACATTTTATACAAAGAACGTCTCGTCCCATCTAGAACGGTTTTAATTAAGGAGTACCTAATTTACAAAACGTAGAAACTTATTAAAAACTAATATACAGGAAGCATAGAACACTGTAATCATGTAAATACAATAGCAAAAATGGAAACTTAGAAGTTCGCAATATTAGGGAGCTCCCTAGCATCGAATGTTATGTTTTCATAATTAATTTAAAATTATTTCGTTGATGATTAAATTAGGAATATTTCCTCTACCACAAACAACAATTCTGGCTTGTTTCCATATACCCTCCGAATTTTCTTAATTAAAGAAATAATTTTTCTAATTTTTCGTCCGTGTATAAAAAAAAAGTATCTGTAATTTGATTGCTGAAGTCCAATATATGCAATATGTGACACTGATGTACAGGTACCAGTTACGAAATAGAGAATCCTAAACAACATTTACGTAGATACAAAAATTGTTCACTTGATTCTGATATATTGGAGAAAAATTTCCAAAAACTCCTCTATGTTTTAATATTGTCCCCTGGACAGTGGTTTTTTTTTTAGCATTTCTGTACATTCATAAAAATGTTCTATATTCTTTTTTTTTTAAATGCCAAAACCGCATCGCTTTTGAACTTTTTTTTCTCCTAAATCTGGTTTAATATTCAAAAATAAATAATAGTCACATTGGTGCTGAAAATATTGATCCTTAGCTGGCCCACTTTATCAGAATGACATAGTTGACACACTGGGGCTTTTCAGACCCCAGCCATAAAAAATTTGCAATTTGTATGTAGCCACTATTGACATTTTTAACTTAACAAATGCTACAAATATTTACAAAATTATAGTATTTGAATATTATAATATGATAGAAAAAATCGTAGACAGTAAAAAATGGGGAAAATGGCTAATTTCACTTCAAAAAAGTGTCAAAGGTACCATTTTATTAAGACACAAGGGCTTCAATTGGAGTTGAACTAGACTGAGGCGTTTCAGATCCCAGTGAGCCAGCTGAGGGTTACATATATGTACAATTCGGTGTCGACTGAATTTTTTTTTTACGAATTTCGTAACAATGTTATAAAAAGGTAGAGGAGAAAAAGATTGACAAATGATACAAAGGAAAACACGAGTCCTAAATAAATGAAGTTCCAAATGGGAAAAATATTACAGGAATGCTTTTATCGCGACACAGAAAGATACTCCAGATAAATTAACTAATGCGTCAGGTAGAATATACATAGCGATGTTGTATACGTGTAGGCAAAAAAAAAAGTAATAGATCGCATGGGAAGACTGGAGGAATAAAAGCCGAAATGAAATTGTAAATTATTTAGGAGTTCAATTAGTAATAATAACTCGTCTTTTCAAGAAATCTTTACTGACGTTTTCATATTTTCTTTTTAGGAAGAATTCTTAAGTACGGTTAATGAAGTTAATCTGTTGATTATTGTATAGTTTTTAATATAATATTTTTTCTAGATAGACATTTACAAAAGTTTTAAAAGATTAAGTGAAAACGATGAGAAAGCCGAAAGAAAAAATGTTATACGTATAAATAATTGCGTTGAATTATAAATACTATACATACTATCGATAAAATTATAATAAACATCGTATACTAAGAATTAGTAAATGCATACAATTATCAGCGAAGAATAATAATTGAAAATTATTATGCTTAGTGTATTTTTCTTTTTTGGCAATTTCACGGAAAAGAGAGATAGTTTTTTCTTCTTTGAGGAAGAAAGATACAGTTTTATTATTTTTGTCGTGGCAAGTTTATATGTATATACACACAATCACGCAATTGTACGTGTGTGTGTATACATGTATATATTCGTATACATATATAGGTATAGGTAATTTAATGTTAATACCGTTTCACGACAAATAAAAGACAAAAACTGGTTTTTTATATATCATTGCATTCCTTTCTTTCTTTCCTACCTACCCTTCATTTTCTTCTCGTTCTTTATTTTCTTTTTTTTCATATCACTTCGGATGTCTTTTTGATCTTCTAGAACGCATCTCAAGATTTAAAAAATCTTCCTAAATGTTAACTTAAAATAAAAAGAATAGAATCGTGGCATTAACAAGTAACGGTTATACAGCTTAAGCCTCGAATTTTTCTGAAATGTCTTTTTTGGACCCTTATTAAACGATAATGTGTTTAAATCAGTCCCTGTAATCACGCAACATTGGAGAAATTGTTTAATTTAGCTGCGAGAAATATATAACCGTGATATTAAAAATTGCTTTCTTGCAGAAAAATTTCAAATCAGTTTCAATAATTTTCTAAAATTGTTCCATTAAATATTAAATTGACTTTATTAATAAACCAACGGTATATTTTGTAATACTTTTGGCGAAAAATGTACTGCGAACATTAAGCAATATTTTATCCCATAGTTATTGAAAAACATGACTTTGACAACTAACTGTTAAAAATTGCAAATCCAGCAATCTCTAATTCGATATTCAAAGTACCCTAATTAACCTTTTTTGAACTTTCAGAGGCGCATTTAGTTTGTAAATTGTAAGGAAAAAATATTTAAAATGGAGGGTTTTAACAGTGACTTTTACTCTATTAAAATATTTTGTCGCAAAATCAACCTCATGGATTCTTTAAATACATAAAACCTTTTTCCTGTTATATTGAAATGTTACTATAATATGATGCAAAAAGCAAAATTTTTATTAGAAAGAGAAATTGTTAAAAATTAATTAGTATTTTAGTAGAAAAAAATTATCAGAATTATTTCCAAAATAGTAAAACACATAAATCTTCAATAATGTATAAGCCTTTTTGCTAAATATTACAAGCACGATCAGTTTATACATATTTCTTTTTTTTGTCATTATTATTTATCTTTATTAATAATTTCGAAAATTGAATTGAATTGAATTGTAAAACAAATTTGAATTGTAAAAAAAATTGAATTGAATTGAATTGTAAAACAAATTGATTTTCCTGAATTGCAAGTCTCCTACGAAAAGTAGAAGCATTATTATTATTATTATTATTATTATTATTATTATTATTATTATTATTATTATTAAATGAAAATTAATCTACCAATGCAGTAAAAAATCCACATTATTTCATTTCGATCTAATAAACCAAAGAAAGTCCACTTGTCCTTGTCACTATCTGATGAAGATTAGATCTTAAAATAATCAGATTACACAATTGTTTTTTTTTTTTCAAAATGCAGATAAAAACGATTGATTCAAAATAAAAATCTAATTCGAAAACAAAGGTATCAGATTTCGCGTAGAATGACCCATACCTATTTCTTCAAATCTTTTCTATTGTGATTCCTTGACTTTCTAGGATTGGTCTTCGCTAGCGGAGTGAGCAGAAAGATAAAATCTTTTTTCTTCCTGATTTTATTCGTGTAATATCGCACAGCAGGCAGGCTAAAGTAGTGCGACACGTGGAAAAGATAGAATTACCTGGTTTGGAAAATCCGAAGGAAGAGGGATATCAATACCGTTAGTGCTTTTTAAGTAAAAAGGTTGCAGTTATAGATTTGAAGTTATATTTTTATAATATTACAAAACAGAAAACCGATAGAAGGTAAATAAATTATATTCTACGAAAAATCCATGAAATCTTAATTTCAATAAAAAATATCCTTCATTTCAATTTACTCATTTTTTATCAATCATGAGCCAAGCTTGTCGGTATTGCTGTAAAATTGCTAATAAAATGTGGATGCGCCACACTAGGTATATACTGAAAACCGTTCTGAAGTTGTCAGTGTTTATTCTTACTCCAAATAATTTTTAAGTATTATGAACGCTTCTAATTTGAGAGTTTTGAAGAATCCTCGCAAAGGTTTATAGAAAAGTCCCCAATTTTATCAGATACAGATAAATTCAAAGTCGTTAAAAAATCATTCAAGTCGTAACGTTGATTCTATGGATTCACGTTGAATTTAATAGGAAATCTAGAAGATTTGAATATAGTATACATAGACCTGAGATAAATAAATGAACACCTACACGAGTTTCTTGATAAGAGTTCGTCAAAAATAGACAATTTTTTTGTAATTTTTGGACTGATCGTCCAACATTTGCTAAGGGAGGACATCCCTAGACCTTCCTAGGACATTCCTTGTAGATTAAAAAAATTAATTCAATCAAAAATGATTTTTCTACAGTTTATGCATTTTATGTTTTGGTGCATTTTCTATATTAAAATAATTACTTCCCAATGTCTAATTATGACCAGAAAAGGGCACGAATTTTCTATAAATATTGCCTAGTTTAAAAAAGTACATTTTGCTTTGTCCTGGATGTGAAAAACACAAAAATTCGTAAATGGAAACATTTTTTTTGTTTGCGTCGTCCTTTTTGTGGTAAAATACACAAGGCGAGATGATGCTCCATGTTTTTTTACCTTTATTTCCTTAAAGATCGTGTTCTTTATTGAGACATAGTTGGCGGGAGTCGATCAGGTCGTCGAACCAACCAATCGCAAGTGGTCTGTGCACCTGAATTCTAATGAGGCCCAAGCTCGGTATAAATGCGCTTAACAACTCGCTCCAAGATTGATTTTTACAAGTACTGGTCATCTAGAACGGTGAGTTCTATTGTTCCTTTTTCTAAGATTTTTTTCTCAACTCAAATTCCATTTTTCTCATTTTTCGAATATCATTTTTAGTATTATTAAGAGCATTCCTTACTTCGAAAATTGTTAAAATAATATTTATAAAGTTTTCTAAATTACAGTAAACCATATTCTCAGGTTAAAACAATTTTTGTGATCCTTCGGAGTTAAGCCTATTCGCTCTATAGCAAATACAATTTTAATATAAATTGCAAGAATTTCTATTTGTTACAATTCTGTACACAAACTTATAAGAGCCACGTTACGGCTGAAAATATTGTTCTGGAGAAAATAAAACGATTATTTCTATTGTTGAAAACCAGAAATGGTCCATACAAATGAACATTAAATTACACAAGACAAACAAAGTAGTTTATAGAAAAGCAAACAAATTTTATGTGAAGTTTTTCTCTGTTCCCAAATAGTGCAATTATATTTTTTTCTAGTGCGATACTATATTGAATGTTGCATTCAATGTATTTTTTGATCTTGCAATTCTCCACGAAAATAAATTTGAATAGGGAAATCGGTTGTTAGTGTTTAATCTGAAACTACCTCAGTTTTGAGAAATCAACCTGGACGTGAGTTTTTTAATTTATTGATATGAAATTTGAGAAGGTAACTGATAAAGGATTGAAAGTAAATAGGCATATTTTATTTTTTAGGAAAGGAATTTTAATATTTTATTCATTGCATTCAATTTTGGAAATTGTGAAAGACAGTTGAATTGTTTATTTCGGAACATTGACCCCAGAGACATATTTGCATCTTATGCCAGTTTGTAAGGATATTAAACAAATTGTATAGTAATTATTATTATTATTAAATATTGTGTACTCTTTAATTACAATAATATTGAAAAATCGCTTATAGAAAAAAATCCACATTTTCTCGCTTGTATGAAATTTAAAGTGTCGCTTGAGAGTCAGTTGAACAGAAATTGTGCGAGTGTAAACAACAACTTAATTCGAGAGGAATTTCTTAAATACACTTGAAAAGCACTGCGATGAATAATGAAGTATGGTCATAATTTTGTAAAACGCACTTTGCATTATAACGACAAATGTGATTCAAAGAACAGTAAAAAGAGCAACAACGTTGCTCGCCATACAAAACCTACCAATTTTCAAAACGTGAATAAACAATTATACGAATATTCCTAAATAAACAAATTTATTTTACAGCAGTAAATATTTTTATACCCTACAGAATTTTAGAATGCTCCTTTGGGCTTGAGATTTTAACAATCCTCTTCAGACTTGGTTGCAATTTTTATTGGAGACAAATAATCGAGGCTAGTTTTGTTTTTTGCGAAATATCACCATAGAAAGTCATAACATCCACCCTGGAATTTTCCACTTTTTTTTTCTAATCTTCAAAATTCCCACATTGAACGAAAATATATTCGCGTGAAAAAGAATTCTGCGAACAATTGCTTTCTATTTTAATAATCGTGTATCATCATCTAGAAAGTTACTGCGTCAGCAGTAATCGATAGCAATGATATAATTGGTAAATCATATTATTGTTAATTGATTTATCATCGATTAATTTGTTTTGCCATCAGTATTTACACTTTGTCCTTACATGTTTAAGAAATTGTGGTTTAAAAGAGGTGGGCTCGATAATGTACATAATACACGTAAACTATTAAAAGTATGGATATTTTGTACTGTTTAGCTATAATAATTATAATAATATACTATACTAATACTACTTAATTATTATATATTACTATAAATTGCTATGTTATTTATAGCTCATAGAATTACTATATTATTATATTTTACAGTTATAAACTGTAATAATACAGTAATAATAATTTTGCATAATTATATCAAATTATTCATATTTTTGGAATTACATTATTGACATTGCAAAAAGCTGGAACTGTTGTGAAATAAAAATAAAAGGTGAAATACTTTCTAGATAAATTTTTATATATTCGCATTTGTTTGTATAAAAAGTATCACTCCTTTTGGAAGAAAAATGGCAAAATTCTTCCCAAACAGTAAAATACTGACAAAACACTTTCAATCTCACCGAAATTCACCCAAAACATCTAAAATAAATATTCATAAATTCCGAAATACTTCAATATGCCCAGAATGAAAGAAGATTAAAATACCAATCCGGTTTCTTTATCTTTAATTCTTATTGTTTGTTTCTCTTTCTCGCTTTCCATTTTTCTTGTAAGATACAATTCGGTTCGAGAGGGTGTGCTTGTCTCTTTGCACGATTTTGAAAAGTTATAACAGTACTGCTTTGAGCGTCACGTATTTTTATTTTCGCCTTCTAAATAAATAAGAATCTTGAAGATTCTTATAAGGACTCTTCACTTTTATAGGGATAGCAACCTTTTGTCATTCCAGAGACAAATTAACATTCAACGAGCATCCTAAGCCTTGGGATTTGTATTCCTTTCAAATGCATTTTGAATACAAAATTGTATTTGTTGTTGCTATTGTTGATACAGAAATTTGATATGTTATCAACAAAGACAAGATTTTCATTTTATCGTTACAGGAAGTGTCCCATTTCCTTGCAATGTTATCTGGGAAATGTTTTCTAGAAAATTGAAACGTACAACGAATTTCAGAAAACTTTATGACAAACAGGAATTCAATTTCGAGTACCATCAAATTTTCGAAATAGAAATTTCAAAATGGGGAAAAAAAATGTCTGTTTACAAGTTAAAGCTGTAACTCAAAAAAATAAGTTTTTTAACAAATAAATCGATATTTTACTTGCAGGTCTCTATTGCATATCGTCATTTTGCAGGTGTTGGAATTATTTGTGTTTTGTTAAATAAGGACAATTACTTGTAGCGGAATAACTCGTAAACCGTAATCTAATCTTTTAATATAGCATGACAAACCGTGACAATGATATAGATCGCTGAGAAGAAACATTATAAAATAGTTTAACGTTTTCGATTCCAAGGATTGACATCGTTGAGGCTTAGAGAGTTCTGAAGCATTCATACAATAATA
Source organism: Gasteruption jaculator (assembly GCA_949825005.1). Taxonomy (NCBI): domain Eukaryota; kingdom Metazoa; phylum Arthropoda; class Insecta; order Hymenoptera; family Gasteruptiidae; genus Gasteruption; species Gasteruption jaculator. Next base: position 6,206,254 of record OX463770.1, read on the forward strand.
CAGTTGTGTAACTTCAACGCGGTTTTATTTACGTCAGATTTGGTTTCTTGGTTGATTTTGAAATTTTTTTTATACCGAGTAATTGGTTCCAATCTTTATGGCTGTATTCAACAACGTTTTTTTATGCTTTCCCATCTTGTTACGATCCTACCGGAAAGTCATAAAGTCATTGAGGAATTGCATACTGTTCCTCTGCACTTTTGATACGATTGCAATTAAGGCATTTAAACGTGTTGGAAAAAGAATGAATCAAAGAAACACTGAACTGATGAACGTACAATCTGTTTTCACTAAAAACTTCAAGATTTTTTTGTAAATTTTTAAGTTGGGATTTTAGTTTTCAATACGTAACTTCTAATTCTTTTTTTTGGACATTTTGCGAATCCTTTTATTAATGTTTTTTGAATTCACTCACTTAACGTGCGTGCATACGCAAGTAAAATACAAATCTAGAACGCACGGATAAAAAATAAGATATAGCATTTGAAAGAAGTTAACGGAAACTTTACACCGGTACATCTTTAAAACCGGTCGTATTTAATCTGTTCTTATTTCACATTCATAATTTATTATACGTACAGAACTGAAATAGACAGTTCTTTCTCGTCTTCCTTTTACTGTTAATTTTCCAGTTCCCGTTAGAATCGAAATAGAACTAGAAGAAGTCACAAATGCAGATGATAAACGATTTTGATAAATGTATGGGGATGTTCGGTTCGATATGGTGCATGGTTATTTATATTTTCCAAATTTTCAGATTCTGTAAAATTGGTTTCTCTTGTTATAGAGCGAATACGAGAACAAAACCCTTTGATACTAATTTTTTATAAGTAGGAATTGTAGGAAAATACTTTTTTAAGGATTAAGAATGTAAACTATATTATTTACTTCTAAGCGTATAAATTGTTTTTTGCACTATTGTTTTTTATTTTTTGATAATTTATTTCGAAAGTTTTCAAAAACAGTTTTGTGCTAGGTGCCGGAAAAACGGATGCAAGTAGCAAAGTAAATTATTTTCGCAACGAAAAATTAAATAGAGAGAAATAATGCCAATAAATACCATTAATAAATATTAGCCTTAAAATAAAATAAAATATAACATTAATAAAATAAATACCATTTAGAAAAAAACCATTTTTCTTTTCAACGATAGAACTAGACCCGTGTCCGCTACCTACTAATTTCTCAGGCATAACGTTGAATGAAACTGTCTAATTAATTAACTAATACTTTTCCAGTGACTTGTTATCTTAAATTCGAAACACTATTTGAAATCTAATCCCCATTTTACAAAATTTTATTTAATTTTAGGTTTTAAAATATGCAATACAGATTGTGTATTTTTGAAATTTGAAAAATCAATTTTCAAAAAATATCAGGTTCACAAACGAAGAAATAAGTATTATTATTTATGATTTCAGTTCAATCACCATGTGGACAACCCGCGGAAAATTTTTGGTTTCCCTATCTGCATTCATTACAATTTTTGCATGCATCACTGCAGGTAAAAAGAGTTCCTTTTTTATTTTTAATTTAAATGAATATTTGGCGATAATCGAATTCGGAAAATTATAGATTTTTTACTATTCTAGCTCTGCATCTGTATGAGCTTCGAAATCACAGTTTTTAAAAGAAAAATTATTTTATAAATAAATAATTACTTTGTACAGGGAGAAATTGTACTAAGTCAAAGATTTTTGCAGATGAAACCAAGGAAGCAAGAGTGGTATGTTACTTCAGTAACTGGGCAATCTACCGCCCAGACGTAGGAAGTTATGGAATTGACGATGTGCCAGCGGATCTTTGCACACACGTCATTTATTCGTTTATTGGCGTGGACAATGCTACTTGGGAAGTACTGGTACTCGATCCAGAATTGGACGTGGATAAGGGTGGATTCTTGAAATTCACTGACCTCAAGAAGAAATACCCCAATCTTAAAACCGAAGTTGCCGTAGGTGGTTGGGGCGAAGGTGGGAAAAAATACAGTGACTTGGTAACTGTTAAACAAAAACGGGACACTTTTATTAGAAGTGTAGTTGGTAAGGATCTATTTTATACCCATTCATATAAAACTTTGCTATTTTATCGAAACTCTTAATTTTCAAACTAAACTAACATTTTTGCTACCAGTTACTAAGAAAATTATCATTGGCGACAATAAATTGTTGATAACGTTAATATTTTCTACAACACGTAATTAAAAAATAGTTTTAACAAAATTTGGCCAAGATGTTCCATTTCAAAGCTCAAATGAAAATCGAACATATTTTCGTTTCCAAAAACTGTAGTATTTTTCAAAAGTAGATTTCTCACCAGTTTCAAGTAGGACCTTTTCCTCTAGCATTTCTACTCATCCATTGTTTCCAAATTATAGAATATAAAAGACATAGCCACTAAAAATATACAAAATTTCTCTAAAATGCCCAAATCTTGGTGCAAATTCACCTCCAAAATTTTTATAAAATTTGTATCCAAAAATATTACATCATTACAGAATTTATGAAGAAATACAACTTTGATGGGTTTGACTTGGATTGGGAGTATCCAGGTGCTGCTGACAGAGGTGGCAAATTTGCAGACAAAAACAATTTCTTCTTCTTTGTAGAAGAATTAAGAACAGCTTTCAATAAAGAGGGTAAAGGATGGGAGATAACCATGGCTGTGCCATTAGCCAAGTTCCGTTTACAAGAAGGTTACCATGTACCTGACTTATGCCAGTAAATATTTTATTAAATAATAATTATTTCCTTCCACCTATAACCACTTATAATAAGGACGTGTGTGTTAATTTACGTTTTATTCGCATACTTTTTCAACGCAAACAATTGTTTAAAAGAAATGTTATAATTTTCATTAGACTGGTCGATGCTATACACGTGATGGCCTACGATCTGAGAGGAAATTGGGCAGGATTTGCCGACGTCCACAGCCCCCTGTATAAAAGACCCCATGACCAATGGGCTTATGAGAAACTTAACGTTGTAAGTAAAAGAATTAGAAATAAGACAAACAATTTTAGTATACACTGAAGAATTTAAGAGCTCCACGTGTGATAATAACTTTTTCAGCATGATGGCCTTCTTTTGTGGGAAGACATGGGATGCCCTGCTAATAAGTTGGTGGTCGGAGTACCGTTTTATGGACGTACGTTTACTTTAAGTGCTAGTAACACCAATTACAATCCAGGAACTTATATTAACAAGGAAGCCGGTGGTGGTGATCCAGGAAAATACACACAGGCTAAAGGATTCTTATCTTACTACGAGGTAATGTTAGGCACTTTTAACGTAAACCTCAATTTTTCAAATACAACATTTTTTATGTTAACAAAAATGTCAATGGGAGAAAAATAAACTACTTTTATCTTGCAACTACTCTCTAAATTTTATAAGAGTCGAGGAGTTCTTAATTTTTCTAATTATTTCAATAAATATATTAAAGTATTAAGGTCTAAGCAAAAAGTATTTTAGAAAAAAAGTTGTTTTTTAGTTCAAGTGGAAAAATTAATATTTTCTTAAACAAAGATTTTTGGGGCAACCATGAACAATTTATTCTCTAAAAGGTTGAATAAATCTACAATGTAAATAAGAGCTCAAAAATTCATTCTGCACAGATTTGTACGGAATTAAATGATCCAAATTCTGGCTGGACAAAGAAATATGATTCCGTTGGCAAAGTTCCATACGCCTACAAGGGTAAGAAATATTTGAATTCCCTTTATCACTATGAAAGAATCTTGAAAATACTTGTCAATCAAAATTTATTAGCATACAATGCAGTTGTTATAAATGCTTTTTTTCCATTCGATCAACGTCCTGTTAAAATGTAAATTTAAGAGATATTTGTATGACTCAGAAAACTTGAGTAAAAAAAGAAATCGATAAAAAGACAAAGAATTGCATTTGCCAATGTTACATTATGCACTATGTATTATGCAGGAACTCAATGGGTTGGTTATGAAGATCCTGATAGCGTCAAAATCAAAATGGATTTCATCAAAGAAAAAGGATACCTGGGTGCAATGTCTTGGGCCATTGACATGGATGATTTCAGAGGATTATGTGGAGAGGCCAATGTCCTGACCCGGATTTTGCATGATAGTATGAAAAATTATAGAGTCCCTAAACCGTCTCATCAGACGACACCCAGAGTAAGTTTTTTTTTATTTTTGTTAAATGATTAACATACGACATGAACATATATGGTTTTTTTATTACGTTTGTTTCACAAAATCTATCCTCTCAATTAGTTTCTATCACAAGTAAAAATTTAACCTACCGCATAATTAAATTCTTATAAATGAAAACTGTATTCATGACAATATAAATAAACACATATATAAAAACTATATTTTATAGAAAAGGCATGAAAATTAATAGGTTGACATTATTCAGATACTGAAAATTCTGAGTTTCTTCAATATCTTTAGAAACTGTAACAAGTTAAGAAGCATATTCTATGAAATTAGTCAACTTCCTCGAATGTAGTGGATTTCTATTGTTATATGACGGATACAAAATAATAATGTTGTAATATCATAACGAAATTAAAACTGTAATGTAGCCGGAATGGGACCGACCTCCAAGTACAACAGCTGCCAATGCTGTACCAACAACACCATCAAGAGAAACAGAAGAAACTACAAGACCAACTGCTCCTAATAAACCAATTACCACAACTCAAAAACCTGATAGTGGTAATGGAGGAAATGAAATCGATTGTGGTGGTCAAGATTTTATTCCGACACAAGACTGTACTGTGGTAAGTTAATATCTTCTCAATCATGTCCATTGTGACTGATATGCGCAGGAGAAAGAAGAGAAAAGTGGTAAAATGTATACTTGTTACAACTAGAACAATTATGAAATAACTTTTTATGATAGAGTCACTTCCACTTTATTTTCATTCCAATTCGTTTTGCAGAATTTGTTATTTTATTGTTATATAATGTAAAATAGATAAAAAAGAAAATATAAGAGTGTAGCAAAATTGCTGTCACTATATTGATATTGTATCATAGAACAAGCAAATATTTTAGAATGTTATTTGAATTATTAATAAAAGTGTTAATGTACAATATACATTTCTGTTACAGTACTACAGGTGCGTCTACGGTAAACCATTGAAATTTGAATGCAGAGATGGCACGGTCTACCACACTGAAAAATACATCTGTGTTTGGCCAGAAGATGCAGATCGCAAGGAGTGTAGAAAATAAAAATGACTAGTAGTATAATAATGACTTGACACAAATTAATTGTGTCATTTGCAGAGAAGACTATTGAAACAAAATGTAGAAGGTGGGGCGATAATGATAAAAGTAGTTTTTGTTAAGAAAAAAAGGGAAAGCTGCAACGTGATATATTTTTAAGTAGGCATCTGTGAGAAAATAAATTAAGTTGAATGAATTATTGTTAATTCATTCAAATTTTCGTTACTATAAAGAAAATTTAATAAAAAGTCATGGCAGTGAAAAATAAAAAAAATGTAATTTCTTCTCATTCAACTGATCACTCTTGAACCAGGCTCTAAAAAAAAATTATTTATTAATAACCTAACTTTTCCCCTTACCTCGTTTACCATTTAAACTTATAATAATGTTTGAAAATTGTAATTTTCAAAATTCTTATAAATATATTTCCACTACAGTTGCGGCTGCTAGTCCGATATCTTCCTCTTTTGTTCATACTTGTATGAATGCACTTTTTCAAGAAATTTTGAGTAAGTACGAGATGCACATCTATATATACTATAGTATATATCTTTTAATTCCTTATTATCGGACAGAATCTTATCGCAAATCTTTTCTTATATCCGGAGCCTATCTCTGGGATTCTCTTTCGACCGAGGTGCGCTCTACCACTTCGATTCAAGTTTTTCGCGCCAAATTTCACTCCTATGTAATCAATAAGGAGTCGGCAGAGAATTCTTATTGTTAATCCCTAACGCAGTAAAGTTTTATTCTTACTTACTGTTAAAAATGTTTATTCCCTCAAGGCACGCTAATTCTAGTTTTTCTTTGTTATTCGTTTTTTTCCGTTATTGATTATACATTCGCAATATAATCAATTACTTCTTATATTAAAATTCTTTTCAATACCTTTTGTATGTATTTTCATCATGTATATCATGTTAACTATGTTCTTATCAATGTGTAATCCTCTCTTGTCACATGGTGACAAGGGCATATGTTTTAATAAATAGAAATAAAAATAGAAATAGAAAACGTCATCAACGGCGGCATTACCAAGTCATCGTAAAAGTCGCATAACGTCAGCCTGGCGGCATGATATCATTCATGATCGCCCGACTCCAATTAGCTGGTACTTCCATCGGAAAAATTTTCCAGCCGCAAAGGGCTATTTTAGGGGCAATTTCAAGAACGATACCATAGATTTGTAGGTTATGTCTACCGGTATGAATTTTCTTCAATAGTGTTTCCATGGAAACCATGGAGCATGGAAACTATCCAACTTTTGATCAGCAGTATTAAAGTAAATAACTTATTGATATATTTTATTTAGCATCAATTACGTGTAAAGAGATTTTGCGAAATCAATTGTAAACAGAAGAATTTCTGGAACTGACAGACTACGTTTTTGTAGTTAATTTGAGGTTAGGGTTCGCGAATTGCAATTTTACTTTAGTCCATGGAATGTTGTTATTTCACTGAGTTCCAGCTCCCGCGTTAGCGGCGCTGTATGCAACCGGAAGAGAGTTGATGACGAATTTTAAAATACACAATTTAGAAACTCAGTTTTCATGGACTTTTAAATTTAAACGATATAAAAAAATTAATGTTTCTCAACAAACATTTATATCTACTATTTTGTTTCAGAAAAAAGGTTTGAATTTAATTTAATTTTGAAATTTTATTAACGAATTTCGGGGCAACTTTGTTTTTGCGCGAAACAGACTATTGAACGCGGTTGCAATTCCATAAACGATGTTACTTTTGAAAGATAAGATTTCTAATTAATTATATTTTTTTATTTAAATGATAAATTGTTAAACCTGGGTTCAAATATCACACAGGGTCAAAATAAATGGCCTGTTATATAATAAAAATTTAATGTTACCCAATTTTACCCTTAATCCACATAATTTCTAGAGATTTATTTCCTTTCAATAAAATTGGCAAGAAATCTTTATCTTTGTTCTCACTCTTAATAGCTGTGAAATTAAAAAATACATTTAACTGTTTTTTTTTCTAATTCTCTTACAGGTATTATTTAAATCGTGCACAAATAATTGCGGTTTCTCTGTTGAAACTCATGCTCAACGACCGCAAATATTTTTGCACCAACTTGATTAATAATATAATAAATATTTAATTATTGTTCTTGCGCAGAAAATTTCTCATTTCGGAATATTCAGAATATTTTCAAGAAATGTATAAATCGGCAACTAAACAAAATTGTAAAACATGCACCAAATTGTATACCAACAATCTTTTAACATTATCATTTACCGATTTGACATTCTAATTTACAAAGTTCCAAATCTTTAATTCATACTTTGATGCTAAATTAGTCATGCTGACACAACTGGAACTTCCATATAGTTACTCATGTATGTACAATATACTGAAGCCTATGCACGCATCATGTATGTTTGGTATAGGAATAGATACGAAAACAAGAATTACAACGGAGCATAAGTACATTCGTACGGTAAGGAAGTAATAATTAATCGAGTAATTGCTGGTATCCCTACTTAACATCACTTGACACGGTGGCCTTAAACGAGTGTGACCTTTTTTTTCTTCATTAAATTAGAGACTTCCTATATTTTTCCAATATTTCTCAAATAACAAATGTGGATAATCCCAAGACCAACCGTCGTAGGACCGTTGGGCCTTGTTATTGACACTCCAATGATGCCTTCGAATCTTATGTATATACTTACATAAAAATTGAAAGAACTTCATATTTTGGAGTTCTTTCAATTTTTCTTTGACGAATTTTATGTCAAATGCAACAAATATTACGTTGTACGATTTTTCACCATCATAAGATTTTCATTTTTTTTTTGTAAACTAGCTCTTTCATGGATAAGGGATTGTGTAATTATTGAATTATTTTATTAATTTATTTGTCACCGTAATAAGTTATGTAGATTTTTCTGGGTGTTACTTTGTATTTTTTTTAAATTTCTCCCGCGTTTCATTTGAAATTAACGGCAAATGTGGAAAGAAATGAAAATTTCTAAATAAACATTTAGAAATATAACGATTTTGAAAAATGTTTAGAAATTAATTTGTCCAACTAGAAATTTAATGATTGGCGCCTCAATTTTTTCAGTCTATCCGAATAAATGGTCGTGACATCCATTGTTGTTTCAAAAAAAAAAAGAATTATTTTTTTGGCGATATGTCGATCTCTAATATACCGACAGAAAATTCCCATTCGATTTGCATAATGGCGCAATTCGCTGTAAGTAAAAGTAGATTGGTTTTTCCAAGGGTTGGATAACTGCACGCGTTTAAACCGTACGTGCACTAATCCCTCATAAAATGCGTGTTATATCATTAAAAGAGGACGTATGTAGTACGTCAGAAATAATACAAGCCGGGAAGGTAAATAAGCGTAAGACGAGACGAAAAGTGATATATTATGGTTTCTTCTGGAAGAACTACAACAATAACATCGCATCCTCCTCCTTTTTCTTTGGTGGTACGATCATTGATGGTACCCTCCTCCGTTTGCCCCTTTAATCCCTGCGTATCTATATACCTATATACTTAAACAATTCGTGGGTGGATTTTACTATATAAATTCATAGCAACTTCTCTCTACTTCTTCTGTCTCTTGCGTAACTTCCAGCGTGCCTTTGGCTAAGGTTGATACATGCCTACTGCAATCGCATTTCTTTGCCCTTCGCGTTTCGCCGACTGAAAGTCACGCGCCTGCAACAACAACAACAACAACAAAAAAGCAACACAATAATAATAATAATACGAAGAGGACAAAGAAGACGAAAAAAAGAGAAGAAAAATGTCTCGTGCGAGCGGTTTGTTTATTTTGATAAGAACCGTTATTTTTTTTGCTCTTTGTACAGTTAATCAGTGTTTTGGGTTCTTCGCAACTACCACCCTCAGACCCGAACACCAAGTTCCACCGCACATCATTGTTTTCATGGTCGACGATTTGGTAAGATTGAATTTCGTTTACATCGTTGCTCATTGTATCGTAGTATTGGGACCTGTCAGATGGGAGGGGCCTAAAAAACATGGCGGAGTTAAGGGGCGATTTTAATTGCGGGGTATAGTTTTGCGTGCAATCTTGAGATTTTGAAAGTGATGAGAAATGATAAATATAAGTGCAATTGTGATTGGGGCTAAGCAAAGGAATTTCGTTGAAGGAAAATGGATTCTCAAAGCCGGATGAATTGTAAAATCTCGGAAAAATGAGCTGTAAAGCGTAGTGCTCTTCGCAGCTCTGTTTCTCTCGTAGCGCTCTGCTCTCTCTCTCTCTCTCAGCAAAATGCAAGCACGTTATTGCAACATTGTTATATTATTAACGGTTTGAGTCCGATCGCGCTGTTCAGATTTTATGTCGAGAAAACCCAGCACATTTCGAACGTTATGGACAACTAAAGCGCGATTGCGCCGTTCGGAATTCTTCGACAATGTTTTTTCAATACCCCCTGAGACTCAAATGGTCAAGCGTTGGCGTCAACTAGCAAAGGCTATCGGTCGGTAGGCGTTGGCGTTGAGAAGTCGATTAATAGGCTAGCGGTCGGTAAAGTGTTAAAATTTTTGGCACACACTTTTTTTTGGTCATTGCGCGAAGAAAACACGTTACAAACTCCATTCTGAATAATTCAAATATTTAACAAAGTGTTTTTATTGTTGTAAAAAATAACTTTTTAATGAGAAGTAAACAACTTACGTGTCCCTTATTCTAGTAAGATATTTCGCCACTAGATGATGCGACCCAATTTGTCAGATCCCAATACTTATAATGTAGAGATAAGGTTTCGAATAAAGTATGCAAGTAAATTAGATTATTCAATACGTGTCCCCATACTAGGTAGACATGTACTTGTATTGTACATGTAGTATATTATGTGTACATTATATGCATATTTCTGAAGCCGCAAATGAAATGAAAATGCGCAAAAGCGCGTCAAAGTCTATTTACTTGGACTTTGGAGAATAAGAAAAACCCAACTTCGTCATCGTTGCATCCAGTATTTTTTTCATTAGGAGCGGGCACTTATTATTCCGGTCGCTCTTTCATTCTTAATTTACGAACGACCAATTATTCCGTAGTTTCAAACTACCTTGAATTAATGTTAATCCGTAGTTGAGATAATTGTGCTATATTGTATCTGACGCATGCACGATTTCTTCTGCTCCGTAATGCACATACTTAACCGTTACATGTAAATACGTACGTATGTATGTGCATATGCGTAACTACTATACTACCTACGTAACTACGAAATTGGAAGTAGAGGGAGGACGACATTTCTATTTTCTTTCCTTATCACCTACCCAAACAACCCAAGTGACTCATTCGATACTTCAAGTGATCCCCCCCCCCCCCCCCCCTTCATCTCTACCACATTTTCGAGTTACCGTTTAATTATAATAAAGTCATCAAATTGTCGCACATTTTAGGGATGGAACGACGTCAGCTTCCATGGATCCAATGAGATCCCGACACCCAACATCGACGCTTTGGCGTATAACGGCGTGATTTTGAACAGGCATTACACTTTGCCGTCGTCGACGCCATCGAGGTCCGCCTTCTTCACTGGAAAATACCCCATTCGAATGGGTAAGAAAATGAATGGATCGTAACCATTTGTGAACCATGCGGAGCGTAACGTCATATCTGTCGACATTGGAATTATCGAAAATAATAATTTGTTCAATATCTATCGAGGAATATTTTTAAATATGGAAAAAAAGAGAGGAGAAGAAAAATAAAAATCTAATGAAGTGCATTAAGCGCGTGTACTTTGACCCTTTCGCGGCGGGGTGCTCGGATCCAGCGCTCCGCCGTGAGCGCTCAATTCCATACCACCGCAGCTCATATTCGTCGTCCATTTGTCCATGATCGGGGCAAAATTTGTGGATAATTACATTTGATTATGTAAACAAATTTCTGCACGAGAAGCGCGTGCTGCCAGCGCGTCGAAAACAAACGACCTAATGGACATTATCCCTTAATGGTCATACGTTCTAAAAATAACGTATTGGTCACACGGGGTCAGAATGACCCCAGCCATGTTTAAACAATTACCACGTTGCAAATATCATTCCGAGCGACTCATAAAAATTAAGGATATTAGTTTGAACCTTTTAGAATGAGAACAGCATTGCAAAAAATTTTTATCAAATTTTCAAAATGGCGAAAAAAAATCAGGAAGGAGGCAATCCGTAAAAAATACCATTTTTTACTTAAAAAATCATAACTCTGGCAGTTTATAATATTTTTTCATAAAATTTTAGGGTGATATTCTGGAGATATCAGAGTGTATAAAAAAAATAACTTCAAAGTGGTATCTTCAAAAAAGGTATTTATTTTGACATTTGAAGAGGGTTTTCCTGACGTTAACCTTATCTTACAAAGGAAATCCCAAAGCACTATTAGAGGGAAGGCTAGACCAATCGGGCGCCAATATTTTTAGTAATTCTAGTTAAAATTTCGGTTGGGGCCATTTTGACCCCGGGTGACCATTAAGGGTTATTGGACAGTTACTGATAACAAATGAACGGCGCCAAAAGACGCTGTTCGCCGCGAAAGGGTTAATACCCTGCCATAAGCTACCATATGCTGTCATAATCTACCATACGCTATATAAAAGATGGCTTGTAAATGCTCCACCGGTTGTATAGCTGACACTTCAAAAATTGATCCCTTGATTCTTCTCAATTGCATCAACCGAAAAAATAATAAGAACAATACGTAATGAGACACTCTCTTCGTTCGTTAGGTTTGCAAGGCGATGGACTGAAGGCTGGAGAACCGAGAGGAATTCCATTGAAAATCAAAATTTTACCGGAACATCTTCGGGGGTTGGGCTACACGACCAAGCTCATCGGAAAGTGGCACGTTGGTTACCACACCATTCAACACACGCCTCTTCACCGGGGCTTCGATTCATTCTTGGGCTTTTACAACAGTTACGTCAATTATTTCAATTACATGTACAGCCAAGGCGTAAGTTTCCTCTATTGACAATCGTCGTCGCCCTTTTTCCTACATTTTCCTTTTTTTTTTACAACCGTCCACCTTCCAGAACATGACCGGGTTTGATATGCACCGCGGTGACCATCCGGCGTACGACCTGAAGCAGGAATACATCACGGATTTGTTCACATCGGAAGCCAGGAGAATTATTAGCCATCATGATCCGCAGCGACCCCTGTATTTGCAAGTTTCACATTTGGCGGTCCACGCGCCATACGCCGTCCAAGAGTTCGAGAATAATCACAACGACAAGAAGTTCCAGCATATAAACAATCCCGCTCGTCGCATATATGCCAGTCAGTTGAGAGACCGTTTTCTTTCTTTTTTCTTCTTTTTCGTACCAATCGATGAGTCGATCGAGGATATGAAATTTTCGCTTGGGTAATCCCTTTTGCAGAAATGATCGAGAGCGTTGACAACTCACTCGGGGAAATCGTTGAAGCCTTGGGTACCAAGGGTATGTTGAAAAACTGCTTGATCCTGTTCCTCACCGATAACGGTGCACCAGCCAACTTTGGACACCTACGAAACACGGGTTCCAATTTTCCACTGAGGGGGGTAAGTCTCGACCACTGTCACTGAATCGACCGCCCGTTATCAGAAATACGTTTAACTTTCATGACGTATCATAAATAGTTTGACTATTGACACGTTGAATGCCATGTCGGGTACCGGTAACCAGCGTTGAACTTTCCGTTCAGGCCGCACCGGTTATGACAAATGCAATAATGCGAACCGTTGCGACCCACACGGCACGAATGGGGAGTCACGTAAATTTGATGCGCCATTCAACGCGTTAACACTAAACCTACCATGGAGCGATTAAATGACCTTTTTCACATGTATTTTAAATGGCTTAGTGACGTCACGGTAGGTTTAGTGTTAAATTCATGGCCCAACTGACGATACTTTCAGACCAAATACACATTGTACGAAGGTGGCGTGAGAGGCGTGGCTGCACTTTGGTCCAGCAGGCTCGATCAGGCCGCTAGAGTTTCCAATCAATTGATACACATAACCGATTGGTTGCCAACGTTGTACTCGCTGGCCGGTGGTCGATTGCGGGATTTGGGTGAAATCGATGGTATCGACCAGTGGGATAGCTTGAGACGAGGCACTTCCGGGCCGCGAGAGGCACTTTTATTGAACATCGATGAGGAATCGTTAACGGAGGGCGCTATTTACGAAAGATTCAAGCTCGTTCGAGGTGCGCAATAAATGCATACATACATACATACGTGCCTAACACAGATATGCATGTGTGGACTGCTATACACATGTTGTCTCCATATACATATGTATAGCTACAGTACCTACCTTTTAGTATATTAACACTATGCTGTTCGGTGGCACCACGTTGGTGCCATGGCAAAAACCATCGGGCAAGCGCCGGTGACACCACGTTGGTGTCGTACATAAAGATTTGTACCGGCGCCAAACGAAAGAATCCCGATGAGACGCGCGAACTGCAAAGTGTTAATGTATTAGTACATTAGTGTATCAATATATTAGTGTATTAGTATAATTAGTAGTAGCTACCTGACCATTTTACCTATGTTTCAGGATCCTACGAAGGTGGAAGATACGATTTACACTTCATGAGGCTCGACTATGGATTATCGCGCGATCCTTATCATCGCGAAGCAAAAAACATTTACGATAAAAAACCAGTGAACGACACGGTTTATGCTGATATGGTGATGAAGAGCGCGGTAACCGGCTCAATTACGATGCACCTCGGCGGCCCGACCACGCAACCGAGTATGCTGTACGACATCCGAAACGACGCTACCGTCGAATGCGATCACGACAGGGACACCTTCCGCACTTGCAACGTCAGCGAGTGTCTTTTCGATATCATCAATGACCCGTGCGAGCTCAATAACGTTGCTGAAGTATTTTCGACGGTAGGTAGAGGTGTTGGATTCCAATTATTAACTTAAAAATAGTTTATTAACCCCTTGACTACTGTGGGCGCCTATAGGCGCTCAGAAATTTTGCGTTTGTGATACTGAGAGCGCCTATAGGCGCTCGACGCAGTTTGGCTTTCTGACACTGAGAGCGCCTTTAGGCGCTCGACGCAGATTCGCTTTCTAAGACGGAGGGCGCCTATAGGCGCCGCGAAAATTATACAGGTATTTATTCCCATGAGTCATCTCAGTGAATGTAGTGAAGTTCGGTTATTTTTTTATTGAAAGACGTTTTCACAAAAATCCATCCCTACCCAAAAAAGTTACGATGTTCGCCGTTCTCGGCGCACATCATAACTTGATTCCTGCCGTACGGTACGATCGGTGCGTATCAAAGTCTGCCGTAGTCAAGGGGTTAAATCAATAACGTTTACAGAAATCTTACATAAAAACGCGAATCAAGAAATTAAACAGTTTAGTGAAGTTACTAAGTATACTTGGGATCTTCCATTAGACTGTTTAGTATGTGACTACCTGGAGCTTAGGATGAATCTGACTTAAATTTCCAAGAGGAGCCTTAAGGAAACGTAGTGCCTAGGAGGAAAATCAGGAAGAAGTTTGGAAGAAGTAGGGACTGATGGCACTCAGCTTGTATAAACAAAAATAGGGCGGATTTCGAAGGGTTCTACATCCGAACACTTAAATTGCAAATGCATTTCGATTTTTTTTTTGGTTCAGATGATTCTGTTGCGAGTTATCGTGTACACCGCAAAACAACTTTTTTTCGTGGCACCTCCGGAGATTCGCTGTCACTCGCTCAATTTTTAATATTTCACCATGAAAATTTAGGGAAATATTGTTTAAATGTTGTATTATTGTATGGAAATTGTCCCAATAACCTGACACTATCTGTATCGCCAAAAAAATTCTTAAAAACATGCCTTTTTTTCACCGAATTACCCCCCCCCCCCCCCCCCCCCAATATCTATGTACAAACTTAGTAAAGGTCCTCTGGCGGACTCAAGGGTCTTCTTTTCTATAAACATATAAAATATAGGGTTCCACATCTGGAGAAAGTTTTCCTTAAGATTAGATACAGTTGTTTACAGAAAATGATGGGAAAAGAATATGCGACATCCGACAGAGGGAGAAAAAGCAAGAATTCCCATGTCATCGGGTTAAGGGAAGACTAAACTGAAAAAATCGCTATTTTCGACGAAATTCCCAAATTTGAGTTTTTTGCACTTCTTTTTTCTTAAAATAAGCTATAAATTGAAATTCTAATCTGGAGTTATTATTTTTTAGGGCTTTTTTCGATTATTTTAGACGTCCAGCAGTCGTGTATACCTTCTCACTTCGCGCATGGGCTTATTCTCTCTGACACCTGTTTTACGTATAAAATTTAGATTGTAGGCTATAAATCTTTGTTTCGGGGGCTGTCACTAGGTGGAATCTCTTAAAAACCTCATTTTACTCCTAGGGAACCATAAAAAAAAGGTTCAAAGACAACAGCAGCGAATTTTCATTTTTCAGTTTGGACTCCCCTTTAAGATTCCTCCGTCTTCGAATGGCGCGAATGATCTCTCTGAATGTGCTCTTTCTTTCAGAATACCATTCAAATCGGACGATACTTGGAGTCCTATGCGAAATTCGTCATCAGACAAAGGGGCATCTACGTGGATTCTCGGGCAAACCCACAAAGGAAGAATGGAACTTGGGGTCCATGGATAAAACCATCGGCTATGAATTACATGGAAGCGAATTCGGCCGGTGGCCTGGGAGCCAGCGACGTCTTCGTCTTTTGCATACACGCGCTCCTTGTTTCAACATTGACGGCTCTTCGAGGGATCTAACGTCCCGCTCCTTTTCTTTTGATATTTTCACCGATAGTACCTAATTGTCTTATATCACGCGCGGGATGTCAATTTTCCCTTTGTCCTCCCGCTGTATGTACAAAAGAAGCACAAGTATCGTTCTTATTATTTATTTAAACAACGTCTCTCTTTCTTCGGTGGCCCAGAACCCACCTACCCGCCCATTCGCTCCGTTCAAATTATAATATTATCTCTGTATCTGACAATGAAGTACTACCGGCCTCGAGATAAACAACGCCCAGCAGACGAGTCGCTAGTTCTGTCAACACTCGTTATCACTTTTTCGACATAATCTCGTCGCGTTGGTAGAAAGTTTGTCGCTGTGAAGGCATTGATCAAGGATCGATGACGCAACACGCATGAGTGAATGGAAGTGACACCGCAACTGCGTTTGCATCGCAGTGACCGTACGGTAGCGCACTCGACCGTTTGGGGAAAAAAGGGAAAAACGAAAAAGAGGACAGCGATAGTGGGTGTAAGAGTGTTAAATCTAATTGTTACACGTAAGAGATAAGATAGCGCCGCGGGCAACCGTTTTGCAAAAGTCTAAATCTGACGCGAATTTTGTACCGTTCCTATTTTGGTGCAATTGCAATTGAACGGTTCGTTCTTCCGATTATTAGACGGTCCTCAATTTTTCAAACAGTTTATTTCTTTCCTCCGAGACCGGAGTTTCGAGTTCCGGGGCGTCGTCGGTGACGATCGACCGAGGAAGGATGAGAAATAAACTGAGAATGACGAACATCGAGATATCGTTCGTTTGCGCCGTGGTGGCTATCAGTGGTTTTGGGGGATATCCACGTCTCGTTGATTCCCATGAAGAGCATCGCGGAAAGCAACAACCGCATATTATCGTCATTATGGCGGATGATTTAGTAAGTACGAGTGGACGGAAGATTGATACCGCGCCTGGTCGCTCGTTACCGTGCTATGTAAATCGTATGAATGCACTAGGCGCCTCGAGTTTCTGCCGAAGAAACAATTTCAGCATTTTCGTACGCTACCGAATAGCGAAATATTTATTTCGGGCTTAAAAATGCTTCTAAAATATAGAACAGATGTGACACGGAAGTAGATCGTCGAAAATATGTAAAATAGTAGAGAAACGAGTAAATGCACGTTTGCGACGGAAATTATGGAAAAATGCAGTGGCTGTTCATAGAAAATGAAACGCAACTCCACTCAACTCCAATTTTATAGGGGATTTTCGGATTTAGGTATTGTTTTATATATTACCTATTTTTGTGAAACAGTTTTATCATTATACTTTTCGCCACGGGCTCATCCGGATCGTTCATTTTATGAAATAATCTTAGGGATTGTTTTTCTTGCTGTAATTTTTTTCACATGTAATTCGTGGGGAGAGGGGGGGGGGATTGAACCATGACAAGTTCAAAAATGGAACAGTTATTTTCTGTATTGGAAGAATCGATTGGTCATCGGTACTGGACACTTCTGTGCTTTTCTCACAGAGCAAATGAATTAATTTGTGTAATATCTTAAGGGGGGAGTCTGGTGTAACAGGTCTAAAAAATCGATTTTTTTGTTGTTGCTTAAAAATCTTCTTAAACACGTGAAGAATGCTTTTGTAGAGTTATAGCATCAAATTCGATCTTGAAATATAGTTAGGAGCGGTGAGAGCGGCAAGTAGGTACACCTAAACACGGACTAGCCGAAAACTTTAAACGCGTTTTTCTCAAGACCACGTTTTCCAAATTGGCGGGACACATAGCTCATCGAATTTTTATCCGATTCACTTGATTCAACGTTTAAATTGAAGATAATTAAATTTATATGCTAATGAACCTCGACTTTTCATGAATTATTATTATAGCACAAAGTTATTGCAAAATAACAGCGGACATGTATCGTTCATTTTCATGTTTTCTTCCGCCATTTTTGCAATTAACAATTTTTTTTTCAAACTGAGGTTCATCCGCATTTTATATACTTACTAAAGAAAAATTTTTCCTCATTTTACGTTTCCGATATTTTCTCAGGACTCCAAGTATCCCGCCGTTTTGACCGAATCCTTCTCTTGCCACTGCTATATCTATATATGTATATATTAAAATTAAATCTACAATGGCAAATTTTCTTCTTTGAACTTCCGTTTACATGTAAAAAAAGTTTCAATACAAAAATTATATTATATCTTGAAATTATATGCATTGGAAAAATACCTTGGTTACACCAGACTCCCCCCTTAATTATACGACCTATTGTACATGCGTAGGGATGGAACGACGTTGGATTTCATGGTTCCGATCAAATCCCGACGCCAAACATCGACGCTTTGGCTTACAATGGAGTCATTTTAAATAGACACTACACTTTGCCGATATGCACCCCTTCGAGATCGGCATTTTATACCGGGAGGTACCCTATTAGAGACGGTAACGTTCTTTTCTGCTTGAGTTATTGTTGTATGAAAGAACAAACAAAAAAAAACAGAGGTACAAGAGGAGGTGGCGCTACCGCAAAGCTTTCAGTAGGTATAGATGAGAAATCAGGGGAGGGAGGGGTAAAGAGTAAATGATGGATGAAATGAGAAGAAAGAGGAGGAGGAGGAGGAAGAAGATCCCATCCGTAATTATGAATTATACGAATGTACATACACATGCATGCCGCGAGTGGAAACGGTTACACATGTTATAGGAATGCAAGGATATCCGCTGAAAGCAGGTGAGCCGCGTGGCATTCCCTTGGACAGGCCTTTGTTACCGAACCACCTGAAGGGTCTTGGATACGAAACGCATTTAGTTGGAAAATGGCACGTGGGGTATTATACGAAAAATCATATTCCGACCGGGCGTGGCTTTGACACCTACGTGGGACACTACAGTGGCTACCTGCAATACTTTGCTCATACCATTCAGCAAGAGGTAAGGCGAAGGCGATGGAATTGATTGCGCAGCATGAGAAATGGGCTCATACCATTGGGGTGCTTTTCGAACCTGAGCCCCTTGTCTCTCACGAATCGGGGTACTTTTCGACTTACACTTCAAATTTAGTGCAGTAATGTGGAGAGTTAGCGTTTGTTACGGCGAAGAAGCGCATGTCATACAACCAAGCGGATTTACTTATTGCAATCGAGAATTTCAATAAAAAACCTAGATGGCTTGAATGTAAAATAAGTGACGCATGTAAGAGCAAACCGTGGCCGCGATAGCTCATTGTCAGTTGGATAATAGCTTTACTACGGAGAAGTGGTGAAGGTCCCTGATTTAAATCCAGGTCGCGGGTTATTTTTCCATGTATCACTTTTCGCTTAAAAAATGCGAGAAAAAGGGATATAAAGTAATTGCTTTGTCTTGGTATTACAAGATTTGCAATAAAAATTATTTAAATAGCTTTGTCCTGGTACTACAAGATTTTCTAATATAATAGTTTCTGTTGATTTGGATGAAGTTTCCAATCTAAATAAGTGGTTCCATAACGAAATACCCGACGACAAAATATGCGCGACAAAATACCCGCCAACCGACGATTCAATACAATCCCTAACAAAACCTTAACAAATATTATATTTTAAGTAATCCGGCAATAGACGGGTATTATACAAACCAGTATCCATTAAAGTTATTTTCATTTCAACAAGTGCTTGCTCTCTTCTTAATACCTCAACAAATTTTAAAGGATTAGCATGATTACAGCAAAACCCTAGCAAAACCCATTGCGGGTATTTTGTCGCGGGTATTTTGGTTTGCGGGTATTTTGTCGCCGGTATTTTGTCGCGGGTATTTTGACAACGGGTATTTTAAAAAAATAGTGCCAGGGGTTAAGCCTGATTTCTACCCTTCAAATGGCTTTTGGGCCGAAATAACGATATACGTGTCCAATAGTTTTCCATGTACTACTTGTATGCCAAGTTTCCCTAGTGTTACTTGTCAGTGAGTCGGATGTGTCACAGGATAAAGATGGCGCTCAATTTTGTAAAAGGGACTTCGCGGCAAGGCACGCCGTGGCGAAGGGGTTAAAAGATACAATGACACTTGCAATTTCAGACGCACATCGGACTCGATCTCCATCGTGACAAAAAGAACAGCTCCGATGCCGAGTACAATAACGATTACCTGACGGATTTCTATACGGCCGAGGCCGAAAGGATCATAACGAGCCGCGATCCCTCGAAGTCGCTGTACCTGCAAGTGACCCACAACGCGGTGCACAACAGTGACAAAGTCGATGACCCTCTGGAAGTTCGTGATCTGAAAACGGTCAACGATACTTTGGGGTACATCGAAGATTTCGAAAGGAGGAAATTCGCAGGTATCCGTGACGTATGCGTATTTCTGTATTTTATATACGATGAAGACACTGGCTCACGCGCATTCTCGTTGAAGGAATGGTTACGGCTTTGGACGAGTCGGTAGGTCGCATCGTCGCTGCTTTGAACAGGTCCGGGATCCTCGAAAACTCCGTGATCCTTTTCTTATCGGACAACGGCGCCGACAATACTGGCATTACGGTGAACCATGGCTCGAATTATCCCTTGAGAGGGGTAAGTATAGGGATTTCTCATTTTGTTGTTTAACCCCTTCGCGGCGGAGCGCTGGATCCGAGCAAAAAACAAAATGAATTTTTCCAGAATTTTGCCAGACCCCATGGTTACGCGTTCAGGTAAACGAAAGGTACCGGAAAAGACGATGGTTGATTTTGCAGGAAAAGTTCCTTACGTACGAAGGTGGCGTTCGTGGTGTGGCTTGTATTTACTCCCCGTTGATAAAAAATAATTCGAGAATTTTAAACGACTTTGTGCACATCACCGATTGGCTGCCGACGTTTTATGGGTTGGCTGGGGGTGATACGAAAAATCTTGGAGAAATCGACGGGGTTGATCAGTGGCGAGTCATCGATAGGAGCGATATCGGAAAGGCGAAAAAGAGAGATCGTTTGTTAATAAACATCGACGAAGTGAAGAACGTCGAGACTGCTATCATCGGCTCCCACAAATTCGTCAAAGGTACCCTTATGAAAAATATAGCAATTCTAATTATCGCTATAGTTAAATATGGCACCAACAATATATTTCTAGTAATTCAAACTATTTTACCAAATTTTCTTTTCTCGCAAGGAAACCACCCCAACCCGAACTCACCGATCACAATAATTTTGATATATTGGGTTGGCAACTAAGTAATTGCGGATTTTGTCATTTATTCGCTTTGGAAAATCCGCAATTACTTAGTTGCCAACCCAATATGTTGTAGAACATAAAAAAAAAAGGACACGTATTTTTCTTTATGAGGTTAGAAAATATTTTTAGGGGGTGAAAACGACCCTCAAAGTTCACCCCCAAATAACTCTGCTCCTAATGAATATTTAATAACCAAATGAAAAATATTTACTATAGAAAGCGTCGGTTGGTGAATATTTTTACGACTAATGAGGTTGCAACGCCGGTTTTTTATTTTGGAAAAACGTTATTTTTCATTAAAATGTTCATTGTAGAATTTCAATTTCAGCCTTAAAAATAATGATACAAATATTTTTGTAAATAAAATAAAATAATTGAGCTGACAGGTTTCAGTAAAACCACCCCTACAAATCGTTCACTACCCCTCGAGAGTGGGCGAGCACCCACTAATTGACAATGAAAATTTTCTATCAATTTCGACAGCTTGCAAATGATTCTCACTTCCAGGTGAAAACGTTTCCGACTTCTTCGGTCAAATTAACACAGGACATACTTCGGCCAATCCGAAATATAACGCATCCAGCGTTCTCTCGTCGTGGGTAAACGATGCGATCGCAACGTCCGGCAGAGGCAATCTGACGTATTCGAAAATCGAACAATTGCGGGAATCGAGTCGCGTCGAATGCAAAGAGCATTCGAAAATCGACATTGTCGATTGCCTGCCTTATTGCTTATTCGATATAATCGAGGATCCTTGCGAAACTAGAAATTTATCCGAAGCAGGGCCCGAGGTAAGAAATAATTGGACACATTTTTTTATCCGTACCATTTTTTATTATCGATACATAAATAATGAAATAAATAAATAAATGAATAATTTTCCCACTGCTATTTTTATTCGTATAATTTTCTTTTATCGAGATATATTATTATTATTATTAATTGGATGAGGGCGAGGTGTGATTATCAAGGCCATCCCTTGATGCCTAGGCCTGGGCCCTTTGCATCCCCTATCGAAGGTCGGGTGGGTCAGTGGCTCCCATCACTAGGGTGTATGGCCCTGATTTGGAAGCCTCCAATATCGAGACACAAATAATTAAATAAATAAATAAATAAATAAACGTATGTTTTTTGATTATCCATCCTTTTTCCGTAGGTGGTGGAACAATTTAAACAAATGATCGAGGGTTACCGGGGGGTTCTTCTGAATCAAACGAACCAACCCGTGGATCCAGCGAGTTTCCCGGAAAATTTCGATGGCGTTTGGATGCCTTGGATCGACGATAATACATGTATCAAAGTAACACACGAGTGAGAACACACTATTTGGACGCGCAAGGACTTTGGAGTCATAATTTTTTTGAATACGAATGAAATTGTAAGCATTTACGTACACGACGTATATTGTGCAGTTTTTAAATGTGTACGGAATATGTATAAAACAAAACGTTATCGAATGTTACCATTTCTTTTCTTACTTTGATTTTGACTTTTTTTACCGTTATATTCTTATCATAATTTACTCTTTACCGTTTATCCGTGCCACTTATATTCCATGGCAACATCCCTTCTCTTTCGTCAAATTTGACAATTTTTCGTATATGAACCATTTATTTTGAAAGTGAGTTAAGTTCATGGTTCAAATTTTACAAAATGTTTATTAACACTTTACCGGCGGCGCGTCTGATCGGGATTCTGTCGTTTTGGCGCCGGTATAAACCTTTACGTATGACACCAACGCGGTGCCACCGGCGCTTGTCCGATAGTTCTCGCATGGCACCAACGTGGTGCCACCGGACGGCATAGTGTCAAGACAACTAATTTTCAGTGGTACGCGTTACTACAGTAGACAATAAAAAAAACTCACAAATGGACTTGGATCACTTTCAAAATGAACGGCTCATTGTCCTATTCTCGCCCGTCCCAACTGGCCGTAATAAAAATAACTCTAATTGTCATATGCGGCAAAAAATGATACCGAGGATCCCAGCACCGATGGACATTGGAAATTTAGCCGTACCGCGTATCCTAATTTTCCCTCTCTCGTGGCATTTCATCCTTTCCCCTCGATCACCCCTTTTTTCCACTTTTTTCTTACTCTCCGATTCAGCCCTATTGTATACGGATTATGCAGATGAGTCGACGCGCCTCATAAGACGTTGATATCCTTTTAATAACCAAGACGTTAATTACTCTTATAGGTATAAAGTGGGGAGAGAAAACGTTTATCCCTCGGTTCGAAGTTTGCCAACTGATAACGCGCAGTGCTATTAAAAAAGAGAGAGAGAGGGAGGGAAAGAGCGCAAAGGACAATTAATAACTTGAAATTAATGCCTTTCGAGAGTTTCTTTACTTTAGATCAAGTATTTTCGTAGCAAAGGAGTGTAATTGACGAAAGAAAACTCGGTAAATTTCCCATGAAACATTTGAAAAAGACATAAAGCGTCGGACGAGCCGGTTGGAGCGCAGTTATTTTTCTAGTTTCTTTCTTTCTCTCGCATCCCATCGCGTTGCTCTCCCTCCTCGAAACGAGGAGGAAAATAATGTAATGGTAAAACCCGCGGCTTCATAGCTCATTTAACAATTTCCGTATTTGTCAAGGAAGGAAGAATCACGAGCAACGTGTTGGCGGTACAATTTTACGACGTACGGAAAGGGGCGCGCTCGCTGCTCTCCCTCCTACGGGATAGTTACGACGAGGAAGAAAGGGAGAAAGAAAAGCCGAAAGGAGGTTGCGGAGCAAAAGATGCAAAGATGAAAAAGCATTGAGCGAGTGGGAGAATGATAAAAAAATAGTTAGGGTTGGGTAAGTCGCTTTTAATAGCCAAGCAGCTGCCGTCGTCGCGTTTCTCTACCCCATCTCCAACCCCATTTATGTGCTGTTCTCCGATATGCATACATACATACATATCCGACTGCACAAATAATGGCTAGGTAAAGCGAACGTATACGCGTTGATGTTTAGCATCCGCATGTGACACGCGTTCATACATGCCTGTGCGTGGGGTACTTGTCGCAGGAACGCTCACCGCGTTGATTGAATGGATTGATCACCTTAGTTCCGTTTCTACTATGCAATCGCGTGACCAGAGTTGCCAGGCGTAGGGTAATTTTTATAGTGAGATATAGGGTTTTTTTCTACAGTGATGTATTTGGTGGCGATATACTGCGTTACAGAAATTACCCTACGCCTGGTAACGCTGAGTGGAGCATCAACTTTCGTAAAACCCTGGCACATCTGTAACGCAACGTTACCAGTCGTAGGGTAATTTCTACCGTACTTGGCAGCCTATAATGAAGCGTAGAAATTACCTCACGTCTGGTAACGCTGCGTTAGGGGTTTGCTAAGGTTGGTGCTCTCCTCTGCGTTACCAGGCGTAGGGTAATTTTTATAGTAAGGTATAGGGTTTTTTTCTACAGTGATGTATTTGGTAGCGATATACTGCGTTACAGAAATTACCCTACGCCTGGTAACGCTGAGTGGAGCATCAACTTTCGAAAAACCCTAGGAAAGCACTAGCAAATCCGTAACGCAACGTTACCAGGCGTAGGGTAATTTCTACCGTACTTGGCAGCCTATACTTAACTGTAGAAATTACCTTACGTCTGGTAATGCTGCGTTGGGATTTTGCTAAGGTTGGTGCTCTCCTCTGCGTTACCAGGCGTAGGGTAATTTTTATAGTGAGGTATAGGATTTTTTTTCTGCAATACTGTATTTGGTAGCGATATACTGCGTTACAGAAATTACCCTACGCCTGGTAACGCTGAGTAGAGCATCAACTTTCGAAAAACCCTAGGAAAGCACTAGCAAATCCGTAACGCAACGTTACCAGGCGTAGGGTAATTTCTATCGTACTTAGCAGTCTATACTGAAGCGTAGAAATTACCTTACGTCTGGTAACGCTGCGTTGAGATTTTGCTAAAGTTGGTGCTCTTCTCTGCGTTACCAGGCGTAGGGTAATTTCTATAGCGTAGTCCAGACCGCCAGGATCTGTAGAAATTACCTTACGTCTGGTAACGCTGCGTTGGGATTTTGCTAAAGTTGGTGCTCTCCTCGGCGTTACCAGGCGTAGGGTAATTTCTACAATGCGGTACAGGCTACCAACTACAGCACTGTAAAAAATAGCCTTTACCGCGAAATAAAAATGACCCTACGTCTTTCAACGCTGGCTATCATCCGATTTGATACAACATTTCTTATTGGAACCTGTCTCTATGAAGGAATTTTTAAAGTAACTTCAATATCTTGAACGATAAAATAATCCCATAGGTACATTTATATTTCTTTGGCATTCAACCTCAACTTTATCCTTTTCACTCCTTTTTTTACTTAGCACCGTACATTCTATATTTATAGAAGAAAAAAATATTATAAATAACGTAAGTCTACTTAGACGTATGGTTTGCAGGAAAAGGCTTACGCTTGGCACTTGTATGATAAAATGGAATAGAGGAAGTGCACCTATATTGGACCACTTAAGCAAAATTACCCTCCCATGGGTCTAAAGTGAAAAAAAAGGTACATATAAAAGTGATTATGGATAAAAAAAACCTACATTCAACTATAAATAGAAACGTATGAAATGCACATAAACGGAAAAGTAAAAGTTAAATTCGCGGTTCGCAAAAAATAAAAGTTCAACTCGCGGTTCGCAAAGGGTTAAACATGAAATAGAAGAAGCGCTATCGCGTCGCTTGGGTCTTTTCGATCGGATTTTTTTTAAAGACCTCCGGGACTCAAACGGTCAAGTATGGAACGCGATATATTGGCCGAAACCATTGATGCTGAAAAAGCGTGAAGATCCTTGGAAAAGAATGGACCGAAGAAGGGGGAAGGAAAAAAGCAAATTGCAGAAATGGTTTTCGGTTAAAAAGATGATTCGTGAATGTATGTGTCTTGCACAGGTAAAGAAAGCAAAGATATGAACCATAGAAGTTGGTGGTAGTGGTGGTGGGAGTGGTAGTATAGAAGTAGTAGTAGTAGTAGTAGTAGTAGTAGTAAAGATACTTATTAGGTTCTAAAGCAGAAAATAATAAGAAGAGAAAAAATCTGAAAGGTGGATAAGTTCAGGCCGAAACTTAACGACGTAATGAACGTCTGACAGAGGATTATTTATCGGTGATGCTGCGGTAGAGTGAGGGAGGAATTAAGGAAAGTCAAGAATAAGAAGAAGAAGAAGAAGAAGAAGTAGAAGAAGAAGAGAAAGAAGATCGAGCAGGGGAAGGAGTCTAAGAGGAGTGGTCACGATGGGAGAAAGGTAAAAAAGAGGAAGTTACAGGTACGCCAGAAAAGGAAGAAAAGGAATAAGGGTAGCATTGTAAAAGCACGATCCCACTAATTATCGATACTTTTCCTTATGACTACGAAAGAGGTTGTAAGCGATTCCTTCCTTCCCAGGTTTTCTCGTCGAGCGGGAGAAGGCGAATCGAAACGGGCCGTTCTCGGGAGCCAGCTGAGAAGTCTCGCGACGGCCCGGCAGCGGCAGCGGCAGTTCCAGAAGACGTCCAAAAGCGGTAAGAGTTTAGTTGAAGTTCATTCTTTTCCGAATCCGCAGAATCTCCTCCAGAGTATCGGCAGTAACGGCGGCGGCAACACCATCGGTGATTTCCTCGGTTTCTTCCGCGCGCGGTTCCGGCGAAACTATCTCTCTTTGTCAGTTTGCGCCGACTCAACAAAAGGCGGCACACGAGCATCCCTTTGCGTTTCAAAAGCCACCTTCTCCCGCACTTGTTCGCTTCTTGCAAAGTCTTCGGCGGGACTTAGCGCCTTAGTTTAACTTTTGCTCTTGGACACCCAAGAAAGTCGAAGTCGCAAAAGCCGAGAACCCGATCGGTCCGTAAGTGCGTCGACCAAACAAAGTGTTTGGCCACTTCCAATCCGCGGCGATTCCTCACTCGACGTTCCTTGGAGGAAGAGCGAATAAAATCAGTGTCACGAAATAAGAATGTAAAGGTAAAAAAATGCCGAGAGCCTGGAGCAAGTTCATTTGCCTCCTGCTTTTGCTCCTTGCCCTTTTCCAGCAAGTGAAGTGTATCAAGTGGTTGTAAGTATCGCAAATTTCTATACATTTAACGCGTCAAAAACTATAGGTGACCCCTATTCACGCCACGTGGGGCGTAAGGATACGCGCTATGGCATTCGTCGCAACCGGTGCGGCTTGAACGGAAAGTTCGCCGTCGGTGACCGACGTGGCACTCGACGCGTTGAACGCCGCGTCAAATTTACCGTTCACGCCGCGTGGGGCGTAACGATACGCGCTATCGCATTCGTCACAATCGCCGCGGCCTAAACGCGAAGCTTCACGATCAGTGCCGGTCATCGGTGACACGCAATGACATTTTTACGGCTAACCTATCCCACGAGGGGGCCCAATCGCCCATTTTTTACACGTAACGCGTTGATCCAGTCCGTACGCATATTTTGATTCGTTGCATATTCGTGGGTGCCAACGCGTGGAACTCGAAGCCTCAACCGGTCCATGCCGATGTGACAAAAATGATACATACGACGTAGCGCGAGGTCCGGAGGCTCAAGCGCGTTGACGAGAGATTTCACGTATAATGTATAATTAATAGCAGATAATAACACACGCCGTTCCTCAAAAAATATATGTGGGATAGGTATACCGACTAGGCGTGTTCGTTCGAGAAATTACGAGACTCGAAAATCTCCCACGTGTATCGGCCGAAACGCTAGAGTCCCGCGTCCTCTTCTCCGCTCGTTCATTTTTTATCCATATTTTATCGGATTTTACGTAACGTCCCGAGGTATTCATCCATTTGTTGCTCGGTAGGGCATTGAGAGTCGGTAATTTTGAAGACGAGCCGGCTAAAACGGGCGCAGGGATAGAACGGCGATAAAGGATCGTTTCGATTTCTTCTCTCGACGGAGGAAAAAGGCCGAAGCGTATTTTACTCTGAAATTAATTGACGGTGGAAAGAGGGATAATCGAGTACCGGAAAAGCACAAAAGCTTTTCCTTCTCCATCCTCTTCCCCTTCTCCCTTCCTTTCTCCTTTTCCTCGTCCTCCTTTTTTGTTCCTCGGTGGCTGTTGTCGGATGATGAATGGTAGAGCGATGGTAGTTTTGCGTGTTGGGCTTTGGATGTATACCGAAAAAACATCAGGCTTATTCTTTACGAAACCGTAGCGCTGGAAAGATGCAAGTGATGAAGAAGGGTTAGCGGAAAGCGAAGCGGGGTGTGGGTGGGTGATAACACAAGGTAACCTACTCGAGATAGAGGGCTTGAATATCAGAGAAATGAGAAATGAGAAATGAGAGAAGAGAGGAGAGAGGAGAGAGAAGAAAAAAAAAAGGGAAAAGAGGGAGACGGTGATTTATAAATCAATCTACTCCCTTTTTCACTCCGTCTTACACCGTATCTTTCATTCTTTCATGTGTAATTCGTTTTTTACCGTAAGCAGTTTATGATTTATCCTTCGCGTGGGTATTGGCCTCCGGAAACTTATTGTATTATGAGGAAAAAAACATTTTGGTACGATCCATTAGGAAGTATGTGTGTGGTATACGTGGAAAAAAGGTGAAAAGGCACCTGGGCCATAGGCGAGCCAGCCTTTGCTGAAACACGGAACACCTAAACCTGCGTGAGAAATCTCATTTGTAGGGAAAGTGCGCCTAAATTGGACCACTGCCTAAACTGGACCGGTTCTTGATTCAGGAAATAATTCGTATAAGAATTTTTTTAGTGATCAATTTTCGAACTGGCTGTAATAATATATAGAAAAGCAAAAGCTAGTAGCAATTGGACAATTGAGTGTCCTACAACAGTCGTTTGTTAGGAAAGTACGCGCATAAAATTCAATAAATTTAATTACCGTATCCGGAATCTACGCATTTTTTTAGAATTGTATATATTGCTTTATTTGGTTTCGTTCGTTCATATCCTACTAATAACATTTTTTGGAAAAGTGGCAGATTCACCTAATTTAGGGAAATAGTGGTCAAATTTAGGCATGTACTTTTGAAATTTCCGGTTGGTTGTTTTTTTTTTTTTTAATTTTCTCAATACAACTTTTACTACTAGCCCTTTGCGGTTGGCAGATTTCGCTTTTAGGAGTACCAGCGGGTCGGAGCGAATCTAGCAAGTCTAGCAAATTTATATAACTCCCTATTCACGCCGCGTGAGTCGCAATGGTACACGCTATTGCATTTATCATAATCGGCGCGGCCTGAATGGAAAGTTCAGTGTCGGTCCCCAGGGACCGGCGCCGCGCTCAACGTGTTAAAAATGTCCCCACTATGGGGACACCGATCGCAAGGGACTAGTAATAGTGATTCCCTTTTTTCGTTGCAATTGTCCTTCGTGTACCATCTCTTCCACTCGCCGATTGCCAATCGGTCATTGCCGATACGTCATAGCTATGCCATAAATTGATATACACATTCATCGTACTCTCGTTTCTTACTTCGGTCAATGTCGCGGCGATGAAAATAAAGTCGACTCTTCGAGGTTCGACGCGTCCGTATACGTAGGACGGACTATTAAGTATGTGTGTACCTACTACACGCATACGCCTATCGGTATCACGTGCCGAGGCTTGAAAAAGGGGTTGAAAGGAGGCGTAAGAGCGATCCATAAGCGATCCACGCGACGCGAGATGGAAATCTACCCACGGATGACGATGATAATGATGGCGATGATGCCGATAAGTAATAACAAACTTGAAACTGACGCCTCGCGTTTTACACGTACGTATAGTCGTGCCCCCCGTAATTTGCCCGACCGAGTCCATTTGAATTCACGCTTCGATGAACTTCTCCTTCCGTACTTCCGCCGCGATGCGGCGCCGTCGTCGCGCCGCGAGGCCTCGATGGCCACAGCGGCAGCGGCAACAAACGGTGTATGTACGTACATGCCTATTCGTGGAGATCGAGTTTGATGAAATTGCGAGCGGTTCGTTCCGAATGTCTTGGCCTTCGTTTTTCCCTCCGCGGAAGATTGATGCGCTCGATACTCGTCCATATTTCTCCTTTTCTTCCTCGTCTTCGAGGCGTTCGTCGACTCCGCGCGGTAATTGCACGTCGTAGGCCGTACCCACCTATCACGAAGCCAAGAAGACGCACGCACCGCGAGCACCCATACATCAAGGATTCCATCCAATTAAATTTACACTTTTATTACTCCTCTTCCGACCTATCATTTCGAAAATGCCATTAAACATTATTTACGAATCGTTTCCCCGTCGCCCATCAATCGCAATTACGACATTCCGCGCGTTGTCTGTCATTCGCGTCTTGCGGCAGTTTATCCTACCATGGAATGCGATGCGATTTGAAAAACGAGCGAAACTTATTCGCGTGTGCTGGCATTTTTCAGAGCACTCGGCGGCCATTCGGACCCATCGAGCACTTGGACGAGGGAAACATGCACGAACGCACGAGCGGCGGGACTGTTGGAAAGAAAGCAAGCGGGTGCGTGCCGAGTTACCCCGGACGTCATGCCGAATCTCGTCCAAGCGGCGAAAGACACTTTCACGGTATGCCAGCAAGTCTTTCGCAATCGTCGATGGAATTGCAGCAGCATCGAACGTGCCCCAAACTACACGCCTGAATTATTGACGGGTAAAGCATGCGTTGCCGATGCGTTCCAGTTTTCGTAGAAATACAGTACGATCGCTCTACAAGATACCTTCGATCTCGGTCTACAAGATACCTCGGGTTCCCCTTCGCTATCCACTACCCCCACTCCTAATGCCTCTTCGCCTTTGAATGTTGGAGTCGCTCGCTCCATACAATGTATGTACCACGGAAATAAATGACAAAAAATAGTGAGATCTATTTCTCTCCGGCGTAACAGACCGCTGAGTGGGGGAACGGTAGTTTTCTTCTGTTTTCAGAATCATATTCCTCTTCGGTCCCTTTGGTATCTTGTAGAGCGATCGTACTGTAAAGTATTATTAAAAATTTACGCCTTTAGCGGTTAAAGGGTTAAAGCGTCAACCGTTTTCTCACAATGGAGTACCCCACCTGTGCGAAGCAAAACGCGATCGCTCAAAAATATAAGAATAATCAATATGGCAGAGCCATTCACAAATGATCCGCAGAACTTACAATTAGTTAACGATTTAACCACTTGCGCCGTAAAGACGTGCCTCGCACGTCGAGGTACTTTTGTTCCAAAATCGCAAGCGACGTGAACACCACGTCCGATAGTCATTTATCCGCGTGTTATATTGTAGAGCACGGCACCCCAACCCAAAATTAAGCCCTTGGCCCATAAGTGAGACTCGGGGTAAGAAATTTGTGTCACAAGCGAACGTTGTTTATTATTTTACAATTCCTTTTGTTGCCCCGAAATATACATGTCAGAAGAAGTATACATTTTGCGCCAGTTCGGGCACACGGTTGAACAGTTAAATGGAACGGCGCGTGACCGAACTTCTTGTTTACTATGGCTCGCGCGATCGGCAGATAGAGACCAGTTGTTCTAAAAACGCCACCAACTAAATAAGCGGCCGATATCGGAAACAAAGAAAGGGTGAATCCTGTGTCTTATTTACGTTGTTTTGATACGAGGTTTCATAAACAAAATTGTTTCCAATAATAATGTGGGCATTTTCAAATATGATATTGAAAATTTCGGAAAAATAAATTGTTGTTTACACGTACAGACACTTCATAAACACACAGGTTTCAGCCATGTTTTTTTTTTCGACGCTAGCGCCGCGGACTTAAAGTGGTGATGACGGATCTCTATGGTACCTATAGCGTGTAGGCCAAGGGGTTAAATCGTAGCGCAAATGGGTAATAAAATGAGAATACTTGCACTTACATACAAGAATGCTACTCGATAGCTAAAGTATCAATTTTCATCTGGAAGGTAAAAAACTCCTGAAAAAATTAAAAAATCGAGTTTTTAATTTGAATTTCAGTTTTGACAGCGCTAGGGGGAGGGTGTAGCGACGAACTTACAACGTCGCCTCGTAATGGTCATTGTTGTTGTTTTAGGAACGAGAGAGCAAGCTTTCGTCTACGCGTTATCCGCAGCGGCGGCGGTTTGGAGACTAGCCAGGGGATGCGCTTTGGGAAACCTCGCATCTTGTTCCTGTGCCACGCCACCCCGTAGAGATCAACCGTCGCCATCGGCATTGATGTCGTCATCGTCGTTGTCGTCGTCCTCTTCGTCCTCGTCCTTTGCTTCGATGTCCTTCGATTCCCTCTCTTCGAGAAGTTCCTTCAAATGGGGTGGTTGCGGCGACGACGTGAAATCCGCATCCAGGCTGGCCAAGAGATTTCTCCAGGGTGCCAGCCCAGCGGGTACCGGTGCGACCGTGAAGTTCCTGCACGCCGTGAACATGCACAATAACAGAGCGGGAAGACGGGTGAGAACCATTCACCGAAGCCCAAGAACCGTCAGTCAGCGTAGCCATTAACCCATTCGAGATTGATTGCACACCGTGTGTGCAATTGATTTCCGATACTTTTTTTTTTCTTGGCGAGGCTATAAGCAAAACACACCGGTTGCCATACGCGTTGCCTTTCGTTGCAGGCGGTGGAGCAATCTTTGACGCTGGAGTGCAAGTGTCACGGAGTCTCCGGATCCTGCAGCGTCCGAACCTGCTGGAGAGGATTGGGATCGTCCGGGCCGTCGACGGCTGGCTTGCGACTCCTCCGGAGATACGCCACAGCGGCCGAGGTGAAGGCAAGGTCCGGGGGTAAATTGCCACCCCTTTATCATCACGATAATTTGCTGTATACGACCAAGAGTCCGGATTATTGTCTGCCGGACAAGAGAAGGGGCAGTTTGGGGACCAGCGGGAGGTAAGGATCGATACGATTATGATCATTGGGTATTCATTTTTCACCAGTTCCCGTTTATACGCATACAGGGTGTACGGTGTAAGAGTTTGAAGTCGAAAGGTGGTGGTAGAGGGTGAAAGTTTAAGAAAAAAAACCAATCAGTGGCGGTTGCGGGGGGCAAGGGGGCACCTCTAACTGTCAAAGTATGGTCGTCGTTGCTAGGAGATTCGATGTCGACATTTTTTGACATGCCTTCACTTTCGTGCAGTCGATCTGCCACCGATGACGATAAAAATACCTTTTTCCTAACGGCGAGCGCAAAACTCGACTTTGCGCACGCCATTTCCGTGCGCAAAGCACCTCTTTCCCAGATACATTAATGCATTCGGAAAAAACATTATTCCCGCACGCTTCCTCTATTTTCCCGCACGTTACCCTGAGCAACGTCCATCAACTGTCGTCTAACATACAAATTTAAATAATCATATCTTGCTCGACTCAGGTGATTGTCTTGACACTCGTCGAGAGTATCATCTCCCTATTTTCTCGTTTTGCGCTCGTCGTTAGGAAAAATAGACTTCGATACACGGACCCAAAGCTGGTCTTCAGCGCATGGGGAAAGACCCGCTTTGGGCTCTTGTATCGAAAAATACTATTTTCTGTTTACCTGATTAGAACCGGTATTGAACT
This sequence comes from Gasteruption jaculator, assembly GCA_949825005.1. NCBI lineage: Eukaryota > Metazoa > Arthropoda > Insecta > Hymenoptera > Gasteruptiidae > Gasteruption > Gasteruption jaculator. The sequence continues at coordinate 6,239,837 of OX463770.1, forward strand.
TGCCGGGCCCCGAACCCAAACGATAAGCAATAAATATCTTACAATTTAATTTATTTTCACCGGATTATGAATTAGTAAAGATCAGATTACATAATAATAATATGAATAATTATACACCATACTCAAATATCTGAATTGTTCGGGGCCCAACAAGTTCAATACCGCTTCTAATCAGGTAAACAGAAAAAATTCTTTCCGTTTTGTAATTAGTTCGTATTGACATAATGTAGAAAACGAGCTTGTCTAATGTTATCGGATTTCACAACTTTAGTAGAGAGATCCCTTTTCATACATGAACTTGTCTCGACTTTTTAGCACCAGAGGTGTTTTTTAGGGGGTAAATATTCTTTTCGAAGAAGAAACACATAAAATTTGTGATTAATTGAATAAAAGTTCGCGAACGGTCGCAAATAGGATCATGGCCACAAATAGGGACATTTACTTTATTTCCCGAATCAAAGACCAGTCCAATTTAGGCGGTGGTCCAATTTAGGCGCACTCGGCCTATGTGCATCGGATAACTTTTGCGAGTGGAAGAATAAGAAACGGAAGGCCGGGTGGGATATTTGGGAAGGGTGAGTTCGACATACTCGATGTCGATGTGCGACCGGGGAAAACGATAAACCGTGTGAAAAGTAGAAATAAGGGAGCGAAGGTGTTCGAGGGGAAAAAGTACCTACTTGCGTCGTAAAATCCGCCGTTAATGGCTTCAACTGCCGCTAGTTTTCGAGTCTTTAATGTTCAGCGTTCCATTCATGGAAAAGCCTGCGTCATAAAACCTTATTACCCGGACATTAAAATACGAGATTAGAAGCAAAGAACGTGGAAAAGAATTAACGCGAAGAAAGCTCCGAGAAACATGAAAATTCTCCGGTATAAAACTTGTTATTGCGAAGGAGATAGACGCGCGGGAGCTTTGCCCTGCCTGGAGAGATAAATACCGAACGATGGAATGAGAGAAGTTAAATGAAAGAAGGTACCGATGGGTTAAAGACAAGAGGCCAAAGAGTAGGTTGGGTATTTCACGGCGTGGCATGCGTCAAGATACGCAAGTACCCTATCAAGCGCATACGTGCATGGCCGATCTCGGCTATTTTAGAAATCGAGTGTACCTTTTCTTTTATCTTCTTTTGTTTTCGCGTAAATGCAACGATATCGGGGTAAATCGGGTACCTTAGGTATTTTCTAATATTTTTCTGAAATCCTTATGGGATGTTAACACTATGCCGTCCGGTGACACCACGCTGGTGTCCCGCGAATACTACTGGACAAATGCCGGTGGCACCACGTTGGTGACGTGCACGAAGCTCTACCGGCGCCAAACGAGAGAATCCCGATTAGAGGTGCGGACGGCATAGTGTTAATTATAGTTTTTTTTATCGATTAGTCAAATTTGAGCTCGATCGGTCGTTTAACAGGTTGACTGCCACGTAAAATCAAACGTGAATCCCTATTCACGCCGCGTGGGTCGCAAGGGTATACGCTATTGCACTTGTCATTACCAGCGCGGCCTGAACGGAAAGTTTAGTGTCGGTCACCGGTGACGACGTGTTAAAAACGGAGATATATTGGGTTGACAACTAAGTAATTGCCGATTTTCCGAAGCAAACAAATGACAAAATCGGCAATTACTTAGTTGCCAACCCAATACAATTAAAAATAACAATTTTTACACAGCGGGCACCGGTGACCGACACTGAACTTTCCGTTCAGGCCGAGCCGAGTATTACAAGTGCAATAGTGCGTTCCAATGCGACCTACGCGGCACGAATAGGAAGTCTTGTTTTTATATAATACTTCCGTTTGATAAAAATTGGAATCCTCGGTTTAATGAAAAAAAGCAGTTGGATTGGGAACCTCTGGAAGTTGCAACTCTCGCGCCTTTAGTCAGCAAGTAGTAATTACTGGAGCTGAAGGAGAGAGGAGAGGAGAGAAGAGAAAGGGCGAAGGGACCGAGAAAGGTTTTGGTAAGGGCGAAGGCGGACGGGAGAGAATTTTTTAATTATACAAAAATGGGCGTGGAGGTCCATTGGCTGTATTCATTTTCATTATTATACAGTTGTTCGTATACAAACATACAAGATACGTATGTATTTGTACATATGTCTTCGTGTGGTTAAGGTTTCTTATTTTTCTTCTTTATTCAACCATGAACTCTTGGTGTATCGTTTCTTGGGTTCACTTGGCCCCCCTTTTTTTCATTCACTCGTTTCGTTCATTCATCAATTATGAAGCCAATAACGAACACCGATTTTAGTCGAATTTGATGTCTATTTTTTTTTTCATTGCAGGCAATGCAACGGCAACAGTTCTGGGTACGAAGGCTGCGAATACCTCTGCTGTGGACGTGGTCACGTAACGAAAACCGAAGAACAGCTCAAGCGATGCGAGTGCAAATACTTCAGTTGCTGTTACGTCAAATGCAAAACTTGTCGTAACGTCGTAACAACTTACGAATGCAATTAGACTTGCAACGAAATCCTCCAACGCATCGCTAAAGTCACAAATCGCGTTCGTTGGTATTCGTTCATTACCTATACGAAGTACTTACTTTGTCTGATTTGCGTGTCTACTGTAATTCCTTTCTTTGATACTCTCTTATTTATTTATTGCAAATAACGGTGTAAATAAATAATGTCGAAAAATGTCATTCGCGTTCATCCATCGCGCGAAGGTCGACGAAGAAGAAGAAGAAGAGGAAGATGCATCTCGGGTTAATCGCCAGCGTTTTCGTTTTCTTCCAATTTCAAGTCCTCGATGAAAGCGCGCCAATCAATTCCAGCTCCGCAGTCCGGTTGCTTTTCGGATGCCCACCACAACGCCGTCTATAAATTGTTATTTTTCCAATAGGATTTTCTAATAACACGGTAAACTCGTGATATCTTTCCGTGCGAGTAATTATTACCTTGACGTTAATTGGTGGTTGCGGTGGAACTGGATCAATTCGCACGTTCATAAATTCTAGAAGATCTTGATAATCCACTTTCCCTTCTTCATTTTTGCGCAAGCTTTTCAAAGAAATGTTGTTACAAATTGGTACCTTGTAGGTGCCATTTTCACCGTAGGCCGAAGATAGTTGCCAAGCGAGAGAAAAGGTAAAACTTACTGATCCAACATGGAATTCAACAGCTCCGGGTCGATGGGTAACTTGAACCCACGTAAAATCGAGTAAAGCTCGCTGCGAGATAAGTACCCGCCGTTTTGAGTCGTTCCATGATTGTACCGGTCGATCATCTCCTTCAATCGATCCAAGTCGTCCCATAGAAATCGTCCGAGTTCCGTGTGAATCAACTTCCTGTGGCCAAAAAAGGTACGGTATAACATACGGCATAAAAAAAATCGTTAAAAAAATCGCACGAAATAAATCGCACAAAAATAAAATCGCACAAAAGTAAAATCGCACAAAAGTAAAATTGCACAAAATAAATCGCACAAAAAAGGACGGCACAAAAACAGGCTTTACTGTACTCAGTTTCGATCCTGGCTTTTAGATACACACATATCGTCTCTTACCTGACGTATTCTCTCGATGAAAATTCTTTCTTTTCGTGGGACGAATACCGACGCGCTACCGTTATCATTTCGTGTTCCGTTAATTTCTCGGGCATAAATTTCTCCAGAGCTTCCCTAACGATGATAATAATGATGACGTAAAGTGAAGATTTTGTAATGAAACATTTTAATTATTAATTATTAAAAGAAAAAAAAAACGACAATGACTTGGAAGAGCTCGTATATTTAATGTACTTACTTGAACCGATCGTATCGAAATATTAAAATGCCATCCTCGTTCGCTTCCGGGGGAGTATAATCTCGGATGAACTCCTTGTAAACTGGCCTCAACGCGTCACGGATTTGTTGCATAATTAATTTCACGTTTGATTTCGGAAACTGTCGTACAAAAGTAGAGGAAATATTTAATAGTTACATTACCGATCCATCGATCGATCGATTCATCGCCGATTCGATATATACTTACCTTGTCGCAATTCGATTCCATGTAACGAAGTGCGTAAACGTCCGCTGATGTTATCTCGAATTTGAAACCATTTAGATTTAATACAGCGCCTATATAAAAATCTTGCGGTTCGTAATACCGCGGTTCTTTGTTTCCGTAAAGATCCTGGCCCGGTAACAAGACTTTCGTTCTTTTTTGAAAAAGACATCTCCAAAAACCTGAAACATTATAGGAACGATATGAACACTATGACGCCCGGTGGCACCACGTTGGTGCCAAGCGGAAACTATCGGGCAAGCACCGGTGACACCACGTCGGTGTCCTACATAAAGTGTTAAAAGCAAAGTGTTAAAATTGTTAACAAAAAGGCAGAGACGACACTTATGCTTGCGGTGTGACAATTGCAATGAGCCAGGCCAAGTCTTCACTCACCAGAAAGGCCCACAGATACCTACCGGAATTTCTTTGGGCAAGTTCGAACACGGAAACGGTATCATCCATGAGGAACACCCTGATAATGAAAGACCTGTCGCTATTTTCACGATTGCAGGAAGATCTCAGTCTTGCACGAAAGCGCAATACGTGACTGTCGAGGCCCTGTCTAGAAAATTAGGAATATCAATGCTATGGCTGCCGATCGAGGCTCTAAGAAAAATTTATAGCTACTGGAATTGCATTATTTGTGCATAAAAGCGAAATCAAAACCTTAACCCTTGACATACAAATAAATCGGAATGCACATGTAACGAATGCCGACCCTAAATAGTCGGTGTATTTGAGAGGCCAATCAGGGCTTGTTGTTGTTGTTGTCGAACGGGAAAGAGAGGATGTAACAATTCTTACTTGTCGTAGAAATAAAATTTCATGAAATTCGGTCGAGGTGCTTTTGGTATTAAACCAAGGCAGTTGCCAAGAGAATCTTCGTAGGATCCGAATCCGTTATAAGGAGGAATAACTTTTTCCACTGTTTCGTAAGACCCGGGGGACCCCTCATCGAGTTTTTCCAGTGGGGTGAAGTCATCGATGCCGTATTTATCCCTACGACATAAAACACAAAGAAAGTTGCCTATCGACACATAATATTTGACTACTGTCAAATATCATATAATTAGTTCGTTTCTTTATCACAACTTGAGCGGGTGAAATTGCACAAAAATTTTCATGAGAAATATTATATATTAGAAAATTGTTACTACACAGAAAAAAATATTGTTAATTCAAAAACAAAATTATCACGAGCTGCCAGATATGATAATTATTCTATCCAATTTTCTATCTGATATCAATGACGGATTTTTTAAATCAAATCCATCGAATGCTTGACGCATTTTATTATTTTCAATTAGGCTAATGTAGTTCAAATCCAGAACATTTTTTTTTTCAATGTAACAGGTAATGTATCGACGAAGGCGATATAGGGAAGTAGGACACGAAATGAAGAAAAAATTATTTGGAACTCTCTCACCTGTAGTATCGTTTTGTAAAATCGTCAAGATCGGTGATGACGACGTTCCTTCCAAAAACACGAAGAGTACCACCGATTCGAAAATCGCTTTCTTTCAAATACTCTTCGGATGATTTATCTCCGGACCTTAAAGAATCCGTCATGAAATAGCATTGCGAAGAAGTGTCGCCTATTACATTTAAGAGCACGGATGGATCGGTGGATCCTATTGGATCTAAAGCCACAGCGGACTGGAAAAAAAAGAAAAGCAACATTTTAGGCTTCTTATTATTGTAATATTAATATATCACGATATATATAATATATTCATAATATAATAATATAACAGGATATTATTTCCCTAGAAACATGTAGGTGTGGAGAAATAATATCATGAAGGCTGATAGATAGGTGCTATTATTTGGTTTCTTTACTTTGGGAAGCTTCATTCTTCGCAGAAACTTGGAACTCGAACGGTCGCTCAGTTTTTCAATGATTTCAATGGTATCATCGGCCAAATAGTAATGTATTTCCAAGTCGTGTACAACTCGGTGAGGACCAGCGGTGTCGATCCAGTATCCATAAAATCTCAGGACCATCCTGTCGTATTTTAAAAATTGCCCGAAATTGCGAATCACCGCCCTTGGCTTTTTCGCGAATATTTCCTGGTGAAAAGCAATTCAGGAAGAGTCAAAATACGCTGGATTATATCATCATCGTTGCCACTATTATTACCTTTGTAATATTATAATTATGAGATTGTATAATAGTAGTATAATAATAGTGAAAAGATACAATAATTACTGGTATAGTGGTATTATGGTATAACAGTGAATAATACACAGAACTGCGTAAAAATTAAACAAAAAGAAAGAGATAGAAAATGAAATGGTACTACTTGTGGAATCGTACATCCTTGCGCGTATCTTGGTAAGCATCCCGAGGTAAAGGCTGGGGCTGATTGGAAAGGGGAATCCCAATACGGGTCATGAATTCACGCGTGAATTGATCGCAATCGGTGATTTTGTAAATTCTTCCAAAAAATTCGACTTCTCGACCGATATCGAAGTCGATGATGTCGTAGAAACGCATTTCCCTGCACCTCGGTATCTGGATCCTCTGTCTTCTTACCAATACACCTGTTTCCAAAAGGAAGAAAAAACGCAATGAAACTCCATATGAAAAAAAAGACGTAAATACATACAACGACGAAAATATATAGAACCTTGTTCCAAACCACTGTTGTCTATCGCTGGCTCCGTCACTTTGATGGTTCCATCTTCCAGGAAGAAACTGATGTTGACCACGCGAATTTGATAAGGTGCGACTTCCCATTTTCTATTCACGCTTTCTCGAAAGTATGCTTTGAACACCAGTCTCTGTAAAAATACACACACATGTATATTTCTGTAAGCGGGAGTTGGATAGTACCGAGGCCCTAAATTACTGTAATTAGGCTATTACCTGTAATTGGATCAAGGTTTGATTTATAAAAACGAAAAGTGCAGAAATTAGCAGGAATTTGGGTAGGAAGGAAGTTGGGTAGGTATTTGGCTTCGTACACAGCGTGGCAAAATATTCAAAAACAGATACAAAAATAAATTATTGAAAAGTTAGGAAAAAATGGTTACGAAAAAACGTGGAATTGTCGAAGTGGTCTGATAAAAGCGTACCCCCATAAATTTCACCACATTCGGCGAGTAACCATGTATTAAACATTTTTATAAAAAATATTACAAAAATATTACCAAAAAAAGTAATCATCTTTATGTCAACAAACCATGGGTTACTTATTTCCCCATCCCTAATTTTATCAATTAACTAGGAGACTCAGTAACTTTTTGAATGTAAGTTTAGGCAAAACCTTAGCAAAGTCCTAGTCCGATAAAGGGTCTCAAAATTTGGTAGTTTCGTACATACTTGTCCATCGAAAGCGAGCCAAGGGGGTACAGGTTGAGACTCTTCCAGTGGATAGATGGACGGGTAACGACTCGAATACCGATGATTCGTGACTTTCTCGTTCAGGTAGCACACGCCATCGTGAATTTTATCAAACAATTGCTTGCGATGGAAACGAGTCCTGCCAATCTTGAAGTCAAATGTTTACATACTTATGTTAGGTTGGTGTATGATTAACTCCTTAACGTGAAATGAACAACGACCTTAACTCGTCAATGTACATTCGAAGGTTAACACGTGTAACGCTGACTTGGGAACTCTACTTACATTGCTACGAAAATCAAATCCAGGCAGTGGAGGTAACGGGGGACAGCGCCGCATAGTTCTTTCTTCCTAGAAAAGTAAACACAACACACAATATACCTTTATCGCCTATCACATATCGGCTAGCGTCTGGAAAGTGTTAATTATCGATGTCCTGTACGGTCCTTGGTTACCCGCAGGACGTTCGACCCAACCACCGATCGACTGATCTCCAGACAAACTTGATGATACAAGAGTATGGGTTTTGCTAGGGTTTGCTAGGTAACGCTGGCTTTCAGCCGTTTCACGATTCGTCTCCTTGGTGACAGCAACGAAATGTTACAAGCCAAGTGTTCTACTCCTTTGTCTCGCTCGCCGTTGTTATAAACACAATTATTTACCCCGATATGGATACGTAACACAATAAGAGGGGGTGTGATTTCTTACAATTTGTGACTTGTCACAGCTATTTTTTTTTTCGTGACCAAAAAGGGCACATAATATACGCTCAATTTCTCAACCGCTTCGATTCGAATGCAGTTTCAATGCGTGTCCGCGTTTTTTCGGTCCAGCAGAGAATGGTAAAGCTGCTACGCACAGCGCTTTTTTTCTAGGAAATGCATTTAATATGCGCATAGTGATAAAAAAAGGGGGGGAGGTGATTTGCCACATCTTGTGACTTAATTTCACCAATCAAATTTTTTTTTACAGACCGTAAAGTGCAATTTCTGGTTTATTGAGTATGAGTTGTGAGTTGGAGTTATTTACTTAACACTCTGGGATAGGTCCCCTAAAGCGCGTAAATAGAATTTACATAATTATTATCTCTGTTTACAATACAGAAAATACAATTATACTTATAATAACAGTGAATAGGATCCTCTAAATAATGTAAAAAGTAATAACAAAAACAATGAGAGCATTTCATTGAACTTTTTCCATCCGTGACGTTGCACGTGACGCATCGAAATGAGCTTGCGCAAAAATTACAGAGGAATAGATTGCAAATAAAAGAGTTTGGAGTACGTTATTAACGTAGTATAAACGTTTCTTTTATTTCTTTATTAATAATACGTGTTAATACGTTGGAGGTTAATACGTGTAATGATTGAAAAAAACAAAAATACATATCTCGCAAAAATAACGATGCCTTCTTGGTCTCTGTACAATTTAAAGATATATATATATATACATGTATGTATGGAAGTATACGTATATACATATCTATTGTACAACGACCCTGGGGATATAATTTCTCTTTATATGTACAAGCCATTTAACGCGATAATGTTGGTAACGGAATATATGCTCATATGATGTACACGATTATGCATAAATATCTTCGTATCACATGAATCAACTTACAAGTACCGAATATGCGATTGAGAAAAAAAATATCACCGAGCAAGAGGCACGTAAACGCATATACCGAACTCGATCTCTTCTTTGACTTTTCAACAATAATTTCTTATACATAACGACCGGTAATAGCGTGCTTACATAACATTCCCTATTAGATTTCGATTATAGGAGCACAACATGAAGTAAATGCGTTTGTGCATCACAATAACAAGTTACGATTAAGTAATGCGAGCGACGGACCAGCTTGTTTTATTTGTCAGTAAGAAAATATCGCAGTGTACCGTACCGCATGGTACCATTGTACCATATGCTATCGTACTGGACCGTATCGTACCGTAAAGTATCATACCGTAAAGTATCATACCGTACCGTACCCTACCGTACCGCAACGTACCGTATCGTATTAAAACGTACCATACCATACCGTACAGTACCGTACCGTACCGTAACGTAACGTAACGTACCGTATCATAACGCACCATAACGTACCGTATAATACCGTACCGTACCGTACCGTACCGTAAAGTAACGTACCGTACCGTATCATAACGCACCATAACGTACCGTACAGTATCGTACCGTACCATACCGTACTATAACGTATCGTATCGTATCGTATCGTATCGTATCGTACCGTACCGTACCGTACCGTACCGTACCGTATCGTACAGTACCGTACCATGCTATATAATACTTATAATTAAGATTCAGAGTATCTTTCCAGTAGGCTTCCTTAATCCTTGGACTCCGGCAACAAGTCATACCAGCTGGTAAGAGCTTCCGCCAAATCCAATTCTCCGAGATTCACATGCACTTGTCCCATGACATTGCTGGACGTAGAGAGCCATGCTTTTTGCGTACACACTGTAATCTGCAGTACGCGAGAATTGACGTCACCTTGAGAGACGATGTACTCGAAATGTTCGTCGAACGTCGGGTTGCAGTTGTCTTTGATGACGGCCGTCTTTCTCTTGGTTTCCTTATACTTGTCCGGCAAGAGATAAAGTTTCACATACGGATCCGGTATGTTGGACGTGTCGTTGTGCGGTAACGGCAGATTACTGATGACAAAAATAACTTTCAATCAAGAGCAATCGTGGAAGGAAGAATCCTCCTTCCATTTTCAAACCATGGGAATTTCGGACTTACGCGATTCTGTGGACGATGATCTCCAGTCTTTGCCTTGCCACGCTGTAACGAAGCGTCAGTTGTATCCTTCCCAATTTGGCATCGCCTAGCGAGCTCGTGGTGCTCGGGTGGCGATGGATCAAGCCGGATCCGGAGTCGATATTGGGAATCGAGGATAATGTGTAATCTTGGTCGACGGAGGCGACAGGTTCTTCGACTCCCGTTGGAGTTTCAGTTTCGGAAATCGCGTTGGGGACCGAAGTCACTGCCGTTGGTAAGTCTTTGGAACCACCTGGTTTCTTCGAGGAACTCGAAAGAGCTGTCAAGAGGTACAACGCATCAATGGTCTCGCGGTTTTCGCATTTCAGTGGAGAACAATTAACACTATTTCTACCGCGCTAATTAAGGTAGAGGTACCAGTAGTTGACCATTTTCTAAAAAACCATAAAAAATAAGATTTTTATATTATAAGATGTTCACTTTCTTCAAAATAAAAACATGCCCTCTTATAAAAATCTTATTTTTTATGGTTTTTTAGGCAATGGTCAACTACTGGTACCTTTACCTTATACGTAACCAAAAATCGAAAAGCAAAAATATATTCCTAAATTGATGCCAACTTTTTTACAGACGCATAATTAAATTAAACCTCGAAAATAATTGGAAATTCAAATTCTAAATGGTGTCTTTTGACACCTTTGGTAGAAATAGTGTTAAAGAATCGGTGAGCATTCTGTCTACCGCTATTGGACGAAAGGCTGCTGAGGGTTGATTCTTGTCGTTCGACGCGTTTCTTGATCTCGTTGATGTCTTCCTCCTCGTTAAGGTAGTCATCGACGTCGTCACGAGCGTCGTCGTCGTTGGCGGATCCTGCCACCGGCTCTTGGTATTTTAGGATCTACGACATTTGCATAAAATTTGAAAAATCTTTACTATAACGATAGTTAAAATTACTATATATTTTGTTCAATGTACCTAATCCTGTTTTTTTCACGATGGTGATCGTAACCGTGATCGTAATCGTAATTTCAAACCACAAAAGGCGACACTTACGGAAAGGGACAGAGACATGACGAGTTTGCTATCGGGGCCGGATTTGAATAGATCATAAGGTTGTTGCGAAACGGATAAATTCTTCTTCTCCAATAAAGAGGAAATTTTGTAACTCATTTCTCCAATTTGCAGAGCTGTTTTTTCATCGAAGATTTTCACGTTCAGCACGCTCGTTTCGGGATTAGCCACCAGGAATGTAAATCCCTTCTCCCAAATGGGATCGCAGGACCTCAGCAACGTCGCCGTTCTTTCGCTTTTGTTGTCCACGCTGGCTTCCAAATAAACGTCCGGTTGTTTCGTTCCCCTTACGCACTGAAATCATGCGAGTCGCACATACACGTATATATGTAAATCGGTTTGCACTTATATACACTTAGGTGCATCTATTGTTACAGGGTACTTACGGGTAAGTTTTTGGCAGAGTCGATGTAAACTATCAGAAGAGCCGTGCTCATCGAAGTCACACGTAATTCTTGAGTTTCGATTAAAGCCTGGAAGCGAAGGAATGAAGGGTAAGTCTCTCTTTCTCTAATAATTATGCCAATCGTGTTTCGTTTGTATAATTACCGCTTTTAAATCTTCTATGTTTTTGGATAATTGCAACCAAGTCAAACGAAGATGAACCATTCCATGTTTGGCGAATTCCAGCGCCAGCCACTGTATTCGTGTTAATAAAGGAGACACATGTATTAGATTTTATTACTATACTATTACCATTACTACCACTACTACTACTACTACTACTACTACTACTACTATTATTATGATTACTATTATTATTTAACATTTGACCAATGACAATTGGCATATAAATCTTACCGTATCGATAGTCCCTTTCCTCTTAACGCGGCCAACTTCGATGGTAGCTCTAAATTGGAGAAAATATGAAAAGAAACAATATATTATATCCTATTTAATTACACATAAGTGTAATTACACATAAAATTGGTGTATTCGAAAATCATATTAATCAGGGATAAATTGCTCGTACAAGTACTTGTACATATTTAAGAAAGAAAAACAATCGATTGCGAGGTATCGAAACATGCGGATGGATTGATCCTGCATAGCTAGTAGCTCGTGGTAAATACGTTCCAGGCCGTGCCTGAATTCGCCTTCCTCACGAAGCATTTATTACTCATTCCAACGTTTCTTTAGAAAATTTTTTGCAGAAAATTGCAGTAAACTGCAGTATACGCCTGATGAATGTCTCTCTTTGCTTCAAGCAAAGAGAGACATTCAAGATTTGATTCAAGCAAATTCGCAAAGGTAAATAATATGTACATTTCTTATGCATATATAAATTTGTTAATTACAATAATCGGTTTGTTAATTGCTACCCACGGCTATAGCTCATGCACCTCTCATTATACGGCTATATCTCATTATTGGCTTGTCGGATGGGACAATTGTCCCCTTGGGATCGATACGAATGTGCTGTGTTAAAGGTTGAACGGTAAAGGATCCATCTAAAAATTCAACCAAATTACAACAAACATAAAACAAAAGATGAAGCTTAGACTATATACATATTTATGAATGCAGAAAGCATGTAAATATTTACATAATATGTAGATGTATGCTATTTTTTTACTCATTACGTATGTAATTACGTATTTGCTATTATGGTTAATAACGTTGATACGGCACATATCGGATACAGGGAGAAAAAAAAAGCAAGGGTGGAGGAGTTTCGTAATAGCAAATGGCATTAATAATTGAATCTCAACAATTTAAGCTCTTTTCCCACACCCCGTATCAGGTGGATAATGATGAAATCAGTTGATGAAATTGGGAAAAGGGTGGGAAAATTGCATTAGGGCAAAAACACAGAGAAACCATCTATGGGTATAACTACTACCTTCCAAGAAAATCATGGACTGGAGCACCAGGAAGAGCAGGATCCCAATCCCAAACAGATACCACTACATCTTGCATGTGGAATGACGTTAACGCGGCCTATTATTAATTATATAACACTTTTTAATGGAACATCATCGCTAACGTGGTCTACATTTTGTCATTTGGATACTATATATTTCTCTAGTGAAATTCTACTTCTATTTAGTTTGCGATAAGTGGCGGCGAAAGCTCTTGGGATTGCACAACAGAAAAAGCGACATGCGTGCTAGATATATGCGTAAGAGTCATCCATGTTTTTGCTTCTTTCTTTCTTTATTGGGTAGCTCTGCTTTTTAAAAATGGCCCCTCACAATCGATATGGCGATTTACACCTATATACCCATTTAACCAAGCCACGTAGCAGCGAATCATGTTTTTACATATGTACGTATACGCTGATCTACCGCGCATTTTTATAAATCAGCACGCATACATGCACAAACACGTACGTTTCGTGAGTAAAAAAAAAAGGTGCAGAATTTAATTGGACTGTTGGGCGCTGAAAAATTGGCATATGTCTCAACTGCCAACAGTACATAGACTTTCTGAATTAAATGGACGCAAATAAGCAATAACAAGTCAACCTATACGGAAATCCTATCAGGTTGACTTGTTATTGCTTATTTGCGTCCAAATGTCACGCTTTTTACGTAAAAGAAATATATTGATGTATACATATATTATGTATAGATATTATATTTACAATTAGAAGCATCGACCGACCTCCGACCGTTACGTAAAATAAACATTCATTTCATACCTTCCAAGGCTCTCGTCACCCTTGGTGTCGTCATAGTCCCAAACCAGAATCGTAAGCTGCTGCGCGATGGCGGATGAGACGACGCACTAATCCCATATCACAATTATATCGTACATAGCACATGACTAATTCGCTTAAGTGCGATACACATATGCAACTAAGTTTATCTGATGCTAAAAGTGCTTCGAGAGTTCGATCAAAGAAATGCGGTTCAATTCAATCGGAAGAAAGAGATTTGTCAAAACGAAGCGAGCAAACCAAATTAATGGAATCCATTTGGAATTGTTACTCTGCACGATCAACGGGGAAACACATTATGTCGCGCAGATACTTCAAGGCCATCACACAAAAAATTCTGCAGTGCCGTAGACGCGAGTTTCAGGAAATAGACCAATCACAATAGAGAACCGTTAAATGGAGGGGACAATTCTTTGTTGTCATTGATCATTTTCTGTACGAAGTCTTAATTTATAAAAATTGTGAAACGATGTTATAATTTAAGATTATTTTCCATCTTTCGATCAACGGTGGAAAAATGCAAACTCCAAAGCGTTTCTGATTTGAGATGGGGGGAAGGGGGGAGAGAAATATTTGTTTCATCTATGTAGTAAATAACATTCGCCATACTCGGCACTGGGTAAAATGTGTATAACATTGCTGAATGGGGGGTGGGGGGGAGCTGGAGTGCAAACATAAAACGAATAAAACGAAAGGGGTTGAGGATAAAAGCAATAAATGTTTTCCAAACGTAGGTTAAAAATTTTGGTAACGTACCTCGCACCAATAATCCCACTTGGGATCAACGGTGTTATCGATGGTTTTCGTTCGAAACTCTTGAGCTCCGATGTTTATAACCGCATAAGGATCGGATTTTCCCTTGCCCAGCATGCCGATGTCTTTTTTCATCAGGTGTTTCGCTTGCACGACATGAATCCTCAAAACGCCCTAAAGAACGATCGGAAATAGAATATGAGAATAATGAACTGTGTCGTTTTATAGACGCGTAAAATTCGTATGAAATTTTCTTATATACCTCCGGTTCGGGAATTTTTAAATTTTCCGCTGGAATTTCATCGCTCAAGGGAATAACTAGTTTATTCGGCAATACCATGATTGCTGCAACTTGTTCCGCTATAGTCTTTCTGAGAATGTCACTGGAAAACAAAAGAAAGTTAAGTTGAGTTAAAATAAATTGACTTCAATTCAAATAAGTTGAGTTGAGATGAGTTTCGTTGTCAAAGAGGTGTTGCCGCCGAGTGACAATTAAGGGGGGGGGGGGGGGGGGAGATTAATTCGGTGAAAAAAAGGCATGTTTCTAAGAATTTTTTTGGCGATACAGCTAGCTTATTTAGTCAATTTCCATATAATAATGCAACATTTGAACAATATTTCCCCAAATTCTCATTGCAAAATATGCAATAAGTTTAGTTCTATTTATTGCCGTTCGGGGGCAGCACCTCTTTGACACAGAAGAACGTCGAACCTTCATTCCGCACTGATATCCCCTCCCCTATTGAGCCTCGGGGTTCCCCTGTCTCTAAGCTAGCTATTATTCGGCCGATATTCATTGTATTGGATTATAATTTTCTACCTTACCCCTTGTAAATAAATAAATAAATGAATATTAATATGGTAAGACGCTTACTTAAATCCAGGTAAGTCCAGGACGTCCACAGCTCCGACCAAGTTGAAATTCAAAGTAGGATTGTTGAGAAAAAAGATTTGCAAGCCTCCGATTAACGGCATCACAGGGATCATCGGCTTCATTACCACTCGGATCATCCCTCGTATCTAAAAATACCGGTGAATATCATTGGGAAAGAGCAAGGGAGAAGAAGTCCACCGAACGATAATAGGAAAAAGGTAAATGTATATGGATGACGTATATATCGGACAAGAAAAGTAATATACGCACTTGGAAATCTTTGATACCGCCTTTCAAATTACCGACGGAAAAATTGATATCGCAATCACCAGCGTACCTGTAACGAAAGAGAAGAAAAGAGCGTTGCTAGAACGATGGCGCTGCGGTCGCATGGTAAATACAATGAAAATGTGCACCTGTATAAGTGTAAGCTTCAAATACTCACAAAATATCGACGTCCATAATAATTTCAGTCCTGGATGTATTTTTGTCGTAAACTTTAACTCCGTAAATGGTTGGAGGCTGCGACAGAGATACCGATCACGTAGGTATTGAGATAAAGAAAATTATTGGGATTAAACGAAAGCGACATCTGTATGGAAGTTGGTATGGATATATGTGCATATGTGTGACTTACGATACGACCCAAGACCAATCGGCCAAATTGAAATCCTTTGACTTTATATCTAGCGAGGCTCTCAATGACCGAGGGTTCTATCGTGCTCTTAAAGAGGTCTCGAGCAAAGTGATTCACGCTTGGCCAGACTTTGTAAAGAATCTGCAAGAGCGAATAAGACGGTCAAATAGTGGCGCCACGGAATTCGCAATCGAGCCAAAGTATTTTAGAGACATTTCATCGAGGATCAAAGGTGCCCAAGGGGCAGCAAAAATATTTTCGTGAAGACGTTTTTTAGCTTGATAGAGTAAACTTATGTCTTCGAGGGCCTTCTCTACCCTGCCTTTCTTTACTCACTCTGTTCAACCATTCGGCTCGATCGAAATCGGGGAAATAAACCCAAGATGGTAATTCGTGCACTCTATTAGTTATTATTTCTTTCTCCAAAACCAAAGTCGAAGCCTGAGCAACGGCCGTTTTTAACTCATTGTCTTTCCTCCATTCGCTCTTCCAAACGGCCATCATTATTGGTGCTATCAACCAAGCGATACTCCAGTTCATGTATCCCCATCCCCATATAACGCCAGCCGTTGCCAATTTTGTAAGAAAAGCTTTGCTCAACGACGACAAGCTCATATACGGCCAAATCATTTTGCTTTCAATTTTCGCCGGTGCGTCGCCACCCCCCTGCATCTCCGCAATCTTGTCCCCTTCCATGTTTGTTCGGCGTTTGGCTTACCGGCCGAACACCACCTCGAGTAATCTAGAAAAAAAAGTTGCACGATAAACAAGGATACGAATATACAATATATGAACCACGATATAGGGTGGAATGTAGAAACTGGCTCGGCTTGGCTCGATTCGGTTCGATTTGTCTTGACGTAAGTGGTAAATATGCATCGTAAGGGTGTAGGCACACAGGTGCTGGCAAAAGTATGTACATTTTAACGCAGGTGTTGGGGCTAATTCACATGTTCCATAAGAATTTTTAGATTTCCCCCCTGTTGAAGAGGATTGATCAATACATTTTTGAGATGGTAACTAGAAAGATTGTTATCGGGAGGTAATTTTACTCCTTATTGGGTTTTCAGTTTTAGTTTTAAATACAGTTTATTTTCGATAATAATTACAAAGTTATGAATAAACTAAAAGAACAACAAAAATTGTGGTAATTAGAAAGACAGTAAGATGTCTCTAGGCGTCTGGTTGTCATAAACAATGTTTTTTTTTTATAAAAAAGCGATTTTTCAAATTGGCGGCAGTCGTATTTGTAGTAAGATTATCCAGAAAAATTTTGGAAAAACTGGAATTGTCAACGTTTATTTTTGGTTGTGCCTTACTGGGATCTGTCAAATGGTTACACCATCTGGTGGCAAAATATCTTCTTAGAATATGAGTAAAAAAACATAATTTGTGTCTTCTCATTTTAAAGTTATTTATTATAACAATGAAAACAATCCATCAAATAATTTAATAATTGAGAATAGGGTCTGCATGGTTTTAAACAATATGACGTAGATCTCACTATTTTACCGCTCATTTTCCTCTATAGTCTTTTCCCACGTTTAATATAATATGTCTGTCCCTGAGAATCCGTTTTCCTTCAACGATATTCCTTTGTTGGGATTCGTAACGGCCTAATCAGCAATGACTCATTAAATTTCTCATCACTTTGAGAATCTCAAGATTGCACGCAAAACCCCCATAATTAAAATAAAAAATTTGTTTTTAGGCCCTATCTGACAGATTCCAATAAAGGCGCATTGTTATAAAGTGAAATTGTTATAGTGAGGTCTTACTGTATTATGCTTTGAATTAAGACGAAATAAATAATTCATCATTTTGAACTTCACAAGTATTTTACTTACGTTACAACTTTGTAACAACGAATTTCAAGTCTAAATTTGTAACGTTTCTCTACACTGTCAGTCCGTCACTTTCGGAAGAAACACACATGGTCAATATTTTAGTACACAGATGAATATAATGAATGTCCTTTTATACGTCAAGAGCATAGCCAACGACAGCCAGCCGATACATCGTTTGTATTTCGATCATATGCGAAATACAATACGACGGAACCACTTCCACCTTGCCATCGGGGGATATATCGAGCAGGCGAGTACCTCTCGGTTCTTGTAAAATGATTGAAGGAAGAGCAGAAAAAGCAACTAACTTTTTATCGAAACCTGGATCAGCGTGGACCCCGGAGAGACCAACGGTTCGAAATATAAAAATAAAACTAGATACAAGCACGAGTGTAGGTGGAGGCTGGGCCGGTGTGTATTCGGATATGTCGCGACGGGCCGATACGGAAAATGGAATTACGTACTATGTCCATTATTTCGTTGGTTTGGCACTAGGTGACGCAACTTTCGTGCCTCAGATTTTTTCTCTACACCGCAAGGTTACCATAGCTGTTATCTACAGCTTCAGCTGTAGATCTCTACAGTTTATAAATTGAACCTATAATTTTTGTATCACTTAATTAAATATTGTTAATTTTATATTCTAATTTGTATCTTTAATTGTCCCATAGATTCCAGGGCATAATAATTCAGAATAAAAAAATGTAAGCTTTGTAGTACATATATATATATGACCTTGAACTGTTAGTTTTATCAACTTATAGTTGGTGGATTTTTAAAATTTAATCTGCTATAACTACATTTAATACAACAAGTTTCATTAATCCTACACATTTTTCTTGATAGTGAAAGTAGAGAAATAGAGAGAGAGAGTGAGAGAAAAAAACAACATTTTCCGCAGCGACATCTAGCCAAAGCTGTATTTTTACAGTTCTCTAACATACCATTCCCAGCACTCAGTTTTGTACAAGCGACATACGGCACATCATATCGGCTTGCGGAAAAATGCTTTGTTTCCAGTGATTACGTAAGTACAGCTTTCGCATAAAATTATATTTTTCATCGCATAGTATGCGCATGTATGCATATTTTCGCTTGGAATGCAAGCAGACCTTATCTGTTCTTTCACTTCTCCTTTTTCTTATGTATGAAACTTTCGCAATTCTACATTGTCATTGAAGAGGGCATTTAAATAAATCTCAACATTTTTGAATTTTTACAGTCTCCAAAAAGCCTATGTAAGGGTTCATACATCATCTATTATTTTTTTATCATTCATGTACATATGCTTGCTTACCTATTTGGTGGTATGCGTGTGAGTGAAAGTGTCGCAAATAAGCGAGCAATGAATTTACAAACTGTTGATTCGCCTTTTCTTGCTGCAAGCTGCACCACCCGGTGCGGCATAGAGTGGTTGAATAAATTCAGTTGGTAAGAAGAGAAAAAAACATTTAACAGACATAGGAAATACATTGTACTAAATATTGCATTTACTACCCGCATTTTGAAATATCATCCTTATCATCTTTAGATCAAACTTCGATTATGGGATAATTACTTGAATGCGAAAAATTGACCTTGCGAGAACAAAAGATATTGATTATCTATAGAAGTAATCCATAACATGCATCTTGAATAGACTAACGAGAAAATGATGATGGTCCATGACTGCATGAACGCATAAAATGATTAGTTCCGTTTTTCATTACTCTAATAGTAATTCATTACTGTTACAGCAGTTATGCTCCGAAGCTTGCCTTTCCTGAATTTCACGAGAGTTGCGAAAAGTGCAAAAGTACCCATCGAAAGAATTTCCACGAGTGCCGTGATGTCCGACTCGAAATTCGAATTACCCGAACGATTTAAAGGAAATGAAAAATCAGTTTGGTAAAATTATCTAGTGATCATTATACTCAAAAAATGGGCATAGTTATTTTGTTCTCGTGGATAGCTATAGTAACAATGCCGACTTATTTGTCTTTTTCTTGGCCATCAGGGTTGAATACATAGCGTTGGCTTTGAAATACAAGCCATTGAACCTCGGTCAAGGATTTCCTGATTTTCACGCTCCTGAAAATGTAACGAAAGCCTTAGCGGAAGCTGCGACGAGTGAAAATCCATTGCTCAACCAGTATACGAGAGGATACGTAAGTTTTTTGCTTGTTCTTTCATTTGATATTATTTCTCATCCCAAGACACAGTCTTGTTGTTTATTCTTTTCTCTATTTGCATTAAGATTTCTGTTGAACAATTCGATTATCTTAGGTCGATCGATCCTAACTTCGATCGATCGACCCATAAAATATTTTCAAATGTGGAATGTATGTGTAACCAGGGATCGCAATTATATAAATACATAACCACCGCAGGGTCATCCGAGATTGGTGAATGTAATTGGTAAATTATATTCGAAACTTCTGAATCGCAATTTGGATTGCAACAATGAAATTATCGTGACGGCTGGTGCATACGAAGCGCTCTTCGCGGCATTGCAAGGGCACACATCCCCTGGCGACGAATGGATTATCATCGAACCCTTCTTCGACTGTTACGCTCCTATCGTCCAATCAGCCGGAGGAATTTGCAAATACATAGCTTTGAAACCAGTAAGAAATAACTTTTACTTATTCCTCGCACATATATCGTAAATGTATGTGTGCATACATGATCTTACCTTTCTCTAATTCCTTCGTAGACGCGCCAGGTGAAGGAAGGTGGTGAAATCAGCTCAGCCGATTGGGTACTCGACAGACAGGAGCTGGAAAATCTATTTAACAAAAAAACTAAAGGAATTATTGTAAATACTCCACACAATCCCATAGGAAAAGTTTTTACATCGGAAGAATTGCAATTTATTGGTGATTTGGCCAAAAAGTGGGACACTTTAGTGGTATCCGATGAAGTCTATGAATGGATCGTTTACGAACCTCAGAAACACGTCAGAATAGGTAAGATAATGTAGAATTAGAGGGACTACGGTCCCTCAGTTCCTTGTTTCCTTGAAATTAATTTTCACGAACTCAAACTAAGAAGCTATCGATGGAAAATAGCGATTGTATATTATTTTTGTACTTTTTCTTGTATTGTATTCGTATGATATTTCACAGCCACTTTACCGGGCATGTACGAACGTACGATAACCATTGGATCAGCTGGAAAAACTTTTAGCGTTACCGGGTGGAAGCTTGGATGGGCATACGGTCCATCGAACTTGTTGGAAAATTTGAGAATCGTCCATCAAAATACCGTGTATACATGCCCAACGCCGATCCAGGTAAGAAAAAATCTATCGATAACGTCCTGAAGAGATTGTTATGACGAGGTCCTACTGTTTCGGCTTTGTCGAGCACTTACATACCATAAGATCCACTAGAAAAAATTGAAAAGCAAACAATGGTATGTAGCTTTTGATCTTTTTTACACGTTACAGGAAGCCGTAGCTATTGGATTTGAACAGGAGTTGGCGAAATTCGGGAAACCCGATTGTTATTTCCATAGTTTGGCCAAGGAATTGTTACCAAAACGCGATTACATGGCGAACTTTCTTCGCCAAGTGGGTATGACTCCGACCATACCGGAAGGTGGATACTTCATGGTTGCCGATTGGAGCGGTCTAACCGATAAAGTGAAACTCGAAGAAGAAAGCGAGGAACAAGTAAACGATTACAAATTTACAAAATGGATGACGAAAAATGTAGGCGTACAAGGCATTCCACCATCGGCATTTTATAGCAACGAGCACAAACAGTTGGGAGCGAACTTTGTGCGTTACTGTTTCATCAAGGTAAGCTAGAGACCTTCGATATACATATTGATCATATCTTCATTTATGTTCGATATCTTTCCAAGATTCGGTGGTAGTCCAATATGTTAGTTATTATTATTTTTATATTATTTATTAACGTAATTTGTGAGGGTGCTGCCATTCTCAGAGATATTGAACTTTCATCATTATATCCCTTTCCCTTCAGTTATTCCTCTGAGGTACTTGTGATTCCCAGCTCTTGGCAGAAGGCCAATATGTTTTCCACACTCTCCTCATAGAACATTTCCTGGTCGAAGATTCTATTATTCAGCCACTTCCACCGGTATTCCAACCATAACCTACATATTTAATTACATAAGGTATCCCAACTGATAGGTACTTTTCGTTTTTACAGAAAGATGAAAACTTGAAAAAGGCTGCCGAGATTTTGATGAAATGGAAGTCGGCTCGTTAAAGTCGTCATCGTCATCATTGTGATCACAATAATACGTAACAACAATCCATTCCGACGAAGTTACAATATAAAGTATCATTGCAAATGGTACTTACAACTATGCTTTGGAAAAGACTGGACGATTGTAAATTCAATTACTAAATCTGAATATAAATATGGGCATATTTATGAATATACATGTATGTACATAGATTTGAAATATATTTTATAAAACAAATTGCAATACCACACAGGAGCCTTCTCCAGATGTTTTTTCATCCTCATTCAACATTTTCCAGCCTATTCCAGGCTTCCTGAGTCTTGCAAACACTTTTTCCAGTTTAAAGTTGACTATGAAGGTCAACACTTTTAATGTATGGAGTTCCGAAGAAATTACTTCCGAACCCTATTGGGATCTGTCAATAGGGTCGCGCCATCTGGTGGCGAAGTATCTTTCTACAATAAGGGAAAAATTGGAATGTAAATTGTTGACATTTCATTCTCAAAAACAATCTATTAAATATTTGAATTATTAATTGTGCAAAATTTTCTCTTCGCTGGAATTTTCAAAGGAAAGTTCAAAAAAGTTAATTTGCACCAAATATTTTCCTAAACAAATAATTTTCTTTATTTGGGATTTGTGTAGACGGGATCACAAATTTTATTTATTATAGGTATAAATATTTCATCACTTTGAAAATCTCAAGATCACACGCAAAACTATGCCCCGCATTTAAAATTGCCCTTTAACTCCGCCATGTTTTTTTTAAGCCCCTACCATGTGACAGATCTCAACTGTAACATCGCTAATTAGTGATCACTTTATTCTCCTCGTGAGGAGCAGTGAAGCGTGGAGTTCAATGAGTCTGAGCAGCTTTCACGTTGATCATTGCTCCACCAATGTTTACGAGAAAGGAACAGCTGATTCAAAGGACTGGTAAAAGCGGTGTTGGAAGATATGATTTTTTGAAGCTACTGGTTATCGAATTTAATACGACGAAATCGAAAAGTAGGTACTTTTTACGGCCAACTTTACCGTAGCGAATAACGAGAAAGGAGGGAAAACAAGAAATCCTAACCTCAAACATGTATTTTCATAAATTCCTCTTAATTGTGTTTATTAGGTGCCAAGGAACAAGTGCTTGCAAATTTGGCCAATTTCGCGTACGACCCAATCAATTATGACTATTTTCGAAGTCTGCACATCATCGATTTGTTTCTCTTTGTACTTTCCGAGGACGATAGAAATTTAGTACGTTTTGCAATCGGCGGGCTCTGCAATTTGTGCGTTGGTAAGGAAAACTTCTGTAAAGAATTGGTGGTTTTGAATTTTATTTTTGGCAATTTTTTAATGTGCATCTAAGGACCGGTCTCAAGGCAAATCATTTTTCTATTTTCAATCTCCCCTTTCTTGCCACCCCTCATAATTTTTTGTTCCCCTTTGTATAAAAATCCTGTAACAATTTATTGAGTTGCCAACCCAATACAAAACATTATTTACTACTGAAAATCACACAAACATACATACTTTATACATACTTGCTACCTTAGATCGGTAGATTTAAAATTTTACACAACCTGGGCCAAAAAATATCAATCAATATTCTCATTATTTAACCTTTTGCGGATGGGATGATTTTGAAGAAACCGTACCGTGGGGCTGAGCCGCTATCGCGATAGTCACTTAAGATTACCAGCGCACGTTTCAGCAGAAACGTTTCTTTTTACGCGATTTTGATTCATAGCGCTCCGAGATGTCAAATTATAGACATATGTAGAATATGTATATGCACAAATTCTCCAGAAGATAATTAAAATATTTATTTGCTTACAAACATTATCTTTTAGAAATCGAAATTACAAATATTTTATGATATTTATAGACAAAACCATAAATGTTGAATTGAAAGTTTAACCAATGTTCAAAGCATGTATGCGTTTTTCGACCATAGAGACACATTTGTTTGGGACACATATACGAGTCTTTTGGCTCTGTCGGTTATTTACGCCGAACGTATATATGTATTCCTCAGCCAAATTCATGGTCTCCGCCGAACGCATATATGTGGCGCTAATCCGCAAAAGGTTAATAATTAAAGATATGTTGCGTAACGAAAGGAATATAGAACGACTATACAGCTTCTTGTTTTATTATTGATTTATACATAAACCAACTTGGGTTGGTCAATTTGATTGTCTTTGCTCATCCTTTTTTCGATATCTACTCTGCAGATCCCATCAACAAAGAATATATTCTACAAAACAAGGGAGTCCCATTGGTCCAGTCTCTACTGACCTCCAGCGACGAAGAAACTCTGCTCTCTTCCATCTCCATTCTCATGTTCTTGGTGACACCAGGATCCGAGACCCAAATAGTAACCGAAGAACTGATCGCTCGTATGAAAGATTTTTCAGAAAGCCCCAGCGTTCGTATCCGTAACTTGGCGAAAATATTTTTAAGCGATTATAGCCCGAGGGAATCTTCAAATTCGGTATGATCGGGACTCATTTGGCGAGGCGATCTTGGGCCCAACGAAGAATGTCGACTTTGAGAGTCGGCCAGCGAGCGTCGGTCATCAAAACGGTTACCCACGAGGATGTTTTGAATTTCGCGAAATTAACCGACGATTATAATCCCGTACATTTGAATTCCGAGAAAAGCATCGTCCATGGAACGTTACTCCTCGGCTTTGTCAGTGGTATTATCGGCACGAAACTGCCCGGTGCGGGTACTCTGTTGGTGGAACAAAAAATGAGGTACCCGAAATCGTGTTTCGTGGGAGATACCGTGGAAATCAACGTCGAAATCGTATCGGTGAGGAAAATCGTTACGTGTAAATATACGTGCATCGCTAATTCTAAGGATGTGGTTTTGGAAGGCGAAGCCAAAGTTATTACGAATAAAAATGAGGCCAAGAAAATATTGGTGATAAAATGATCGCAATATGCATGCGTTTTTGATGTGGCTCGTGGCGGGTCGTGAAATACAAAAAGTGGAATGTTGTCATATTTCGTTTGAATTGAAATAAAGGAGCAATGTGTCAATCGCGCAATTTTCGCTCAGGTGTTTCGCAGAGAAAGCAATTTTTATTTCATCGACCCATATTTCATTGCGTCATTCGATATACAATAGCTACTTCGAGCGGAGTTAGCGCGATACTCGTCTTTCGACTTCAATCGTACTTCTGCTGCGATATAGAAACGATCGGTGCGAATCGTAAGTTTTTGTTGGTTCGGTCGATACTATGTATATTTATATAAAGTGTAAAAATAAAAATTTTCGATTTTTCAGGAACGATCCGAGAACGATGAAATTTCCTTCGATCCTCCTTTTACTGTGGATCACCATATCCGCCGCCGAGGATGTGGATAACGCTCTAACGGCTGAAACGAAACCAACGCCACCCTTGGAAATCGAAAATTTAGAACCTATCGAGAAAAATGATACGCAAACGACTGTGAAACCAACCGTCGAAGAAAAAGCCTCATCTACCATCGGATGTATTTGTGGAGTTTTCCTGAGTGGGCAATTTAAAAAAGGGAGCAAGGAACAGCCCAAAGGAAATCCAGCACTCCTTCATGAGCATTCTGATTCCTTCCCATGCAATGCTATGGGGAACAAAATGTGTACCAACAAATGTCTTGATATCGTAAGTGTAATGATTTCATATTGACCAATCATCTTGATTTTATATTGACCAATCATATTTGTTGTCTACACAACGATTTTTGCATTTCACTTAAAGTTGTACAATACCGATTTACCGATATCTCTACCTAAATCTCGTGCGGTCTATCGTCTTAATTAATAATCCTACCTTGTTAATCGTTTTTGCGAATAACTAATTTTTGCGTCATATTTAATTTATTTTTCCATAAGTTAAACAAAAAGATGTTAAATCACCCCTCAAAGGTAAAACAATTGATTTAATCTTTTCAACCCGATTCTTTCAGATTGTCAAGCACCTTCCAAATAGTCCTGCGATACTTTGTGGATCTATAGATCGAGACTGCCATAAGGAAAGAGTGAGTTTCATTAGTATTTCACTTTTGTTGCTTCGTAAAACTAAAATATTGTGGTTTTATTTATTTATTTATGTATTTATTTAATATCCAGAATAATTTACAAAGTCAAGTAAATCTTACCCGGTAAAATCGTATAGACGTAAACATATTACCTATACATAGACTGATTTAAAAAATAAAAAATAACTAACAGCTAAAAACAAAATAATAAAAAAGAAACTTAGTTACCAAATAGAATCTCTGTTGTCCAACGCGGTATAAAAAAAGATAACCGCAAGAGCAAATATTTGGTAACATAATCAAATCAATAAATAGTGTAATTTTTTAATAAAACCAGAATTTTTTCATAAAAAGAGTATTCTATAGATTAATGGAACTTATTTATTTACAGGCATATCTCTTTATAAAAAATTGCAAGGACGAATGGGTCAACACGAATCTTTCGGCTGGTCGTGAATACTGTTGCAAAGATGGAATTCCCTACAAGTGCCCCATAATGAGTTGAAGCTGGTGGATTTACGAAATACCATGAATACGTAGAATACCATACCGCGATATCACAATCACTTTGCATTTTATATTCGAAAGTCGAGAGGGCCAAAAATAAAGGAATTTAAAGAACCCGCGCTTTAATTTTTACTTACGGGAAATCTAAATTTATCTTTCGTCTGCGTTACCCTTAACTCAGAAACTCATGCCTCGAGCGACGACGACGAGGAGTCTCTTCGTTTTATTCGAGATGAATGCGTCGAAACTCATCTACGCACACCGTCGCTCTATTTTTAGATAACGTGTCGCAAAAAGTAACATAGACTTTTTGCCAATGCATCATCATTGTCACCTTTGCCTTCATCAACACCATCGTCATCATCACTATCATGAATATTCCTAAAAATTATATTTCCTCGCGTCTCTTCCTCAGTGAATTTGACATTTTTCTAACTTTTAATCAAATTTCTTCTGTGTAGGGAGACACTTCATATTCGACGTGACATCATAAATGATATACATATATGTACGAAATTCATCGCAGAAGCAAAGACATTTGGAATCATGTGTGCCCGTTTGTTATCGTGTCCGTTGTGTTCGCAACCAGGATTCTTAACGTTGGATGCGTTAAGAACGGGTCTCGTGAGTGTCGCGACGAGACCTTTGATTTGCCCCGCGTGTAACGAAATTTTGCTTGGAATTGACAAGTTAACGATACACTTGTTTGGACATACCATGGGCTTGGACAACGTCAGAGATGAAATTAACAAAGTTATCAGAACCTCTTGTGCTTCTTCCGCTTCTTCATCTTCTTCCACTTCCTCTCCCTCTTCTTCTTCGTTGTCGTCGTCGTTGTCTACTTCTGGCATTTCTATAAATATCAACGACACGGATAATCCAGCAAATGCTCAAAATATATTGCACGAAAATCTTCCATCTGGGAATAACTGGTCGGAAAGTACCTTGAACGTTACCGGAGTGAGTTCTCAATTTTATACAAATTTACAATCAATGGCATTCGATCCGAAGGAAATTTTAATAAGAAGTTAAGGTTGTCGACTAATTTGTGAATGTAATTTTTCTTTTATTTACATAGGGATGGATATTGATGTACACATTTTTTTTATAGGACACCATCGCCTCTGTCCTGCAGCCAGAAAAAATTGGACTGTCCATAGAACCGAAGGAAAACGAAAGGGAAAATGGGAAAAAAGGCGAATGCGAGAAGGTCAATGGTTTCGTGGAGTTCACCGGAGGGTGGATCGAAAATTGTTTGGACCACGATACCTGCCACCGTGTGTCGAAGGAAAATGAGAGCAGGAATATCGAGGAAAAAAATGATCCGATTGCGAATAATGATAATTGTGATACTTCAAAGGAGAGTTATCTCGAAGAGAAGAAAGAAAAAGCTGAGAATGTCCTGCCGCAGTGGAAAAATTTTCGAATTTTGGCTAACAAGGAGAAGACCGAACGTTGTAACATTTGTGGATTTCACTTCGCGGACTCGAATATTTTGTTGCTGCACAAGAAATTGGTTCACATGATCGATGAAAAGGATGTGAACGTTACGCCCGAAGATCTCATGAAGAATTATCCGTGTCACCTTTGTTCCAAGGTTTTCAAAATGAGAGGGAGCTTGATGGTGCATATGAGGGTCGCTCATATAGGATATAACTTGGGTAAAACTCTAAAAATGTATTTATCGCATGCATGTATTCATACATATTTGATTAGCGATCTACAAATAATTTTGAGAAATTATTGAGGTCATTTCGCGCCTTTCGATAGATCCAGTGTTAAAAATCTGTATGTCAGTTGGTTCCGAGTTACCTCGAATGTGAAAAAATATTTATGTATACGTGTAGTTCGATGTCGAGCCTTTTTTAAAAATTTTGTTTAATTGAAAAGAATTCATATTACATTATGAAATATAATTTAATTAAAATAAAATGACATTAATATATCTTACGTATATTAATTTTAATTTATATTAAATTATTTATCAATTAATGATTATTGATTAATTTATTTTTCATGTTAAAAAATCTTTTAGAAAATTTTAATGATCCCTAGGATTGTTTCTCCACATTTTCAATTTTAGGAACTTTAGCGAAAGACGGGGAGGTGGCATTTACAGTAAATGATAACGGATACAATTGTCCAACTTGTGGGAAAAATTTCAAAAAGGTGAAACGAGGATATTCAGCTTTGGGTGTGCAAACAGATATTTTTCTTTGTATTCCTTTGCATTTTTTTAAATTTTAATTTATTTTACTTTATTTCTTCCGCTTTGCTTTGCTCCGCTCTGCTTTCTTTTGACTATTTTTTCTTTCGACTCTCGATATGTCATATACCAACAATTGGCTAACGCTAATCCATTGGACGATTTACTCGAATTTGTTATTATTTCTAGGAGCAGCACGTAATTCAACATATGAAAACGCACGAAGGGAAACAGTGGGAATGCGACGTTTGTAGCAAAATGTTCACAACCAAGTATTTCCTGAAGAAACACAAAAGGTTGCATTCTGGGGAGATGCCATACAAATGCGGAATCTGCGAAAAGACTTTTACGTTTCAGCAGTCTTATCACAAGCACCGGCTGTATCACAAGGACGATAAGCCGCATACTTGCAACACTTGCGGCAGGTCCTTTAAGGAGCTTTCAACCTTGCACAATCACGAAAGGATTCATACCGGTGAAAAACCATTCGCTTGCGAAACTTGTGGTGAGTAAACCTTTTCTCATCCCCCTTCTTGGATTATTTTTATTTGAAGGGGTAGTTTTATGTGAACTCTCCAAAAAGCAGCATTTTTAACGAATTTTCTCTCAAAAACTGTTAAAATTTCTTTTTCCCTGAAAGGTATATTCTAACAGAATAGAAATTAAGTTTTTTATTGCATAAAAATACATATTTATTTATTTATAATAAAAAAAGAAAAAGAATCTTAATCTGTACGAGTTTGGCTATTGTCGGAACCTCAATTATGATAAAATATTCATTTTAACTTAAATTTTGATTTACACATTTTTTTTACTTGTGTTCGAAATTAAAAATAATTAAATATCTATTGTATTTAAAGAAGAGAAGCCAAAAGTTTCGTCCAAGGCCGCAAGGCAACGACTATGATCAATAAATAATTAAATATATTTTTTATATCTTAAAGAATTTTTTTTTCTATTCTGTTAAGTATCTTTAGTGAAAGAAAATTCATCAATAATACGGTTTTTGGGGGGATACACATAAGACTGCCCCCTTAAATAGAATATTGCCCCAGTTCGAGAATCACGACTTATCGGTCTTCCTTTGTTGGTATTTTTTTTTAAATCAAAAATATTTTGACCGAAAGACCACACAAACGATTAACTTGGCTCGTGTATCAAATAAATAAATGTTTTATTATTGAATTTTTATCTGCAACAGGAAAATGTTTCCGTCAGAGGGTATCGTATTTGGTTCATCGTAGGATTCATACCGGTGTGATGCCATATAAATGTGACTCATGTGGCAAAAGTTTCCGATACAAAGTAAGTTAACGATTCTTACTAATGTGTTTTTCACAAACTTATTCCATATCGTTTCTTCCAGGTAAGTCAAAGGACTCATAAATGTCCGGTACAACCGCCTGGCAATAACGTGGAGCAAAACAAAAGTCGATCGGTAGGAAACAACGCTAGCGTCGATGTCAATGAAACGGGAAATTATGTGGATTCCAATAGAGGCCTCGTGGAAATACCCTTGGGTATACTCAATTCCGATAGCCGGGATAATAAATTTGTCTTGATTGTGGATACAAAAGGGCAGCACGTTTTGACGAGACAGTCGGATTTGCATGCGCGGAGTAATAATTTTACCCAAGTGAACGATAAGAACAACGAGGATTTCACGACGAATTCCCTTATGTGGGAGAATAAAAGCAACGCCGAAGAGAGAGAAAACGTGAAAAATAAAAAGACAATAGCTGAAGACGTCGAAGGGACAACCGATGACTTCTTCTCAATGGTGATGTCACCGCCCATTATCGAAAACACTTTGGCTTTGTCTTCTCCTACCATAGAGATGGAGCATTTGACACTCGCCTCGCCTCCTGGGAAAGTCGACGAGGCTTTTGTGATTCATCGAAATCCGAATATCGTTGACGTTAATCACGAAAAGGATATTTGTGGAGATAATCAAAATCTTTGTGCGAGAAATAACAGTATCGTTGATTCTTCTTTGCACACCATCAACGAGGAATCCTTGCAAAGATTGCTTTATGCCATCGATGGAAAGGAATGAAAATATGTATTAATTTGCAATTAGGAACCGATTCTAACATAATTAGGAACTAAATACTAATTTTATAAAATACAGCGTAGTTAGAAAAAAAAGTAAGTCTTTGAAAATTCAATAAAATTCGATACAGCAAGAGAAAACCCTGTAATTACACATAAAAGATTTTGTTCGGAGTAAATTGGGATTTCTTCTTAAATTTGTTTCGGATTTTTTGGTTCACTTTGAGTCCATAAGGCGGGTTTTTGGCCCCGAGGGAACACAGAGTCGCAACGTCTTCATTTTCACATATATGATGTGCTTTGTTGTCTTTTACAATATACATAAAAAAAGAAAGTTGTGCGTAATTGCGCTCGTATTAAAAAACGCGGTTGAATGTGCCCAAAAAGCTATTTTTTTTCAAAAAATAATAAAAAGACCTAGGTTTGTTCAAATAAAAAACGGTTTAAATTAATTTAAAAAGGCTTAATATAGTTCCAACAAAACAATGAAGTTATTGAAAAGATTATTGTTATGTAAATCCGAGATATTATAATTTTTAACAATTAATAGGGCCCAAAATCCCGCTTTATGGACCCACATCCTTTTCAATATCCCATTTTCGAAATTCGAAAATGCCGCGTTTCCCATGGAAAACACAACGGTGGCCCAATCTCTTCCCATTGGACCATCGCACCTATTTTCCCAGCAACTACCACCAATCGAAAAATCGAATTCGAAAACGTAGTTCGGTAGATGTCGCTCGAGCATCACGCTTGCGCACGAGGGCTAAATTTCAGTGGTAGCTTATTTTTCAAATTTTCCGATGGCAGAAGAAAACATGACGGGACGTTACATCGAATCGAGGAATCCTTTTTCGTGAAGGAAGACGCACGCAGTCGTGAGGCGAGGGAACGAAAGACGAATTCCCGTGAAATGCGTACCTCCTATGTGGAAACTCACGCGGCGCGATATCATTTTGTCCATTGCCGTGCGTTATAGCAGACGACACGTTCCAGTACGACTTGACAGCTCGCTCCTTCTGTTCGGTGTATTTTCACGTGTCTCTCCTCGCGCATCCATTGCGTAACTCGAATAACGTCCCACGTTCAGGGAGGAGCTCCCCTTTTTTTTCGGTAAGTAAAACATCGTCATTCTCGTCGTCCCCGTCCAATCTGAGACAGTGTAACGATCCGTACATTTTCCGTGAATACTCCGTCGCATTTTGAACGAAGGCAAATTCCAAAATCAAAATAGTCGAAATCTGAAAATTCGACCGATGAGTCAGAAGAGGCGAAGGTTCGTTTACAATTACGCATAAATGACAGTCGCCGTCATGGTAATCTTGTTACAAAATTCCGTTTCTGCGATGTAGCTTCGTACGCTGGTGTAGCTTCTAACATATATGTACGTATATATATAAATATAAAATGTGCTCTGTGTATGTGTGAATGTGTGCATGTAGATACATGTGTTTTATTCGTTACATGCACACGGTCGGGGAATAAGTTGTGTTTCGTCTTCCGCTCGTGTATCGGGAAAACATAACAGAGGTCAAAGGGTTAAAGGAGGATAGTCAACGGGACCCCTGGCCCTGGGGTCCTCGCTACGTTCGCTTCTCATTCGGCAGCGATATTATTCACGGTCGGTCCCTACCCCTTTTTTTTCTCTCCTCCACTCGTTGATCTTCCTCCAGGCCCGCTACGAATAACGCGGAGACAGCTGTTGTCGCGTCGACGTTGCCACGTCCCTTCATCCAGCTCCCATTTTGTTTCTCGTTACACGGAAATTGTCGATACGATCCAGAAATTAGAGGTGCATTACTTCCAAAGGGACAACTTGGAAATTCAAATAAAGCGGCGCGACGCAAGGTTGTGTACATAAATACATGTACACGTTAAGGTTCGTTCTACAAAAAACAAAAAATCAGCTGTTTCTATTGTAGTCGCGGTAGAATTTCAAACGAACGACAGTTTTCCCGCGTGCGACGACGCGGCGCGGCAACGTCGCCGTAACAGGAACGTACGTAGGATAGATAACCATAGCCAGAATCGAGAACGATTTATATTTATTCCCAAAGAGTTCGCGTGCTTCGTTTTACGGATTCCCGTCGGATAAGTACTGGAAGAAAATAAAAGGGAAAAGATGGAAAGAGACGTTGGCGGGTCGATTCATTGACACGTTGATTCATTTCCAAAGTGAAGTACAGTTACGATAACAAATGTTATTTCTAACGAATGAATCGGGACGGTAATGGTAAACCTTCGATGTCTATACCCCACGGTATAATACAATCTCTCTCTTTTTCTCTATTTCCTTCTCTCTCCCGTCTGTTTCTTCTCTCTTTCTGTCTGCATTTGTTTCCTTCTCTCTCTGTATCTGTTTTTATTTTTCTCTCCCTCCCTCTGTTTCTTCTCTCTCTCTGTCTGTCTCTCTCTAGACCTGCCCCCTCTTCACATCCATCTATCTCTTTCTAGCGACACTTTGGAAAGAGAACCCTGCTGCAACGATACGAATAGGATACCCTTCTCTCTCTCTCTCTCTGTCTGTCTGTCTACCTACCTGCTTGGGTTCTCCCTCCCTTATAACTCTCCGTCTCGCTTGTTTCCCTTTGCCCTTCTCGACAATTTCGCCGTGCATTTCGTGCGTCCGCAAGAGTCGGAGTCGGAGTCAGAAGAAGAAGAAACAGAAGCAGAAGAAAAGGAAGGTGGAAGTGGAAGTGGAGGTGGTGGTGACGAGCAAAAGTACGACGACAGTGGCAGTGGTGTAGTAGTAGGCAATAGCGAGTGGTAATACAGAGAATAGAGTCAGTCGGTGTAGAGTGGAGCGGAGCGGAGCGGAAAGGAACGAGCGAGTGGTAGCGGAGTAGCAACGGCAGCGACAGTAATATCGGAGATTGGTTGTGTTGTGCATTCGGAAGGGCTTTTTTTAGGTATACACATTGACACGTAACACACACGTACACGCACATACGCATATGTATATTAGATTTATACGTGTATCCAAATCCAAAAGTGCTTAAAGGCGAAGAAAAGGAACGTGTCTCGAGTTCATGTGTAGTTTGCTGTTGGTATGCTTGTTATATATCACGGGTGGGAGAGAGAGGATAAGAAACAAACACACGCAAGGGGATATTCACGTACGAACGAGATTCCCTGACTTAACTGTTATGTACAAACACAAACAGGGGCAGGAACGTTGAGGGATTTGGTATTCGTCTGTCCGTCTCATTTTCTCTCTCTCTCTCTCTCTTTCTGGTCGTGCGTTAAAAGTAAAAGCGACGATATCGAATCGAAGAAGTGGATTCTCTCTTTCTTCCATTTTTTCTCTTCTCTTTCCTCAAGTCTCAAAGTAACGTCGTCATTTTTCGAGCTGCAAAGAGGAGATTCTTTTTCGGACGATAACCTGGACATGCTTTTTCGAGATTCAGGTATACCTGTTGTGTCTCGGGAGAAAATAGTCAGTCCCCATTTTCTATTCTTCTTTTTCTTCCCTTTGCTTTGACATCCCCCGGAGACCCCGAGGGAAGAGTTAAAGTGCAGGAAAAAGAGGACCAACCGTGAGCTTGCAACGCTGTGTTCGAGAGTGAGTGTTTTGTAGTAGAACGAGAACGAGAACGAGAACGAGATCGAGAACGAGAAGGAGACGGAAAGAAAGAGAAGTGGGAGAGCCAAAGAGAGAGAAAACTCGTCCTCCATTACTTCGCTGTTGCTCGCAAGCAAATGGTGGGCTGCGATTGTACGGACTCTTTGTTAAGTTTTCAGTTTGTCGTTCCTCTTGTTTCAAAATTTACGGAATTCTAGCGATCAGGATTACAAGTCCGTTTTATCAACGTGACTCGCATTTACGGCGTTTGTTATAAGTGGTTAAATGAATTTTTCTAATTGTCGCTTTTGTTTTTCCACCACAAAGGAACATACTTTTTCTGCCCAATGTCAACATTCTGCCTACTTTGTATACGTATAGTACGTAATATTATCTATACACATGTGTGCTGCGTGTCGTCGTCTCATGCTCGCTACTCCCCGTAGAAATAAGCAAACAACAATGATAATGTTGAAGCTTTCCTTTCTTCGAACATCGTATCTTATTTATTGTTGATAAGTCCTTCGATCTTGGGCGCTAGTTACTTTTTCTCTCTCTTTGTCTCCATATTTCCTTATTTTTTCGCAATTCCTTCGGCCGCTGGCAAAATTGGACTCGGGTCCACTCCAAAATTCAAAAACAATTGCAAATGAATAGCAATTATGTTTGGACGTTTATGTAGAATCAGTGAAAGATCGTGTTACCAATTTATTTACAATTAATTGCAAGTTGGCAATCGCTTGTGTTTTCGAAACCTTTGTCAGAAATGAAATTGTTGCTCGTGTCGATTCCATGTATTCGATTCATTGTACTTCGAAGTGTTTAAAAATTTTCAACCGATCTAAATAAAGTACCGAAAAACAAACCTGAAAATTGGTTCTCGATTTTGGTCGACGTTCCAGCCTTGGGGCTTGCTAATGTCGAGGAAACGTACGATACTACCACACTGCAACTTTTTGCGACTCCAAATCAGTCGAGTTTTTCCATGTGATTGTTTTTTAAGATTTTTGTAAAGAAAATCACATTCGATGTAAATTTATCACTAATCAAACTCAAGAATTTGTTACACCCGGTACAAATACATACGTGTTTTGACGATAATTATTAATTTATTACATGGAACTTCAAATTATGTACGAGTACGGTATGAAAATTATCAATAGGTATCGATGTTATGTTCGCGACATGGTCGAATACCAGATCGTCTACTTAATGCGTAATAAGGGCTAATCGATAACGGTACTTTTGGTGGATTTTGAAATCCTTTTAGTTACTATTTATTATGAATTCACCTCTACATCTTTTTCTCTTGTGGTAAAGTGAAATAAGAACAATTCTATTTTATATTCAATATTTTGTTCTTAACATTATTTATTGTATCTGTACCTATTAAAAATCGCTGCGAGACTCACCAGATATCTCAGGACAGTTACGAGACTACCCAGAAATTTTAAATACAATAATTGAATGGGTCACCTCAAAAACGTTGTAAGGTACAAATTTTTTTAAACAATTATTATTACACCATCGGGTTATTTTTTTTCATTTTCGGAGGTTTTTCAACAATTTGCAATTTTTACCTTACAACGTTTTTGAGGCGACCCATTCAATCGAAGAATATATGGGTGTTGATATTTCTAAGATTGTGATTTAGATTTTTCTTGCAATGAATACAAACTTTTGCGAGTACGATCTTTCATCTACGAATTGTAAAATGGCAAATGGTTTTTTCAATTTTTGGGGTTCGAAAGACATCCAAGATTACGTTTCTGATGCAATGGTGGAAGATTACGCCTTCTCTAGAAGAATGATGATGCAATTTTTGTGCCTTCATTCAAATGCGGTCTTAAGGAGGATAAGTCACCTATAAAAATAAACAAAGTATATCATTTTCTAAAATCTCTTTCATCGTACAATGTGTCTTTCAATTGTAAAGAAATAAGGTTATTATTTAATTCCGAGTGTGTTAATTTCTTACAATTCTAAGTGGTTGTTATAAATTTATACTCGTCGTGATATTGAAGGAACGTCGACCGACCGATTTACCTCCACGATGAAGCGTTCTATTTTAAAGGATACCTTTTACGGCATCGATGTGGGAAATTTCCAAGAATTATAAAAATTAAAAGTTTATCAATCTTGAAAATTGAATATTCTGTTGAAAAAAAGGGTTACAATATTTTTATTACTCGGTTTATCGGAAATTTCCACAATGATGCCACGGCGAGTGTTATTCAAAAGAAAAATAGCTACTGCAGTGGAAATTTGCCTATTCGATCCCAGTTGGTATTAATCCCTTCCGGTACGATTTAATAATGAAAAACTGTGCATGAAATAACCATTTAATTTTTATTTTTAAAAAACTTGTTTCATTTTATAATTCTTACATATTCTTAATTAATATCCATTTTTACATATTGTTAAATAAGATCAAAATTAATTATCATATTCAACATTAGCTTTAGTCGCATGACGAGTGTGGCTGGTCATCGTGCGGTATGGCATGAAAAACCAATGACGAGCTAGACTCGTCATTTTACCAGCACGGGTTAAGTCAAACTGTCGATACCTCATAATTGAAAGATACCTTGTATAATGAAAGAAATGAACAAAATGAATATAGTTGTTATTTTCATAGGTCGCTTAACCGATGAATCGAGCACTTTGAGCTTGAACTTTTTTTAAAAACGACTAACATTTTCGAATTTTTAATTTCAGACAGAATAGTGGCATGAGTCGATTAATCTATGGCAGATCAACAAGATCAGTCGTCGTCTGGGGGGTCTGTAGAGAAGGCCAGTACTTTGGCGGACGCCTCTAAATTTAGGGGAAAAAGTTCGAGCGGTGGTAGTAGCGGCGGCGGTAATAGTGGTTACAGAAAACGACAAAGTACAGTTGCCATTCCATCGACGCTCGAAGAGAAAAGACGCAAGCAAGTTAAAAACGAAGCAATCACAAAAGGCGAAAGAAGAAGTTATGGCGGCGGCCTAGGATCTTCCTCTATCACAGGTATAAAACGTTATATTTCAATTTGTCATTTTTCTCTGAAATTCACCCGTAGCAACGAGTCCCTCGTGGAAGAAATTCTTAGACTTCTTGGAATTGAAAACGGGATTCAACCATTTTTTGTTTATCTTTGCAAGCGAAAGAAATCTTTGGAACTGATTGCCGAGAAATTGTGTCTTCATTATAATAAAATTGAATGGGTCACCTCAAAAACATTGTAAGGTACAAATTGTAAATTGTTCAAAAATCCCCGAAAATGAAAAAATAACCCGATGGTGCCATAAGAGAATGGGCCACCTCAAAAACGTTGCAAGGTACACATTTTGATTAAACAATTATTATAGCACCATCAAATTACTTTTTTCATTTTCGGGGGTTTTTGAACAATTTGCAATTTGTACCTTACAACGTTTCTGAGGTGACTCATTCAATTGCAATAAGGGTACAATTTTTTTTACCACCGGTACATAGACTTCTTCGGCCTTCGGCTTCGCGAAGGGAATTTAGGTTCGAAGAAGGGTTAGTTTCCTCTTTGAATTCTAAGAAGAATATTAATATCATTTATTGAAACTCAGTACAACAATAATGATCCACATTCTTAGTATACGTAATGGTTTTGGGTTCTATTGTTCAAAAGAAAAAGCAGAACGGTTTAAATTTCAGATACGGATTTGAGGCAGCGACACAAGAGTCACCAGTTGAACGGCAATATCGTTGGTAGTCCGGGCGGTAGAGTTAGGAGTTCTAGTAAATACAGCGGGGTTGAGTTGAATAGTTTAGTGCCAATCGATTGCGTAGCTTCGAGAACTCGATCTCGAGCTCCGCAGTATCCACAAATTCCAGCAGCGGGAAGCAGCAGCAGCAGCAGCAACGCCAGTGGTTCATACGATCTCTCTACTGCCCAAAGTGGTTATAATAGGAAAAATTTAGCGTCTCACAACTCGACTATTTCCACAAGCGGATCGGTCAGTAGCATTCATCCTTCAACGTCTAGAGGAAGAGGTAAGATGCCTGGGAATCCATTAAACACGAGTAACATCGATACATGCATTCGAGATACATGAAATTGTAACGTAACTTTTTTTTCGTTGTTTTTGAAAAATGCAATAGGTGCGAGATCTTCACAGTCGCTTGGAAGTTTCGGTGGTACGAGTAGTAGTGGTACGTCAATTTTTAGTGTAAAGTCAGGCATCAGAGTGGGTAACGCAGCAAGCAACCCATCTGAGAGTAGTGGAGGTGGCGGAGCGTTGGCACATGACGGAGCAAGTGCTAGTGGCATTGGTAACACGGCCACTGGTAGCTCAGCTGTGTCTGCCACCGCTTCTGCCAATCCTTCACACCCTCATCCAACGCACAAACATTTGTTACGTTCGCGAGTTAAATTCTCGGGGATCGACCAATCCAAAGAATTGACTTCGAGTACAACCAAAACCTCTGGAAAGTATCACAAGAAGGATCCCACGTCGGGTTCTTGTTCGAACTCTAGGTACGAATCATTTAATTATTAATTGCCTCGAGTATCGTAGAAATACGTAAGTGCGAAATCGATCCTTATTGGATTTTGCGTTCCAGGCATCGTTCCTCGTCGAGGGCTAGAAAACCCGTTGTATTGGAAGCACCTTCCACTGGTACTACGGGCAGTGGTGGAGGTGGAGGTATTTACAATTCCGGAAGTGTGTTGAATACGGGCACGATAGCAGGGGGAATCGGAAATTCCGCAATCTCTGGTAACGAGTCCTTGGCGAATATTGCGACGCCGACCTCCGCAATTTCATCATCTTCGGCCCCTGGCAGTACTCAGTTGTCATCTTCCAACGTTGAAGAAGAATCGGCATCCACTGCGACTTCAGCTACCGGTGAGTTTAACGTCTTTTTATCTTTTTTGGTCTTCTTCGCATTGAGAAACAAACGTATCATTTTTCAAGTGACGTCTATGAGACGAAAGACAATTTTTTTCCCCCGAATCTTTTGAATGGCGTTTTTCATTGACTGCTTCGAATTTACAGCTGGTGGAGGACCTTCAGGTATGTCTGGTACCACAGGGGACAGCGAAAGCGACGATGGAGAAGTTGGACGACTTCAAGCTTTGCTGGAAGCTCGGGGCTTGCCACCACACGTTTTTGGTGCTTTAGGGCCACGCATGCAACACTTGCTTAACAGAAGCATGGGAGCCAGTTCAGGTGAGGAAATGAAGCCATCTTGGTTATCATTGAGTAATTTTTATTTTTAGTAATTTTAATTATAACACTTTGCCCGACCGCACGTCTGATCGGGATTCTTTCGTTTGGCGCCGATATAAATCTTTATGTACGACAACAACGTGGTGCCACCGGTGCTTGCCCGGTAGTTTTCGCATGGCACCAACGTGGTACCACCGGACGGCATAGTGTTAATAATTAATTTTTACCATAACTCTCGTTCGAAGAAAATACACTCCTCTAGCTAGTAACTAATTCTTTGTTTTACGATTGGCAAACAAAATTTCAATATTTGTGATTGTAGTCGAAATACAAATATACGGAATATATTGTAATTTTAAATACATGCACATATATATTTTTTTTTACAACACTAACGAGAAAACTTATTTTTGCAGCCGCAAAAGCGCAGCAGCTATTAGCAGGTTTACAAGCCGACGACGAAGGGGAACAGTTGCAAGCTGTCATCGGAATGGGAGAAATTTTAGTGATGGGAAATGAAGACACATTGACTGGTTTCCCTGTGAAGCAAGTGGTGGCTGCGTTGATCGGATTGTTGGGAATGGAGCATAATTTTGTAATAATGACACACGCTTGTCGCGCGTTAACGTACATGATGGAGGCTCTACCGCGTTCGTCGTCCGTCGTGGTCGACGCTGTACCGGTATTTCTCCAGAAACTGGAGTCGATCGAGTGTATGGACGTCGCCGAACAGTGTCTCACAGCACTAGCTATGTTGTCTCGGCGACATAGCAAGACCATTTTACATGCCGTAAGACTCGAAAAACCATTACTTCAAATAAGATATGAGCCGTTTGTTTTACAAGTGGCCCAAGTCCGTTTGTGAATTTTTTATTGTTAACTGTAGTAACATGTGCCACTTGACATTAGCTTTCATAAAAAACATTTTGTGAAATTCATAAAAAATTGGACTTGGGCCACTTTTAATATAATCGCCTCCAATAGATGTTTCAATTGATCTTTTTCCCAAGATTGCAACCTTGGAAAATTATGATTCGTGCTTTTTTGAGAGAAAAAAAATGCACATTTCAACTTTTGAACGCTTTCTTTTTTTTTTTACAAGATCGATTCAAGTATCGTTTCGGCTAAAAAAATAAATAACGCACGCGAAATATCACCTTTTTCTTTTTTACTGATTTTTCAGGGAGGAGTTTCGGCTTGTCTGAAGTTCGTCGATTTCTTTAACATCACTGCTCAACGCGCGGCTTTGACGATAACGGCCAATTGTTGTCAAAATTTGAATACCGATGACTTTCATCTTGTGGCAGACAGTATGTCCTTATTGACAAGTCGATTGGCTAATCAGGATAAGAAAAGCGTCGAGTGCGTTTGCCAAGCTTTCAGCCGATTGGTCGACAGTTTTCAACACGACCCTGTCATGTTACATAAGATCATTAACGCCGAACTCTTACAAAATTTACAGCAATTGGTAAGTAGATTGTTCGTTTCATCCACTCCGTATCCGACTTCCCAAGCCGAACGTTGACTAATTGATACATGTTTTATATTTCGTGGTTATTTTGGTTGAGAACGACTCTTATTAAATATAAATCTTTTTCCGCATAAAGTTTCGGCTTGAATTTTTCAAAGCTTTCTTCGGATGTTTCTTAAGTTTTGAAGTAAAACAATTAATTTCATTGAATTGTAAATTATGTGAATCTCTGAATCCAGTTAATAATTGCAAAGTTACCGATTGTCACAACATCAGACACATCGTAAATCTATTGACGACTTTTCTGCTGTTTACTACCTTCAATTTGAAACTAACGCTAATTATTTTAATTCTTCTACGAAAATCCAGTGATAAATTTGCAATTATTAACTGGATACAGAGGTTCACATAATTTATAATTAAATTAAATTAATTGTTTTACTTCAAAACTTTGAAACATTCAAGTCGAAACGTTACGCGGAAAAAAGTTTATATTTATTAAGAGTCATTCACAACAAAAATAACCACGAAATATATTTATTATACACGACTGGCACAAGACTTCATCATTTATTGATACATGTTTTGTGTTTCCGATTTAGTTGATGATCACACCACCAGTAAACAGTATCGGAAATTTCATTACTGTACTTCGAATGCTTTCTGTGATATCAAATCGCTGTCCAGATTTGGCTCAGCTACTCTTACAGCAAAACATTGCCTTCACTTTAAGTTATCTCCTTACTGGTTCGCTCGAAGTGAAAACGGAGGAGGTCGAATTGGTACCGCGATCGCCACAAGAGTGGTTCGAAATAACGTGCTTGATCGAGGAGTTAATGCCGCCGTTACCAACCGACGGAATTTTCAGTGTAAATAGTTTACTCGAGAGGACTAACAATCAGCAGGAAACGGTTCATTGGGAATGGAGAGACGAGAGACACTGTTGCCATCCTTTCAGTACCATCGATTCGAGAATTATCGAAGTACGTTCTATTCATCTATCGCATATACTTGTATCGTCATATGTGACACCATCATTTTTTCTCAAGTAATTTCACAATGCAATTGTGCAATGGAAAGTTACAATAATATTCTCGATTTTCAGATGGCTTTTCAAAACGGCGAAGAAGAAATCTGTTTGTCCACTTTGGGCCGAACTTATACGATAGATCTAACGATGATGAAACAGATCAACGAGGATATCGGAATGGCAAGGAGCATTTTTCGTCGCGTTAACTCCCATCCTGCAGAAGGAAAAAGTCCAACTTGCTCTTCCAGGTGAGATTTTTAATCAGAATTTTGAAATTCTAACGAAGATCGATAAAACTTCATGCCCCTCCTCTTGTTTCGTTTCAGTATGGATGTAGTACCTCCTGTAATCGAGACAAACGAATGGCTCGTGTCTTTCATTCGAACTTTATTCTCAGTTTTGTACGAGGTGTACAGCAGTTCAGCTGGTCCAGCTGTCAAATGTAAATGCCTTCGTGCTCTTTTACGTATGGTTTACTACGCCTCGACGGATTTACTTCAAGTAAGAGTTTTTGAAATTATGATATTGCCCTTCTGACGGAATTCAAAATTGGTTCCTACTACAACGATGACGTTTTGTTTGTTCCAGGACGTTTTAAAGAATCAAGTAGTATCTTCGCATATAGCTGGAATGTTAGCGTCCCAAGATTTACGAATAGTTATCGGAGCTTTGCAAATGGCGAGTATATTAATGAAAAGACTGCCACAAGTATTCGGAGTTCATTTTCATCGCGAGGGTGTGCTTCATCAAATAAGACAATTGGCCGATCCCGAGGTGCCATTGGGTGTCTCCCCACCGAAGTGCCCTTCTGGTACACCATTACCGAGCCCACAACCGGGGCCGTCGAATACAACGTTATCTTCCAATAATATGACACTGTCGTCCAGCAACGCCACGTCTCCGGTAGCGTCTCCCACAACGAATGGAAATATACTTTTTGGTACAATTGCTACCAGCCAGTTGAAACCAAATTTAGCAGCTACGATGGAGACGAGAAGTCGATCGGATTTGAGCGTCACCTCGACTCCCGG
This sequence comes from Gasteruption jaculator, assembly GCA_949825005.1. Lineage (NCBI taxonomy): Eukaryota > Metazoa > Arthropoda > Insecta > Hymenoptera > Gasteruptiidae > Gasteruption > Gasteruption jaculator. The sequence continues at coordinate 6,283,045 of OX463770.1, forward strand.
AGACTCCAACTCACCGCAGACCCCTCATTTGTAAGTATCGGTATTACGTCACGATGTCGCATTTTGGGGGGGGATCTCTAAATGGTAAAATTTAATGGGTCACCTCAAAAATGTAAGGTACAAATTGCAAATTGTTTAAAATCCCCCGAAAATGAAAAAAATAACCTGACGGTGCAATAATACAATGGGTCACCTCAAAAATATAAGGTACAAATTTTTAAAAATAATTATTATTGCACCATCAGGTTTTTTTTTATTTTCGGGGGTTTTTCAACAATTTGCAATTTCTACCTTACAACGTTTTCGAGGTGACCTATTCTAATATTCCACCATCATGTTATTTTTTTCATTTTCGGGGGTTTTTCAACAATTTGCGATTTCTACCTTACAACGTTTTTGAGGTGACCCATTCCATTAATGTTTTTTTTTTTCTTTTTTCTTATTTCTTTCGTCACAGAAGAACCGGCGATGTATTGAAACGAAAGCGTCAGAATAAGAAAGGACGATTCTCGCGTTTGGTCAGTACGAGTAATAGTACCAGTACGAGTAACGCCGGCGGAAATAGTAATAGTAATTCCGGTGTAAATAGTAACGTAACGACAGCCAGCGGTGGTGTTACCACCAGTAATATCGGTAATTCGAGTACGGGTAGCAGTAGCGGAAGTGGCGGTAGCAGTAGCAGTAGTGGGGCACAATCTTCGCAACCGGAAGCTTCTTTGTTCACTGGATTCACGCCGAAGAATAGTCGATTTTTGGGAAATCTCAATCCAGCTAGATGGGGTAGAAAGTCCTCGTCGTCGTCGTCCAACTCCGCCATCGACAAACGCGACTCCAGTTCGTCGACTAGTGGTGGTACTGGCGGTGGTGGCGTTGGTTTGTCGAAACCACCGAGCAATCCGAGTCTAACCGGTGGGAATCGCGACAAGGCCAAAGCTTGGGTACGCGAACAAGCTTCTCAATTTTTATCTAGGTACCAGGACGACGCCCCTTGCACGCATCCGGCACTCACCGTTTTAGGAAGACTGACTTCTGCTATTCAACGTCTCCAATCCAATGTAAGTTGTTTACCCCATTTAATGTCTTCGAATTCCTTCGTTGGCCAGGACTCGTTCTTGATTTTTAATAATCAGGAATTACAGGAATTAGACGAAATGCTGTCCGCTCTCACGGAACTTCGGGACATCGTTTTAGAAAGTGACATTTCACCGTTCGAAATGAACTATAGCGGTTTGATAAAGGCGTTACTCAATTATCTAACGATCACCGAAGCACCTGGAAATCGTTACGACCGTTTAAGAATGTTCTGGAAGCTCTTTGCCGAATCTACCGTAAGTTTCCTAAAATATTCATTCCGATCGATAACATTTTCACACAAGATTGGTAATTTAAATAATTATAAATATAGTGATTAATTTTTCGTTCGTTTTTATACAACTATTATTTGAGGAATTTCTTTTGTTAATTAAAACAATTAATTTTTATTACGATTCTTAATTTCTGGTTTTAGTTTTTCCCAGACCCGCGAACAGGAAATTCTATTTTCCTCCGCGGCATTACTATAAATATAATGTGAAACTTTTTACTCTGGATAAAGAAATGAATGGACAAATAAATAAATAAAATTATGATAATAATCGTATTTTTTTGTATATAAAATCTTATTTTATATATAAAAAACAATGGTCATCATAATTGCGATAAACATTATTTGTCTCGGATACAAAAATACTAAACATTATAAACAATTCTATGAAAGAGAGTCTGAAGCTAGGATTGAAAAATGTATTATTGGAAAAATGATTTATAATTGATCTTAATTTGAAGAACAATATAAATTTATCAATATATAATTATAAATATGGTATTTGAAGATGCAGCAAGAGAGCAACAGCATAATGGATCTCCGTCCGGGTGCATTTGGAGCGTTGGTGGCGAAACTCAATAGCTGCGTTGCGCAATTGGAGCAATTTCCCGTTAAAGTACACGATTTACCTGCGGGAACAGGTGCTGGTAGAGGAGGTACAAGTGCTTTGAAATTCTTCAACACTCACCAATTAAAGGTACGCTTTTGAAAGCAACGTAACGTTTTCTCTAAATAGATATAATGAATAATTTACCTGCTATCGATTTGAAATGAAATGCAAGAAGTTATTATACATTATCTCATAACTCAGTTTATTTGTAATCGCTATTTGTTTGTTACACAGTGCAATCTTCAGAGACATCCCGAATGTAATAATCTGAAACAATGGAAGGGCGGCACCGTTAAAATCGATCCCTTAGCTTTGGTACAAGCTATCGAACGTTACCTCATGGTACGTGGTTACGGTAGAATCCGCGATGCCGAGTCCATGGTCAGCGATGACGATAACAGCGAAGACGACATCGACGATACTTTGGTAAGAATCTTTTTTCACTTCCAAGTCTTGCATTTGCCAGGACTATGTATTCACAATTGTTTTTACAACCGATGCAGGCAGCGGTGGTGATAAGTCAAGGCTCCGCGAAGCACAAACTCCAATTTCTAATCGGGGACGAGGTCTTGCCATTCAATATGACGGTTTATCAAGCCGTTAGGCAATTTGGTTGCTCGGGCATCGATCACTCCGAGGCCGAAGCGGATAGCGAGCCCCCACTGGGGCACGACGCTGTTTGGGTACAAACTCACACGATATATTACAGGTGCGTGATAATAGAATAAGGGTAAAATGATAATAAAATTAACACTCTGCCGTCAGCGCGTCTGATCGTGATGCTTTTGTTTGGAGCCCGTATAAATCTTTATGTACGACACCAACGTGGTGCCACCGGCGCTTGCCCGATAGTTTTCGCATGGCACCAACGTGGTACCACCGGACGGCCTAGTGTTTAATAACAACGAAGGGTACGAATATTTCCCAATGCTGACACTTTCCTTGTTTGCCACAGACCGGTTCCAGAGGATGATGCTACGAGTTCACCGAAACCGGGTTCCAGTTCTCAGGGCAATAGCCGTAAAGGCAAAGGTAAAAGTACGAAAATAAGTTCAAAGAGGAAAGAAGACAGCTTGTGGTTGGAAGGCGTCTTACCACCCCAGAAATGTCCTTTGGCACCTTATTTATCGGCCAGTTTACCGCCACTGGTCACAATCTCGGACGCATCGTTGGATGGATTGTGTCTTTTGCGTCTGTTGCACGCCTTGAATCGTCACTGGGGTGTTTTGTTTCCACATTTGCGAAGTGTCAGTCTATTATCGCCTCAAGATTTTATCAACAATAAAATCGCTGCCAAAGCTAGTAGACAATTGCAAGATCCTTTGGTCATCATGACTGGTAATCTTCCCTCGTGGTTGCAGCAAATCGCTACTGTATGGTAAGTTTCTATACATCTCGAAGTAATGTATTTATTTTACGTATTTATGCATTTGAGGTGTCATGGGGCAAAATAGAGATACAGCAGGTACAAATAAATATTATGATGGCGGATAGACAGAGTAGTATTATGATGACAGAAAGAAATAGGCAGAGTGTAAGCGATGGAAAAGAATAATAACTGAGATAATAGGAAAATATAAAATTGGTATTGAGATATGAAAAACAAAAAAAAAGAGAAAAATAATAAAATAACAATGGAAATAATAATGCGGAGAGCAAAGCCAGGATAGAGCAGTGTGCGTGAGTAGTGAATAAGCATATGAATGAATGAATACGGGGGTGAATGAATGAATGAACCATCATCTCTCGGGAAGTTTTCTGATCGTTATCTTCCTTCTTTTTTTCTTTCAGTCCATTCCTCTTTCCATTCGAAACGAGACAGCTGCTGTTATACGCGACGTCGTTTGATCGAGATCGAGCCTTGCAACGTCTGCTGGACTCGGCACCGGAACTCTCCGGGTCGGACAGCCAGGAACGAGTGACTCCGCGTTTAGAAAGAAGGAAACGAACGATATCAAGAACGGACATCTTGAAACAAGCCGAACAAGTCATACAAGATTTAGCGTCGAGCAAAGCCTTACTCGAAGTTCAATATGTGAATGAGGTATATATTCTTTCCTTTTTTTCCTTGACTATTTGTTGCTTTTTGTTGATTACCATTTGTCTTGTCGAGTTGTATTGTATCATCGAGTCAATCGTTATCACATTTCTTCTGGTTATTTGTCAAAGGTTGGAACGGGACTTGGTCCGACTCTGGAATTTTATGCACTCGTCTCTCGTGAATTGCAACGTGCCGATCTGGAGCTCTGGCATGATAGTTCAAACGGCGATTCTGCGTATGTGAACACCCCTCATGGGCTTTTCGTAACTCCGATACCGTGGAACACAAAAGTTTCCCATCTCGTACGGCTCAAGACGAAGTTTAAATTTTTGGGGAAGTTCATGGCGAAAGCTATTTACGATTCCCGAATGGTGAGTTAATTTTTTTTTTCTTGTTCTTATTCACTCTCGCCTTCTTTCGTTTGGAATTTTTTCTTATACAATAAATTGATAATTTTTTTCCAAATATTTTTGAACAACTCCGATTTGTTAAACCTTTATTTACTTTAAAAATATAATGTTGCCTTTTCGTGGAATTCCATGTGTGTATTTTTCCGTCACAAAAGTAAAAACCATTCAAAATTTCCCCTAACGCAATTTTTCATTTTGTTACAGTTGGATTTGCCATTTAGTTTAACTTTTTACCGATGGTTACTGGGAGAAGAACATACGATGACACTCTCCGATTTAGCTTACGTAGCACCCGATGTTTATCACACTTTAAGTAAACTTCAAGAAGTCGTGAGGAGAAAAGAAAGTCTGGAAAGGGAACAAAGTCTAAGAATGCACGAGAGGACGCAATTGATCGAAGCTCTCGATCTAGATGGTTGCCCCGTAGCGGATTTGGGCCTTGTTTTCGAACTTCCTGGATATCCGAATATAGAATTACGAAAGGGCGGCAGTGAAATAACAGTTACCGTTCACAATTTGGATCAATATATCAAGGTTAGTTCGATGGATTCGACTTTTCATTTAAAATTGTCTAACTAACAGAGAATCTCATAAAGCAAATTTTAGGAAATTGTTGAAACTCGTTTACCACATTTTTAAAATTATTTGACTAATTCGCAAAATGATGACGTCAATAAATAAAATAATTTAACATTCTCGTGCAAAGAAATTTATATTTTCCGCTTAATCCGCACAGTTGGTGGTACACTGGTTCCTCTACGAGGGAGTATTCCGTCAAATGGAAGCGTTCAGAGAAGGCTTTGAGTCTGTTTTCCCACCGCAACAATTACGATTGTTCTTTCCCGAGGAATTGGAGGCTGTATTTTGTGGCCATGCACAGTCTGGTGGTCAGTGGGACGTTAAAACTTTGTTGGAATGCTGTAGAACCGATCACGGTTACACTCCCGATTCGAGAGCCATACGTTTCTTGTTCGAAGTGCTGTCGGAGTATAATAGCGAGGAACAAAGGCAGTTTATACAATTTGTCACGGGCTCACCGAGATTACCCGTCGGAGGTATTTTCTATTTCTATTTCTATTTATTATTAGCAAAATTAAGAAAAGAATCTCCTTTTTTTAATGGAATTTAGCGGAATTGCTCCCTTTTTTTTTTGAAAAAAAAAAATTATTTTATAATTACGTACAATAATTAATCTACATCAATTGTTGACTAACGATATTACGGTTTTCGATACAAAATGTGTCCGGGGAACATTTTCAATTTGCTAACAGTGTTTTCAAAATATTAATTGTTTGCATTCGAAAGACTGGTCAGAGTCGCTAGTTTTACACTAAGCTCAAATGTAAACAGTTAATAACTATTAGTTTCACTAGGACATTGAAATATGGCAAGAAAAAAATGGGAAATTCAATTTTTCGCAGCATACAATTGAATAGGTCACCTCAAAAACGTTGTAAGGTACAAATTGCAAATGGTTAAAAAATCCCCGAAAATGAAAAAAATAACTTGATGGTTTTTTTTTTAAATTTTTTTAAAAAATGGATGGATTTTTTAAAAATCCATCAGGTTATTTTTTTCATTTTCGAGGTGGATTCTTTTAAACAATTCTTTTTAAAAATGGATGGATTTTTTTTTTAAATCCATCAGGTTATTTTTTTTCATTTTCGGGGGGTTTTTGAACAATTTGCAATTTGTACCTTATAACATTTTTGAGGTGACCCATTCAATTATTATTATTATGCTGATTAGTTTCAACGAAAGAAATGTCGCTGTGTTCGAATCGCAATGGGATATTTCGAACGTAGAATTTGTACAAATATGAGGTTGTCGTAGTTGAAATGAGCGGTAGAAATTTTGTTAAATTCCAAGACGAGAGTAGCATCTTTCTTGCTTATTTCTGGAATTTTAAAAGCATGCTGATTATTGAGATTGTTCTTTAACCCCTATCTCTCCCTGTTACAGGTTTCAAGAGCTTGACGCCACCACTGACAATAGTGCGCAAGACATTCGATCCATCGATGAAGACAGACGATTTTTTGCCATCCGTAATGACATGTGTCAACTATCTAAAACTGCCGGATTACACAACACTGGAGATAATGCGTGAGAAATTGCGTATCGCGGCACAAGAGGGTCAACATTCGTTCCATCTATCCTAGAAACGCGAAGAAACGAACACGGGAGACAAAGAGAATCGGGGAAAGAGCAAAATAGAGAGAAACGGAGAGTCTCTAAACGTGAAAAAAGTACGCTACATTTTGTTCCACATTTTCTTTGAACCGTTTCGTAATCTTTCCATTGTCTTTCAATTTCTCGTCCCTCGTTTTCCTTTTGCATCTAGATCGTAAAGTCATCGCAAGGATATGCGACATCGCTGTCGATATTTGTATCGGGAAAAAACAGGAAGATTCGCGTGGCTGTACTTTTTTTTTTATTAGATAAATATTTTTAGTTACATTTCCCATCGATCGTCGAAAGAACAATCATTTTTTTTCTTTTGTTGTCTTCATAAATTCCACCCTTTTGTTCTATCCCCCGCCACCCACCCGTCTTTCTACTGCTATTACTCTTAACATTAACGTTAAAATAATACCATTTTCCATTGTGATATATGTAATGTTTATATAAATTGTTCGTGACACAAAGTGCAAAGGAGAAGAAAAAAAAACGTTGAAATGCGACCGACTTGAGGGTCCGAATAGGGAACCAAATGAAAGAAAGGCCGACCAATTGTTGCCTAATATCAAATAATTTCTTAAATCGTAATATTTGCCGAAGCTTTGGTCATTACTTTTCGTGTAATTTTCGAGAACCAATTTGATTGTAAATCGATCCATTGAATTTTCGACGGTTTTCAAACACGTTTCCTGACAATCGAAATTTCGAAAATTTTCCAGCTGTAGAAAAAACAAATGTCATTGATCCGTTTTTTCCTTCTTAATGAAAAAAAAAAATGAGATTTTTAAAAATTCTGGAGAAAATATCCCCCCGTTGTTGTTTTTCAACGAATTTCTTCATTGCTTTCCAGTCTCATTTAGTTCCCTACTCAAGAAGCTAATAAGTGTCTTTCACGCGGTCTCACCAAACTTGTTCTTCTATATATATATTATTTTCTTTTGAAACAAGACGAAATTTCGGAAAAATTCGATTTTGCTTTCTTCGTATATGAATGGAAACAAATTCTGTAATAATATTTCAGCTATCTTACCGATCAAATCAACGGATGTTATTAAACTTTTGGTCTTTGTTCCCCCACGAAATATCAACAAAGTTCAGAAACAGAGGAGAAAAAAAATATGGAAAAAGAAAAAAAGGAAAATAACTACTTGGAAAAAGTTATTTTACGAATTAAATATCACCGTGGGTTTTCTCGTCTCCGAAAAGAGAAGGGAAAAAGCCACTTACCATTGTTTAACATTATTATGATTATTATTATTATTGTACTCAATTTGTATCGATTCACGATTTAATAAGAAAAAGAAAAAGAAAGAAGAAAATGAAATTGAAAAGGAAATATATTATTTGACATTTCTATCGTAGATTTTAAGATAGTCAAATTTATGTTAAAATATAATTATATTATTGTAAGAAGCGAAAAGTGTCGTCCTCTGTCCGTTCGTCGTTAATTTGATTGAAACGGAAAATGCGAGGGTCGATCATTATTATTATTATTATTATTATTGTTGTTCTTGTTTGTTTCTTCTCGTAGCGTGCTGTTTTTGGCAAGATGGAAAGCGAACGGAAAAAGAAAGTCTTTTTGTTTGTTTTTAAGGATAGTTGAAATTCAAAAAAAAAAAGAAAAGAAAACGAGTCAACATTAAATCTTTCGAATTTTATATATTTATTATGTTCCTCTTTCATTTTAACAATCATATCTATCAGTTACAATTTTTTTGTTCTTCGCGTTTCTTTCTGATTTCCCTTTTCTCACAACGTACGCGATTCTGCCGCTGCATATTACAGTTATACGAAATACGAATAATATGTGAATACATTTGTTTTCATCTTTCCCCGAGCCTATGATTTCTTTATTATTTAGAGTCATCCAACGGCAAAAACAAAATACAACTCTGCATATACATGATAAATATCAGTAACATTATACAAAAATATAGGATTACTTGCCAAACTTTGATATCGGTTACTTATTTCTCTCATTTCTTTTTCCTCAACCTTTTTCTTTTATTAGGATTGACACACAGAAGGAAGCTTCGGATTTTGGAATTTCTTTTCTTTTCCTTTTTTTTTCTTTTTTCAAAAAAGTGACAATTTTCCTTCTTCGTACGTGTACCCGTCCGAAAAAATCGACGAACGAGTAATAGAAGTATTATAATAATTATGAAACTCGAGAAAAAGATCCATTTCTCGCCTTTGTTATAATTTCATCACTTTCACGTATAACGTAAAAGCAATTTAATATTACGGATGAATTATAAACAAAAAAAAAAGTACATTCGAGAAATAGACTGCCTCTCCACACTAAATTTCTCATCCCGATAATTTTTGTTTTGAAAATAACAAAATTCGTAAGTTTTTATAATAATCATATTTTAAGAATTTTGGTAATAACAATAATATTGATTATTATAATCTGATTGCAGTAGCACTTCCTACTTCTTTAACAGAGCGAAAAACGACCAAATCCAATTCGCCAAAATCAAACTCTTCGCCAATTTACAAGTGGAATGTAATTTCTCGATTTTCCAAGTCGTACAGTCTCTTTCATGTAAAACTTAACGAGGAAACTTTTATTCCTCTGCCGTGTTCCACTTTGTATAGAAATTTTGTAATCACGAGTAATAACGTTTTGCTAAAAAGAAAAGAGGAGCATATCGCACATGAATTAGTAGAAATAATGGTTTATTGTATCTTATCCAATGCCATAAGATCATCGTGTATATCTATGTACATAGTGATAAAAAAAAATGACGACGGTACAAGGAATGCGAGACGCTGCATAATTCGATCTTATGCAAAATCTGTAAAAAATAAGGGTTTGAGTTGATCTAAAAGTTTGGATTTTGGAAAAATCTTTTGTGATTGCTTCGATAGATGGATATGAAATCAATCAATCAATCAAATTTTCAAATGCGGGCTGGCTTCAATTCTTTCCTCCCTCTCGCGTTACAATTATTACGTCGCCGAGCTCGTTGGATCCTCGTCTTTTGACTTCTTCTTCTTCTTTTTCTTCTCCTTCACCGGTGTTTCCTGCAATCAATCAATCAATCAATAAGTACATAAATAAATACACAATATAAAAAAAACAGGGTTTTAATAATTATTAATAGTTAAATAATTATTAATATTAGGGTAGCGCCCTCGAGAAACCTACGGGAGTTTCCTCAGCAACGGAAACGTCCTGCGTCGAAGCTACATCCTCGGATTCGCTCTTTTCCTTTTTCCTCTTCTTCTTTTTGTCTTTCTTCTTCTTCTCCATGGGCGAAGACATCTCCCCGACGCTTTCCCCGGCAGTGACCTTCTCGTCTTCGTCGATCGGTTCACTTTTAGGGACGGTCATGCTTTTTTCCTCAGCATCTACGGAGACTTTCGGAGCTTCTTCGGACTCGTCGTCCTCCCTTTTCCGTTTCTTACCGACATCGGTTACACCGTTCTCCGACTGCAATAAAAATTTGCACGTGAGTACGTAAATAAATGAACACATAAAGTCCTCTCGAAGTTCGGATACTTTATGAATTTCATTTATTAGTTTTTAATGCGATAATTAGTAAGAAAAAATTAACACTTTGCCGTCCGCACGCCTGATCGGGATTCTTTCGTTTGGCGCCGGTATAAATCTTTGCGTACGACACCAACGTGGTGCCACCGGCGCTTGCCCGATAATTTTCGCATGGCACCAACGTGGTGCCACCGGACGGCGTAGTGTTAATAATAGCTGTAATTTAATAGTTAAAAATATTATTAAAATAAAGTAGAATATTGAGTTTCTTTAAAAAATCTATAAATTTGATTGTTCAAAAATTATTTTAGTAATTCCACTTTTACGAGGTAACCTCAATATTGCGGTTTTCTTACAAATTATTATTCAATAATTTTCATAAAAATAGTAAAGATACCTTTACTTCGGAGTAATCTTTATAACTAGCCATCCAGTCGGCCGGTGTATTTTCGTTGGGCTTTCCGTGTTTATCCAATTTCCCCTCGATTATCATGCGTTTCTTCACGGAAGCCTTTGGTCCCAATCCCCACTTTCTCGGATAGGCGTCTCTTTCCATGATCACTCGCTTGATTTTCGCGACCACACCGTGATCGCAGGCGGTCATCGTCGGGGAAGTCATCAAAGCGATCGCTGAGAAAGTCAAAAATCGAGGGAACATCGTTATTTCATCGTACCGGCAAATTTCGGCTTAGCCAAGTTACACCGACGTCCACGAGATTCTTATTTTGTAAAGGAAAGGTTAATTAATTACCCAGCGCCACAGCTTCACCCTTGGTAGTTACGATGACGATTTCTTGGTTGAGTTCTATCCCCTCGTCGTACATGAGAACTCCGGGCAACATAATTTTTGCTCCGTAGCAAATTGCGTTCACCTGCGAAAGAAAATAGAAATTCAAATTATTTTTTTAAAAAATGTGGAAATTAATAAAGTTAATGTATTGGGTTGACACCTAAGTAATTGCGGATTTTTCAAAGAAATTCTATTACAAAATCCGCAATTACTTAGTTGCCAACCCAATACATTAAAATGATTTTTTTCGTTTTTTAAGGAAAAATTAAAAAAATATATATTTTCTTTTTTTTTACGCCCGTTACCGTAAAATAGTAATTTTTTTTAGTAATATCCCTTCTTTGACCATACGTTTTAAATAAATATATACTATTTCTTCAGTCTTTCGGTCTTCAAATTTTAAGAAAAGAAAAAAAAGACTGAAGAAATAATAAATATTTATGTAAAACTGTAATATTCATAATTATTTTGTAATTCTAAATACTGTTTGAATGAAAGAATTCCCATACTCACGGCACTGTCTTTTACGATAATCCTCTTGTGATTCACCAGAAGGGCTTCCAGCGGCTTGATCACTCTCCTTAGGTAAGACTCGTCCCCGTGGTTCTCGTACAACCACTGAGCGTCCAGGACATCGTGCATCGTCACCATGTTCTCCTTTTCCGATTGAATACCTGATCGGTTCCTACGCAGTTCCTGCATTTGGCAACCAGTACCCAGGAACAAACCCAAATGGACGCACATGGTTCTGATGTAGGATCCGGCTTCGCAGCTGACTCTGAACACTCCCATGTTACGCTCCGCGTCGTAGTCCAAAAACCAACTGTCGTACACGGTTCTGACTCTCAATTGACGTTTCACGGCAGCTATCAGTGGTGGTCTTTGGAATAAAGCTCCTTTCAGTTTTTCCAGTGCTTGAGCTACCTGGAAACGGATGGAAATGAAGAAATAACAAATATCAACTGAATCACTCGCATTTAATAATAATAATAATAATAATAATAATAATGATAATGATAATAGCAATAATAATGTCAATAATAATAACAATGGTAATAATAAACTGAAACAACAACAATAATAATAGGCTGCAAAAAAAGTAATATTAAAAACATGAATATAAAAAATAGGAAAGGTAAATAAATTATGATAAGAGTAAAACACTTAGAGAAAGTATAAAATGTAAGTGAACAACTTATAAATGTTCATGTAAAGTTACCTTTTGTACGTTATCCACCGCTGAATGCAACTTGAACACAGCTATGTACTCTTTGCCCGCCGATTGCTGAGATTTGGCCAATCTGGTGGCTCGATCGATACAGACTATCAAACATCCCGACACTTTGGGATCCAGGGTACCGGAATGTCCCGTTTTGTTGACTTTCAGAATTCGCTTGATCCAAGCGACCACCTCGTGAGACGAAGGGTTGGACGGCTTGTCCAGATTGATACATCCGGATTTAACGTACTCGGAAATATTGCGGTGCAAGGGCGTCGAGCCACTCGTGAGGGGTGTAAAATGTTTCGTTCGTGTCAGCATCTTATCGAAATTCTGAAATTCGGGATAGACGATTAATTGCAAGTATAAGCGGCAATGGGATTTCCATGTCTCTCTGTGTATCGATAGTTACCTTGAAAAGTAACGGCCAGTCTTTGGATTCTAATTTAACGGTTATATCTTCTGGTTTTAGCTCGCATTTTACCACCGTTTGGATCTCTCCCAGAGACTTTTTTTTACTTTTCTTCTTCTCTTCTATAAAAAGGAAAAAATATTGCTATTTATTTCCACTTCAAAGCAAAATTCAGTGTTTTGTTGAGGCACGTTAATTAATCACAGGGAACAGTGTCTTTAGACACCCAGGCAGAGTCGCTCGCTCCGGACGAACAGCCCAAAAGTTGATTGATTTTTTATTCCACATTACAGTAAAAAAGAAACCAACATTTCTTCTTATATGATTAAAAAAATTCAGTAGGACGAATTTGAAATCTATGGCTTTATGTTACAGTTTATGGCACTGTCATGCCGGCTGCCTAGAGCGCAATTCATTTCCGAGCGCTCCGCCGCGAAAGGGTTTAATAAGTACATTAACAATTTGCGGTCCATCCCCCATGCAAAAGAATTGAGATGTAACAGCTCTGTGCCGTCACTTTGCCGTCGAATGCCTACAAAGTGTTGGCACTGAGTTATGAATTTTTAGTTATTTTTGTACCTCAATGTATTCATGAATAATAGTCAAAATGACAACACAAATAATAATAATATACTGTATATAACATATATCGCTAACTATGTATAAAACTAGTTTATTTAAAATTATGTTATAACAGAGTTTTAAAAATTAGAATTTTAGTTATTTATAGTCACGCTTCGGGACAGGTCTCATAAAGCATGGACAAACATATACAGTATAAAAAAAATATAAATTTATAAAAGATAAAATAGACTTCACTATTTTAATTAATAGTATAAAAATGAGATAATGCGATATAAAATAAAACAGAATAATATAACGAGTAACATAAAAATAATAATAGTAACAACAATAGTAACAATAGCAATATATAATAATAATAATAACAAAAACCCTACAATAAAAGTAACAATAACAATAATAATAATAATGATATCTAGGAGGGTATTTTAGGGTAGGATCGCGCTTGCATTTCAGCTATAGGCGCCCTCTGCTTCTAACCTAAAAAAAAATCTACCCTAACCTCAAAAACTGCTACTCGCATCACGCGATCTATTCTTTGCATTATTGCGATAACAACGGTAATTTCTTTGGGAATGGAAGTTTCAGGTACTCGAAAACCCATAAAGCATCCGAATTACACGGGAGGTACCATAATTGGGTTCGAATTTACGATTACGTGAGGCTAGAACCCACGTGTTTTTGCTAACTTTCCCGGTATTCGAGTACCAATATTTCGACGGAATCTCGTCCTTCCAAGCCAATTTCTAACGAAGCGTGAGTTCGCCCTTTTGTGTATTACAATAGTAGAAAAACGTCTTACCAATTTCCGCCATTCTCGGGCTGGTGGTGGATGCAACAAAGTGGATAATAACAACAAGCAACAACACGTGTTATTAAAATAATCGGGTAAATTCACGAAGCAATGGGGATTCGCTTTTGAAATATCGATCCCACGCGACCCTTCTGCGCATGTCGGTGGGTACTCGGCTTTTCCAACGAAGCGCCTATCATGGCGCCATCTGTTGCGAAGAAGAGGAAACGCAGGTAGCTAGAAATAAGTAGGCGGGAAAATCGAATTTTGAAAGTTCCAGATTTTACAATTAAAAAAAATTAATGTAAGTAATTATGTTATCGGAAAAATAAAATATGATAACGATACTGGTTAGTATTTTGTCATCTGAAAATTCAGAATTAATCATCGAGGGTGTGTAGAAAGTAAAAAATAATTGCAAATTTAAAAAAAATTTCAATTTCCATCAAAATTAGTATGGATAGGTTTTTTTTAGTTCGTACGAATTTAAACAATTTTTAATGGTAAGTTGTCTGATACACATTTATAGTTTTTCTACTATACCGATAATAAAAATAAAGCATACGTCGAATATTGTTGGATATTTTCGCAACTAGATGGCACGAACTAAATGTGACGATTTTTGTATCACTCTAATAAATCTCTATTAATTACTTTGATGAATAAAATGATGAATTAATGTTCGAACATAATTAATATTTTCATTGTGTTCGATAAAAACTTACTACCGACTATAAATAAATTCGTGGCAGACGATAATTGCTTAAATATTTTTATTATTATTAACTGATCCAATCTTTCTAAATATGCTCGCACTATTCAAGTTTTTTTAGGAAGAGGCCTGAGCTGATCACGTGACTACATTCCAAGATATATACAAACAAAATTATGGGCAAGCGCGAAAGACCCCAAATTGACCGCTAAGGAATAATTTCGGTTAAGATGAGACGTGGGGAAGGGGGGTATTTGGTAAATAAATGTAGAAAATACGTAGAAGCATTTGAATCGTTTCTTTAAAGCTTTCAATTGTTTTATTTTCTCTGGTTTATTTTCATCACATCATAAATGTTAATAACAACGTGTCGCACCGGCGTTACGACCCACATTCACTCTTCGATATTCCTTTCGATTCGTCATCATGAATTTTTTTGCTTACATAGCAGAGACACACGACGCGTTTAAGTGGTAATAATCATTATTCGTACCGAAACCATTCATGCCTTCGTATTTATATCAATTGTTTTCCTTTTTATTAATTTTATTTTTTTTTCTAACTTTACTTTGTCTTCTTGCGTGTCGTCGTATGTTCAAAGAGAAGCGAAGGGCTAATTGCGTTTCATCGACACGAGAATTCGGTCCAATGAAGAAAAAAAATATCGAATTTTTTTTTAAAACATTTTTCATTTCTTCCCACAGATGTCATACCCATGCCACTTCATTTCTGATTGGAGGTGATAGATACAGCGAATTCATATTTGCAATTTCGTTTTGTTTGCTATCCAGTTATTGAACATTTATTCGAACTGTTGGAGAAATTATGTGTTTGTTAAATACCAATATCCGCGTTCCCGTGAAAATCATGGATTTCTTGATATCCAGCCTAATCTCAAAAACACTTTTATCCGGAATAACTATATATGTATAGTTATTTCTAATATATATATATATGTATATATATATATATAAATATACGTATGCGTATAAATAGATACTTATACACATACATAGGTACATACATACATACAGTAGTAACTTTTGATTCCAAAATTTTCTCTGGTAACAACAATCGTTATACAGGGTGTCTCATTTTAAAGAAGATCCCTAAATATTTATCCTTTTTAAGAAACAAATAATTCTTTTAAGGGTTTGTATTCACGTGCAACCACCAATAAATGCTGTTTTTTTTGCTTAGATTTTTATACGTTTAAATATAACTAATTATAATAAAGTTTTTTAATTATAATTATGTTAATATAATTAAATTTTTATTATAATTAATTAGAAATAATTATTAATAAATATTATTATAATAAAAAAGGATAATTAATTAATTGTACATTTAAGAAAATATTTGTCTCTTTTGTTTCAGATATCCTAGAAACTAAAAATCGTGGTCGCCACCAATTAAATTGTTATTTTTTAAAGCACACCTGGAAACTTAAATTTTGCTACAAGGAGCATATTTTTATTTGTAAAAAGTCCTGGAGACTCAACAGTTGAATTTTAATGCTGAATTAGGAACATCCATACACTTTTTTGGAACAAAAAAACAAAGAAAGAAAGAAAAATTCTTTTTTTGGGTGCAGCAAGTGTATCGAACCCCTTAAAATTACTGGATTCATAGGGAAACATATGATTTTGACCTTGACTTTGATCTTGATCTTGATCTCCACCTTCAAGGTGATTTCAAGATTAATTCCTTCCTTAAAATGAAAATTCCTGCTTTTTTCCAGAAACTCTGATTCTACGTGAAAAAAAAAACACTCAACTTTAATCCAAAATTCCCCAACAGACGAAGTTCACCTTCCACCCATCAAAAATATAAATTTTCGTGTCTTAGACTTTGGCAGAAAAAAGCTCCCTTGGTGTATGAAGGGAGAAAGAGAGAGGAAAAGCCTTCCATCCAATTTTCGATGGAAACCATTTACACTTAGGGACATTTTTTCGATTCTTTGTCACTCTATCGACCCGGAAATACCCGAAATTACAGAATTTTCTGATTTTCATCCGAGAGAGCTTTTTTCTTAGCGCATGCGCAACGTGAGTGGCCTCAAAGAAATAGGAAATCTCGTGGTCGCAATAAAAGACGCTTTTCTCGTAGAAAATCGAAACCAACGAATCCTTAGCCGAGTTCTTTTCTTTTCTTTTCATTTCAAGAAGACAGAATAAATACTTTTCTTGGTAATTGTATTGATTTGTTAAAGAAGTTGAATTTTCACTCATTCGTCCATTCATTCTTCACAGCGTAGCTCTTTCCTCGCGTACATACTTATTTTGTTGTTGTTGTTCTTGTTGTTTCATTGAAATAGAGCTATTCATTTTCCTTTTTATATAATATAGAGACCGAAAAATGTCGACGAGTTTTTTTTTTCGATTATTTGCAAAAGTATGAAATTCTACGGAGCCTCGCTGGCTGAGAAAGTCTAAATGACAAAGTGTGTGATATTTTATTTTATTATCCGATAGGGTTTTATTTTCCCGTTTCCCTCCTCCATCCGGGATGTTCCTCCACCCTCGCACGGGGAAGATTTTTCCCACGATCGATCGAATCGACGGGATCTCCCATTTTCACCGTGTCCCATTAAAGCAAGTGTCCCTTCTTCCCCTTGTCTTCCGATCCGATGTTTCTTTGTGTGGTTGTATTTCTTTGAAATGTATTTGTGTAATTAGCAATATTCATAATAATTCTTTCTTTCATACATTAGAGATAATATTTTGTCTTGTATTTATATATTATATATATATATATATATATTTCTTATTTTTTTTTTTATTTATTTATATATTTATATTCATTTTATTTATTTGTATGTTATTTAGATAAGTAGAAAAACTCTTAACGATAATTATAATAATAATTTATACGCGCTTTCTTATTCGTCGCACTGTTTCCATTTTTTTTTATTTCATTTAATTTCATTTATTATTTATTCATTTATTTATTTATTTATTTATTTTTGTTTTTTTATTTATTTATTTACTTTTACCTCATTGTTCATCATGTTACCCTATTTAAGAGATACGAATGAAGTAGATTAATGAAAAATCGTATATGTACGGTTACGATAATCAAAGATTCGTCGGTTGTTTTTCTTCCAAAAAATTTTTTTCTTTTTTTCATTTACGCACGCACCCACGCATCCACGCACACACGCGTACACGGCATTCGCACATTCGACATACACGAAAAAAAAAATAACAGGCGTATTTCTTTTGCTCTAAGCTTCCGTTTTTCTCTCACTAGGTCCAGGAATTACTTCTCATTTTTTTTCTTCTTCATCTAAAAATCATATATTTTTTTTCATTGCGAATTTTCGTTTTTTTTTCTCTGACTGCGAATTCTCTATTTTCTTTTTTCTTTTTCATACGTTTGCGATCCGGTTGGAAAACCGTCACCCCGTTATTTGGTAAATTCCGCGCCACCCAATGAGGGTGGTTTCCCATTCTTTAGCTCCTATCGATCGTCCCTTTAATTCAATTTACACGATCTTTGGTCGAATTACTCTTTTTTTTTTCTTCCGCGAACCGGAGCCCTAATTAGCGTAATGACGAAATTGTACCGGAATTATTTCCACGAAGTAATTTTGAACATTTCCGCGACTCCCACGAGCCCTAGGCAAACCCCAAATTATTTTTCCTTGAATTTGGGATTTGCCAAAAATCGAGAGTCCTCCCTTTAATTGTTTTTTGTTTTTCTTTTCTTTTTTCTTTTTTCGTATCCATTAATTCGAAACATTCGCACACGCATTCACCCCAAATCATGCTCACCCCTTCGACATTTTTCCTTGCACACTCTAACGATTTCCATTATACAAAGTACGATTGAATTTTTTTTTGTTTAAAGCACTTTAGGGAAGAAACCACGGATGCTTTTTTTTTTACTACCAGTTATAAACGTATTTGTTATTTTTAGTTGTTTTGTTCCTTTCTTAATAAAATCTGTGACTTTCTCTTTCTCTCTTTTTTTTCTCCTTTCTTGAATTACACACTTTGTTACGCAAGAACTCTAGAACGTATATAATTTTGTCGTGTAACGTGTATTGAAAACTAGACGTGTTTATGTACCATTGGAAAATTCGCTCCACTCGTTCACGAATGGGGGTTGTTTTCTTCTTTCTGTTACTCTATCCTAAGCAATAGACAATCTCTTTCTTTTCTTCACCAGTTCGCATACCTATTTATGCAAGTTTCTTCAATTCTATGAGAAGACCTCGTACAGATTGGCAGTATGTAATACATATTTTTTTATATATATATATATATACCTATACGTATGTCTCTTGTTCCAAAACATTTTGTTTTCGACAAAGATCGAAACTGAAATCCGAGGAATACGAGGTTTGTCCCGTTCGGTCGTTCGTATCGGAAGGACATGGATAACCGTTGTCCAGTCGTCCGAGCGTCCCTTCGTCCATCGAGTCCTTTCAAGAGGCTCGAGTCGCTCATAAAATTCCGAATTTTGCTCATTCTTTTTCCTTTTTCCGTCTTTCAATTGTACCACCTAAGGTACGCCTCGGTCCGTTTTTACACGATTTTGATTTGACACGATCCAAAAAGGGAAAATTAGTTATTTTTGGTACAATGTGTTTTTCATTAGGAATTCACAATCTTCGAATTTTTTGACAATTTCCCAAGAATTTTATGGGATCAACCAATAACGGTGCGTTATAGAAAAAAAAAATCGACTTTAAAAATGCACGAAAAGGTTAAATATAATTCTTTTCTCAAAATTTACCGTAATTTTCAATTAAACAAAATTTCTTTTAATACAAATCTTTTTTTCAAATTATACTGAAACTTTGAATTGCTGCAAACCTTTTTTGCGTTTCGAATTTTCAAAAATCGGCTCCAAATAGAAACAGCTGATTTCAACAATTCGAGCTACAGAAAAATTGCGCTAAAAAGTGAGAAACAATTCTTTTTCAAAATTTACTCAAATCCTAAATTACTAGAAACCCTTTTTGAGTTTCGAATTTTTTTAGATCCGCGCTAATACGAACCAACCGATTTCTGTAACTCGAGCTCCTTTTGGACCTCCACTTTCAATCCGATTGAAAATTCAAACTGGGTCTTCGAATTATTCAATTTACCTCAATTTTTAATTAATAAAAATTTGTTTCAATATAACTCTTTTTTTCAAATTAAACTGAAATTTTGAATTGCTGCAAACATTTTTTGCATTTCGAATTTTCAAAAATCGGCTCCAAATAGAAACAGCTGATTTTAAAAATTCGAGCTACAGAAAAATTGCGCTAAAAAGTGAGAAACAATTCTTTTTCAAAATTTACTCAAATCCTAAATTACTAGAAACCCTTTTTGAGTTTCGAATTTTTTTAGATCCGCGCTAAAACGAACCAACCGATTTCTGTAGCTCGAGCACCTTTTGGACCTCCACTTTCAATCCGATTGAAGATTCAAACTGGGTCTTCGAATTATTCGAAGACCCCAGGGGGACCCATCTTTTGTGTAAAAACGGAATTCGGCATATTTGCAAAATTTGCTTCCTAACGTAAGACTACCAACAAAAAAGAAAATCCACTTTATTTTTATAAGCGACTCATCCTCATGAAAGAACAGGAGGTGCATCGAGAAGAGAATCGGGATTAGGACCAGGATCAGGATCGGGATGAGGATGAGGCTGCGGATGGGGGTGACGATAAATGCGGATGCGTGGTCGGGGCGAAGGAGAAAGAAAAGGAAGAAGAGGGCCTTCGAAGGCCCAACTTTGGCTAACACCAATCATCCTCATCACTATCGGAGTGTCTCGATCTGGGTGTCCTTTGTTTCGGTTGCGACGGTTGCGGCTTGTACCCGTTGGGCACCGGACTGGGTAACACTCTGCCACCGCGACCCATGGCGACGGCTTGCTCGAAGCTCAGGGGACAGTGCGACGCCGACATGTTGGAGACGTGCGATTGCTGGGGATGCTGCGGCGCCGCGACGACGTACCCACCGACGACGCCACCGACGACGCCACCGACGACGCCACCGCCGCCGGGCACGATGTTGACGGTCCCGCTTCCCGCCCCCGCCACTCCTGGTCCTACTCCTCCCGCCACTCCTCCGCTAATATGAGGCCCGTGTGTAGGCGAGGCGTTGAGCTTCGGAAAATTGATGCTCGCTGGCTTCAGCTGCAACGTCGACGGCTTGTTCGGCGTCGCCGGCAGACGCCGTCCGTGTCCCCTCCGGGCCACCAGAACCGGGTAACTGTGCTGATGCGATGGATGACGAGGGTAATGACGAGAGGAACGCGTCGTTCCCGTACGTCCACCGATGGGACTCGGGCTCCTGGAGCGTTGCTCCAGGCTCGTCGTGCCGTAGTGTCGATGGTGCTCCATACGGTGGACCGGGCTCGGGGACCTCGCGGGACTCGTCGAAGCGCTCCAGGGTCCTGTTTCGTCGTTTCCCAACGAACACGAGACAGAAAGGTCCTTCGTTACGTTACTTCGTCTTGGAAGGCCGAGGGCCAAGGACTCGAAATATTTGATTGAGATCCGGCTGGATTGTTTTCCTGGTTTTTTTTTTATAATGTTTTATAATGGTATTGTTTTATATATAGTATATACCATGTATATATGTATATAGTAGCAGGTGACAAATTGTATTTTTTTTTTGTTACATAGAAGTTTTGTAAAAGACGACTTGCTTGGATTTCCACGGCAATCAAATATTTCGGACTGATCGGGCGGAATCCGTATTTATAATTGTACAATAATTAATTCCAGACTCTTCGAAACTTTTACGCACTACGGAAACGACAGAAATAACGTCACGAGCATTACAACATTCTTTTACTTGATTCGCACAAAGAAGAAGAATAGGGAGGGATGCGATTATAATAATAAGGGAAATTGTTGTTAATAAATGACACGTCGATAAATATTTTAATTTGTACCTTCATAGATTGTACTCGAAATTGATGATAGAAAAAATTTATAACAGATAAATTGTACCCGAAATTTGAATTGACTTGATCGTTGATGAAATGTACCCATAATTTTGGAAGCGGTCTAAATCAAGATTTGAAAAAGACGAGATTTTCAGTTATCTCGCATCATTTTATCTTGCAATACATTTTTTTTCTTCATCAACACTTTGACTTCCATGTTGGTCACCGGTGACCGACACTAAACTTTCCGTACAGGCCGTGCTGGTTATGACAAATGCAACAGCGTATACCATTACGACCCACGCGGCGTGATTAGGGAGTCGCGTAAATTTTACGTGGCAGTCAAACGGTTAACAAGACCAATAAAATTTCAACTTTCAATATTGCAGAATGTAAAAAAATTTTTCATTTTATTTAAAAGAAATCCTTTGAATTTATCAACAAAAAAAATGGCTTAGACCACTTTCGTAATTATGGGCACGAATCTATATAAATAAAAATGAATGGTTAAATGTGTTGCTAAGCGCAAAATTCAAAAATGGCTGGACCAATTTGGCTAATTTTTTTTAAAACTATTTGTTCAAGTTTGAGGAAGGTTTTTACGAAGAAAAAAAATTGAAAAAATTCTACGGAAAGATGTAAAAACCAAATTTGTTTGGTTACACCCGCGTGGAATATTATTATTCCGTGAACAATAATTTTTGACACAAAGAAGTCTGGTTGGGTCAGCTATAATCTATAAATATAAATAAATATTTATAAAATTTAAGTTTCTCGCACCCTTAGCGCGGGCGAAACCGTGCCGGGGGCTGCTGGGGGTTTGCTATGATTATTATTTATCAACAACCAAGTAGTGATAAACGAAATTATTATTAACAAAATAGTAAAGTTAATTACGACGGTACAAAAAATTCACTTTTGTAATTAATGGATTTTATGTTTTATACGAAGCGAGTACTCGAGTTACTAAAAAAAAACGCTTCGTGGAAAAAGGAGCAATTTGAAAATTCATCCCGGAGTGAAAATCGCATCTTCTTCTTTGTGCTCTCTAATATTCACACCATGTCTAGTCTTGCTGTGTAAGTGTAGCGTTTTTGAATAGTTCTTTTTTTATTTTCTACAAGGATTAAACGCCTACGAAGGATAAAGGACAAAGGACAAACGACAACGACGTATCTACACATTCGTGCTTCGGTCTCCCTGCAAATACGTATTTTTGTTTTATCAGGGTAGACCCTAATAATTTTGGACGAATCACAAAAGCGAAAATAATAACTATATAGTGCGATCTTTCAGCTACAGCTTTACGGAGAAAAACTATTTATCAAAATTGCTGATTTTTATTATACAAAAATACAAAAATCCGCTCGTGACAAAAAAAAACCAGTAAAATCAACCCCCAGTTACCCCACGTTTTCTCTGGCTTGTATTTTTGAATTGTTGAAATCTAAAAAAAAATAATAAAAAACCCATTTATCAGGAATAGCAAAAAAACCAAAACACGTGGACACCAAAATGACCGCCCCTCGGGGGTAACTTAGGGGTAAAATGTAAAAAATAAAAGGAGATAGCGAATCCGAATGCTCGTTACTAATTTCCACTCAATTAATGACTCTCTTAATTATGAGTATTTAATTAATTTTGTTACTTCGCGTCGCAAGCGGATTTTTATTATTTTTTTTTATAGGAATTTCGACGGATTTTTTTTTCCTCGCTATCGACGTGCCCTTTTTTTCCCTCTTTCTCTCCGTAGCCCAAATGCATTTACGTGCAGTCCAGTAAAAAAAAATAATGGAAAAAAAGCCAAACGAAACGTGACAGAATTTCACAAGATACTTTACAAGGAACTGTTCTCTCTGTTCTAAATGAAACTCATTGACTGATTTTGTTCGTACGTGAACGTGTGAGAATTTGTATACGTATGCGTGTATTTCTGTGAGTGGGTGTGTGTGTGTGTGTGGGTGTAGATATTTTTTTTTTGCGTGAGAAAGAAATTTTACCATCGTCGTAATAGTCGCTGTGATCGTGATAGTCTGTGTAGCGCATAACAGAACAGAATGAAGAACAAATTTGTATTACATCAAAGTCACATCGAGCTGCTTTTTTTTTTCTGTTTCCTCGTTTTCGGGGATTTTCGATTTTCCTTTTTTTTCCTCCGGAAAACGAGGAACCGGTTGAATTTGTAGCCACAAACATTCGTAATATCATGCCTACGAGTGGAATCCGAAATTCGTCGCTCGGATTCGAAATTTCGGACATTCGAGTGACGAGATTTTGAAAAGATACCAAAAAAAAAAAATGTAACGTCAATTATTGTATTTCCACGCGTGACACTCGAATCTTTTATATCGTCCCTGTTGTCGTTGCAAATCAGTGCTCTCTCTTTCTCTCTCTCTCTTTCTCTCCCTTTCGAATTATTATTGTACCTCGTATTCTGTGCCGATGATTATACTGAGATCCGTGTGGATGATGAGAGTGCCTCTGGATTTCGACGACGTTGCTAACGGTATCGCTGAATCCTGGTCCTTCGTGATACTGTCCGTGATGATCGTATCCTCCCTGTCTTCTTGGTGATGGCGATCGGCGCATTACGGGTGATCTTCTGCGAATTGAAAACGAGGATCGATGCAAATTTATCCGAGTTTCGAGAATTTTGTCATTCTTCGAATTTCGAATTAAAAAAAATTTTTTACGTGTAATTTTTATCTATAAATTATATGATAATTTTATTTATTAATTTAATTAAATTTCAAAACTTTCGTCATTCTTCGAACTTTGAATTTCCGTGAATTTTCTGGTTACGGTGCAATTACGTCTTATTTTTCCATTTCCAAATTTTCTTTAATTTTTTTTAATTATACGGTAATTTTAATTATAAAGTGATTTTTTAGCGAAGGTCATATATTAGAAATTGAAGAATGAAGAAATTATTTAACTTTCATTATTTATTAATATTTCTCCAAATGACGTCTTCTTCAATTTTTTTTTCATTTTTTCATTGCACGGTAATTTTATTTATAAATTGATTTTTTAATAACTTTCCAAATACAAATTTGGAAAATTACTGAAAGTGTTTGATAAAATGTCATTAACGAAGAATCGCAACATGAAAATTAAATAACTTAATGTATCTTCGATTTTCAAATTTCCTTGAAATTTCAAATTATGACGTTCAATTCCTAATTTTCCAAACTTCCATTAATAAAATTAAAAATTAAAATCATTTTACAAATAAAATTACTCAGTACCTAAAAAATAAAAACAAGATTTGAAAATCCAAGAAAGCGACATTAATTTAAAAAATAATAATTAAAGAAAAATTGCAACGTTAAGATAAAGGTACCAGTAGTTGACCATTTTCTAAAAAAAACCATAAAAAATAAGATTTCTATAAGATTTGCATTTTTGATGAAAGTGAACCTCGGATGCTGTGACATCTGAGGTTCACTTTGATCAAAAGTGCGCATCTTATAAAAATCTTATTTTTTATGGTTTTTTAGAAAATAGTCAAGTACTGGTACATGGTCAACTACTGGTACCTGTACCTTAATAAAAAAATATTCCATTAATCGAATTACCTCGCGAATGAATTTCAACCACAAAAAATTACGTAAAACCCCACGAACTTACCTCAGACTGGGTGATCTGGAATGATGTCTCGTTGAATGGGAAGGTGGATGATGAGGGTGTAGTTTTTCTCCGGGATGCGTGAGACTCTCCAGGCTGCCCGCTCTCGAGTCGGGCACAACCACGTCCTGCGGATCCATCTAAATTTCCCAAACGGCAAGAAAAGAAAGGTCCAGTTAGCAATGGATCGGTTTGCGATCGCGGACGAGGTAAAAGTACCGATAATAAATGTAATTATCTAGTGCCGGCGGCTCTTTGCTAAAAATCAAAAGATCTGGATCAATTCGTACGCTTTTGGACGCCTTTTGCCTTACACTTGTAGTAACTTTTAGCGAGATCGCTTCTCGTGTGCGCAACTGTGATAAGGGTGAGAGAGAGAAAAAAAAAAGGTGTGAATTTCATTACATATCTCCTACGATCGTTCGATTTGCTTCTTCTAGACGTTCCAATCGGAAAAATACCAATTTCATGTTATCAATTCATGTAAGAGACATGCAAAAAAAGGTAGAAAGAAAAACGTGCCCATGCAAGTAGGTGTAGCTTTTTTTCTCGTTTTTTTTTGTTCTTTAGAGCCTTTTTTTCATCTAAAATTCATCGTGTCCAACAATTATCGTCTAACGTCTTCATTCGTACTTACCAGCGCTTCGGTAAATATACGCTCACGTTTCCGTGAGATCGAACGATTTTTGCGACTACGAAAAATCGTTCTTTCGCTTATTCTATCTAATGAACAATCATCAAGTCGAAAGCAGCTAGGGAATATCAACGGGTGGCTAGGGAATACTAGAGTTCATTCTTTTTTTTTTTGCTTTTCATTTTTCTCATGATTCTCCGATACAACGTCTCCTAAGCTAACGAAAGCCAGTTCCTCGTTTCATTTTGCCTCTGCTCGCTAACAATCGGCGACAAGCTGAGCAAACGCAGGAGGGATCCTCGGGATGTGGGAGTCAAGGCATCGAATACTCTAGAGCCACGGTGACGACGGAGGGATCGGCATCGTGCCGGTCATCGATGGCTCGGTTGGCGTATTCGTTTCAACGGTACAAAGACGTTATCGCTTCTACAACGTGCTTCGAATCCCTACGTCACTAGTTTCTCAAGGAAATCTCCTTAATCGTGGGTCTACGAAATCAAAAGGAAACATACGTTTTTCGGGAAAAAAACTCAAAATCACTACCTAAGGTTTTGGGGGTTCCGGGAGGTTTCTCTGTCTCAAGACGTTCCGCTGCTTCTACGGTCGAGTATGGAAACTAAAGCATCGATAATGACGTTACGAGATCGAAAGAAAAATATGGGAAATGTATGAAGAGGAAGAGACCGGTTCTAAGAAGTCTTTTTTTTTTTTTTAGAAAATTAATAATCGAATTATGAATGTATTTTTCATCGAACTTTTTTTTTTAACTCTTTCGCATATACCGCCGGTCATAGCTGGGGGCCACAAAACGACACCTGGGGATTATCGCAGGCCAGAGCCGGTATTCGCGATGCGAGCCGTAGAGGCGATCGCCGATTTTAGCTGGCGACGAACCGATTCAACATTTGCACTGCGATGTATGATAATTGAATGGATCAATAATTGATCGATAATTGAATGGGTCACTTCAAAAACGCTGTAAGATACAAATTGCAAATTGTTGAAGAATCCCCGAAAATGAAGAAAATAACCTGATGGATTTTTTAAACAATTTAAAATAAAAATAGATGGTTTTTTTAGGAATCCATCAGGTTATTTTTTCATTTTCGGGGATTTTTCAACAATTTGCAATTTGTAGAATCCCCGAAAATGAAAAAAATAACCTGATGGATTTTTTAAACAATTTTAAAAAAATAGATGGATTTTTTTAAGGAATTCATCGGGTTATTTTTTTTCTTTTCGGGGATTTTTCAACAATTTGCAATTTGTAGAATCCCCGAAAATGAAAAAAATAACTTGATGGATTTTTCAAACCATTTTTAAAAAATAGATGGATTTTTTTAAGGAATTCTTCAGGTTATTTTTTTTATTTTCGGGGATTTTTCAACAATTTGCAATTTGTAGAATCCCCGAAAATGAATAAAATAACCTGATGGATTTTTGAAACAATTTAAAAAAAATAGATGGATTTTTTAAGGAATTCATCGGGTTATTTTTTTTATTTTCGGGGATTTTTCAACAATTTGCAATTTTTACCTTACAACGTTTTTGAGGTGACCCTTTCAATTATTGATCGCTAAAGTATGTCAAGACAATGTTGTCCACGCGTGCTAAGTACATTTTTGGAGGTAGGTCCCGTTTTGTGGCGATTCTTCGACGCAGGAGGCTACAGTAGCGAAAGAGTTAAAAAGATGTGGACTCGAAAATTTCGAATTGTTTGACTTGAAATTTGCTCAAATGATCGATTCACATCCATCATAGAATTTTTCCAGAAATTGTTCCTAAAATTACCAAAATTTTGGCGAAACCAAAACATACGATTTCAAAAAGAAACTCGACATCTTACTCCAAAGAGGAGAGCAGCATAGGTAAACGTCCTAAAGAGAAGAGACTTCCGACCCCAGAGATCATTATCGACTAACTGCATTTCTACCGAAGGAAAAACAGGGGATAGAAAAAAAGTGATTTCTTGCAATCTAGAAATATCTGACGAGGGAGAAAAGAAAATTGATAAATTGGTATAAGTAGTATAGGGCAACAGTAGTAGTAGTAATAGTAGTAATAAGAGTATAAGTAGTAAGTGAGGTAATTCGAAGTAAGTCAACGAACCAACGAACCAAACAACGCACAACACCTTTCGATAACGGATGAGGGAGGAACGAGATGGTGATATGTAAGAAGAAGAAGAAGTAGCGTTCTGGTAACGTTGTTGGTAGTACAGGGAGGGTCGACGATGGTGGTGATGCTGTTGTTGATGACGGTGATAGTGATGGTGAGGTCGGTGACGGTAACAGTACTCGTCATTATTGTCGTCAGTATCGTAGTACTGATGACGACGATCGTAATGATCATAATGACGGTGATGGCGGTGATGATGGTGATGGTGATGATGGTGGTGATGATAACGGTGGTGATAACGGCGATAATCCTGGTACGACGGTACGGTCAACAATGGCTCTAGCTCAGGAGCGCGCTCGTCTACATGTACAACCCCTGACCCACCACCACCTACTCCCTGGCTACTTTCTTCACTGCTTCCTAGTTTATTGTATTGGTTGTACATCTTCCAGTTCACCTTTTTACTCCTGCAACAGAAATCCACCCCCGCGTTAGTCCCGCGTCGCTCGTACAGGTTCGCGAGCGGTGTCTGATTCGCAGATAAATCAAATCGATTTTTATTAACGCTGTATCGTCCGCGCCATTCATCGAGATTCTATCGTTTGGCGCCGGTAGAACTTCCCGTACGTCACCACAGTGGTGCCACCGGTATTTTCCGCATAGTTTTTGCGAGACACCAACGTAGTGCCACCGGCATTTGCTCGATAGTTTTCGCGAGACACCAACGTAGTGCCACCGGCATTTGCTCGATAGTTTTTGCGGGACACCAACGTGGTGCCACCGGGACGATATAGCGTTAACGCATCTTGACACGCAAGATCCATCGTGCGTGAGTAAACCGCATCATCGCTAACGAACCATTTTACGTATCCAGGCCATATTCGGACAATGTGTTATTGAGGTATCGAGTAAAGTTTTTAGTTATGTTAAATTCCGATTGGTGGCGCTGGAGTCTAACTTCTATATTAACGGGCCGATTTTGCTCGTATTTGTATCAAACGTTTATTGGTTGAAAAGAAATTGGTTTAATTCGATTTGCACTCGATAGGTGGCGCTATGTATTCATTATGAATTTTCTATATATAAAGAACGAAAAAAATATTGATATTTAACAATGAAACAACGTTGAACCAATTTTCTGAATGATTAAATCAATTATGCATCGAATTCTTTTTTTTTACACATCAAACTGGAAATTCTAAATCGGCCCAAGTTCGATTCGATGATTAACTCGAATCGATTTATATATAAAAAAAGAAAGGTAACGATTCCCGTGACCGTGGAAATACCTGATGCTACGTTGACGTCTTTGATCGGCAGCGAGGAGATCGAGGGCACCGGTTTCTTCGTCCTCTCGGAACTCACGGCTACGCTGATCGGAGCCGATTTTGCCGGCATCGGGCGGTTCCAAACTATTGGTCCTGCTCCCGGTGGCATGGCTGTTATGGTTCTTCCCGGCGACATCCATCAGGCATCCGAACAACGTTGGGTGCTATTTGAAATCCTTCATGTCAGGTTTCGTCAAAGCTACGTACTACGATAACCCATTAAAATTCTTGTTTCCCCCCCATCGTATCTTTCTACAAAAGTTCTCCGTTACATCTAAAACATTATCATATATACAGGCTTTCTTTTTGAATTTCTTTTTCTGCTCATTTTTTTTTCTCAATCGAATTTCAATTTCGAAAGAACGACAGAATACTTATTATAGATATGTAAATATATATATATATATATATTTATGTTATCATGCTGATAAAGAAGAAACTCGAAAAATTGTGCTGTTCTTTATGCGATAGTTGTTTCTGTGCGATAGTTATCGAAAATAGCTGAAGAAAGAGTTTCCAGATCGATGTACGTGGGTTAAAGCCTGTATCGATCCGCGATGTTTCTCGCGAAAGATCGCGGATCTCGCGGGTTTCCGTAGTTCCTCCGTTTCTGCTTTTTTTTTTTTTTTTTTTCTTCCAGTTACACAGTGATAACAAAGTAGTGGGTAGATACGTGAGCAAAAATTCAAGATATATAGGTATGTACAAACAAGAGTCAGCGCAGGAAACATCGACAAGTCGTTACACAAAATGCGTGGGTGGTATAAAGCATGCAGGGGAGATTTCTAGATCATTCTGGGGAGTATCTCCAAAATGCGTTTCGGAAGTTGGCAATCGCGGAAATCCCTGGGAATGGTCACCGGGTCTACCAGCAGTCATTACCCTAACGCTAATTACGTACTAACATCGTAGCGACCATTCCCGGGCTGGTTCGCAATTTTTTTTCTTTTCTTCGGAAGTGGTCCCTCGATTTTGGAAATACTCGAACTAAACCCATTCCATCGAACCACATGCAAATTTTCTCAAAACTTGAAAAATTCCCGTCTGCCGATAATTCATAAATATCCGGAGAATTGTTTTTTTTTTTTTTTCGGTAAAAATTACCGATGGGATATCCGACGAATGGATTTAATTGTGAAGCATAACCGTTCCAGAAGTATGTCGTTAATATCCGAGCAAGAAACTATGCCAAATTCAACTGTCAGTCCAAGATTTCATGACGAGCAGTAATAATGGAAAAAATGCAGAATGAAAAAAAAGGAAGAATTTCGATAATCAAAATATTTCTAGGAAAGATCTACCAAAAATGTCGTTCCTCGTGTTCTGGGGGAATGATTCTCACCGAAATTACCGCCACGGGTTATTTTTATATTTTGGTCTAATTCTACGACAGCTCCTTTTCGGTGAAAATATTCGAAAATTGAGAAATGTTGGTTAAAGTGTTTTTGGTGTCGCTAAATTGAAAAAGAGGCGAGTCTTTTCAAACTCGACAGAAGAGAGTCTATGGAAAAAACAAATTTGTTTTGCTTTGTTTAATAAAATTTAGCATCTCTTGAAGAAATTGAAGGAATATTTATTTAATTCATTATTTGTTTATTTTATGTTTATTAAGGGAACTAGGTAGTCAAGTCGCTCGAGAATTAAGCTTCTTTTTTTCGTAATTAATTTCGAGGAAATGGAAGCAAATCTAAATTTTTCCTTTTACGCAATGTTTCTTGAAGTTGCGTAGAGTGGAAACTTTTTGTTGTGGGCATGAATATATTCACACAATGGCGTTATGCGAAGATAAATATTTATGGCTTCCAAAAAAGTGTCTGTGCGACCTGTTGCGACAGTAGTTATGAAACGAAAAATATTGAAATTTTCCGAGAAAATAATATTTCTGATTTTTTAGAACCGAATTTAGAACCGAACCTACAAAGAACAAAATTTTGATTATATTTTATGTAATTTAAAGGAACAAAGATATTTTATTTATTTTTTGTTAAACCAAATTACTGAGACATTTTTATCGAGGTTCAATTCTCAAAGTAACAAAATATTGAATATACTGTAAAAATTTGAAGTCGATTTAAACCTCGTATTTTTTTGAATCGTGACAGAATTATTATTAATAATAATTTTCCGAGGTGCCGGTTTTTAACCAAAAAGTTTTTCAAATTTTAACTTTGCGAATTTCGGTAAAAATCAAATGACACTTTACTTGGAAAAGTCGAAAATTTACTTTCAAAAAATGCAATAGAAAATAATCGAATTTTTGACTGCCTAGTCTCCTGAATAAAACGCATTATCTTTGACCTGCTCGAAAGGTTCTGAAATGAAATCGGACTCTAGGGTTCGAAAAAATGCAAATTTCGTATTTTTAAAAATTTTAAATCAAGAGAAGAAGAGGAATTTCAAGTTTCGTCGCGATACTGAAACCAAGAAAACTCGAATTTTTACGTCATTTAATAAAAAATTCTGAAATCTCACAATCAGTTAGAAAATGTTACTAAAGTTTCAACTTCATTCGGTTTTTGGGTGACCGCTGTTAGATCCTACTTCGAAAAATCGGAAGTTGGGTTTCGTTACCGGGCAAGATCCAGAAAATCTAGCGTGAACTGTGAGAGAGAAAATAGAAAGAGAGAAAAAATAGAAAGAGAGAGTAGTGGATAATTCGGTTAAATCGAGATTGTTGCATATTTCATATAATCTATATAAGAAAAGTAAAAAATCCATCTAAGTGGTATCCAAAGAAATCGTGATTGGCAAAAGGCGAACTATATATGTATAAAACTGATATTACCTGCAAGAAACAGTTATTCTAATTGGAATACTAGATTCAATCGAGTATCGCACTCTATTCGTCTATGTTATGAGAGAGAACAACTAAAAGGATACTCTAAAAGGCTTATCAATATTTTACTTACTAGAAATAGACATTAATTATATTATTGTTATGGATATCGCTGCAAAGAGCCGATGCGCGTATAATGTATTACGATACGAGTACTCTAGAAATCATAAAAGTTCTAATTCTAAGTTCAATTTCACATATTCCTGATATTTTCGTGGTATCGCCTAATTTTTCCTTTTTATATATTTTTTTTTTTTTCGTTTCATTTTTTCTATTTATGCATTTCAACAAAAATCTTGCCTCTCGTATACGAATAGTGAAATTGAAAATTGCACTATTTTAAAATCTAAGGCTTCCTCGCGCGATCAAACGAATTTGCATTTTTTTTTTTCGTATTTTTAATTTTCAATGTTACTTTCTTTTTTTTTTCTCCCCTCGAATGAGCCCTCCGAGAAAACGTTCGTTGGATCTCGCGAGAAGTTTTCACTAGTTTTTATTCATTTTTCCTAAACTAAGTCTCTAGAAAAAAATTATCGTCTTTGGAATCGTGGAGAAATGATGATCTAAGTCGGGGAGGTGCCTGATGGAGTTTTTTTTTTTGTGAGGGGCTATGAATTGTTGTTCAGAACAAAATGTACAATTAGGTAATTGCGCTCCTAGAGGTGATCAGAGCTAAAAAGAATGCTGACAGAAATGGAGAAAGATAAAGAGAAAGAAGAAGAACGAGAAAAAGTGAAAGACAGTTAATAAATTAAAAGCGTAAAAATTATGGAACTTTTTTGCGAATCCGAAGGCTTCCGAGAAAATTTTCAAAATTTTTTAAAATGCGGGTCCGCTTTGATTTTGTTTTCGTCGAAAAAATTGGTATTATATTTATTTATTTATTAAATTTCTATTAAGTTATATTATTTGCCAAATATTAGGTTGGGGAAAAAGTAATTTCGGCTTTTCTCGTGTTTTTCAATGGGATAAACCGAAATTACTTTTTCCCCAACCTAATATAATACTAAATTAACGAAATTTTAATAAAACCTAAAAAATATACGTTAAAATTAAAAATTTGAAATGACGTTAATTCTAATATTCGAATAACAATTTTAAAAAATATTAAAACATTTTTTTTTAAGGAAAAAAAATCAGATTCTCGACCCAGCGATAAATCGCAGCTACTTTCGGTATCGCGGTGTCCCATAATTTTCCTGGCAGTGACAATCGTGTTGGAGGTACGTGAAGAAATCGTTGCGAGTGAGATCGATACAAATAGGAATCGAAGGAAACGAGAAGGTGGTTTTTCGGAGGAAAGGGCGAGGAATGTTGTATAATAGGGGATATAAATAGTGTGAGAAAAAAGATTAAAGTACTACCGCCTGGGCCGCAGGACTTTGCCCGGCATTATCGTTATCGATAAGATCGTTCTGCAAAAAAACACAAAGAAAAAAGATATAGAAAGATGAACGGCACTTTTCGCTATCTATAATAACGAACATTTGTATGGAGACTGAGAGAGAGAGAGAGAGAGAGAGAAAGAGAAGAAAACGTAAGACGAGAAAAAAAATCATAATTGTTATTCTAATAACGAAAAGGGATTTCGCCTTTGAGCCAAAACCACTTCCGTCTGATAACAGCTGCTCGCATAATAGACTCGGTTATCGATAATGGAGGCATTTTTTTTTCATTTCCAGCAAAGACCCCTTGCGTTATTAGGTTAATTGTAAGAATCGAACTGATCTTTGAGAGCGAAAGAAAAAAAATAAAGAAAACGAAAGAAAAGGTAGAAGAAGAGATGAAAGGGAAATTGTTTTCTTTTTTTTTTTCTGTAAAATCTGGTTAACTTAACTCGTTATTTTATTTCTCCTTTTCCTAGGGATAATTTGTTTTCTACTTGGAGCAAACGATTTCTCGTCATCTAACTGTTGGGTGAAGAAAAAACTGTGGGTTTGCGTTCGTTTCATTTCTCTCATTACTTTCTGTACTAATAATAATAATAATAATAATAATAATAATAATAATAATAATTCAACGAAATCAAGTAAACAAAAGATTTGGTGAAAAACAGGGAGTTCTCAAATGCACGTAACGTTAATGTAACATTTAGTAAACAACGTAACAACACTCAATCGCTTCTTCTAAGACTGGATAATGGATTCTTCAATGTCAACGGAAGAATTCTAGTAATCCTTCGAGAAAAATTGCTGCTGGAAAAACAGAATTCGCCATTTATCGTTAAGTTGCTGCGTAATTAACGACGATTTTTTTCCATGATTGCCTTGAAAATCATCGTCCTTAATTATGCACCGACCTGATACTAGAAAGAAAAAAATAAAAAAAGATAGAAGCTATCGGTACTACTTATCTCCCTTCGATGCAACGCTAATTAATTTATCCACTTTTTCCAGCAGCAATTGTTACCGCTATCTTTTGAAAACAGTCGATCCTGGATTTTCTGCGAAATCGTGGAAAATCGCTTGATCGCGTCAAGACAAATTACGAAAAAAGTGTATCAGTTTTATGCGAGACACAAAAATCCAGGTGACGTTTTCAAACTAAATAAAAAAAAGGTTTCTTTTTCCGACTCCACTGACCAAAATAATCTCCATCTAAAGTTAGTATCTGTCTACTGCCAATTAAAATGACATTCAAGTTCAATCCAATTGGTTTCGGTATGTAAAAAAAATAGTAGGGGTAGTTTTTAATGAACTGGGGGACTAGAGGGGAGTTAATAACACTTAACACGTTCTCTACATACACACACTCTGATAACTGTCATTATTTCTTTCAAATGGTTATCGACACGGTTACTGAAACTGTGATTGGCTCACTTTTTTTTGTAAACCTAATTGTTTCTTCGAAATTGAACACTGAAATTTCGTGAAACCTTCGAGTTTCGAGTCTTTTGAATTTTCGAAAACCCGAGAAGTTTAGTAAAACGTGCCGATAATTTGTGTGAATTTTAAAAATTTCGTTCGAAATGTCAGTGTTCAAATTTTTCTCTTTGGGGGATGATTATAAAAAAAAGTGCTTCCCACCCTCCTTACATTCAACGCACGTTAATTTATCCTACATCGAATTAAGCCAAAAACAAAAGAAAAACCAACCATCGAGAACAGAAACATTCATTTGAAAATGAATATA
This sequence comes from Gasteruption jaculator, assembly GCA_949825005.1. Classification (NCBI taxonomy): domain Eukaryota; kingdom Metazoa; phylum Arthropoda; class Insecta; order Hymenoptera; family Gasteruptiidae; genus Gasteruption; species Gasteruption jaculator. The sequence continues at coordinate 6,318,226 of OX463770.1, forward strand.
CACGAAACACACGAATGTGTAATATAGATCTCAAAAATAAAGGAACAAAAAAGACAATCGTTCGCCAAATCCTCCTCCCGCCTTCTCGTTTCATCCCTTTGACTCCTGGATTCTAGTTTTTCCGTAAAATTCGAAATTATTTTAGTTATTATTTAATTCCCTCGTTATCGGGTGGCATTAAATTCCAGAATAAAATATATTATCTCCAAATAAAAATAATCATTCGAATTATACAAATTTTGCGACGTTTTCTTCATTTTATTGAAAATGTAATTTTTCTCTCGACGTTAGACAATTTGTGATACTTAAATTGAGTTTGACAAATTTGAAAAATCTGCGGAAAATGATAACGAATAAAATTTGAACCAGGGATGAAACCAAAAGCGAGGGAAGAAAGCACAACGCAACCCTGGGAGGGTAGGGAAGAGAAATCCTTCGTTTACTTTGGACATCCGTTTTTCGAAAAAAAGGGTACTTTCGATGACGCGATTTGGGGCTAACCACAAGAATTCCGTTAGTTTCTGTCAAAAATTGCATTATTCCCGGGACGAATGAACGGAAAATTACTCACCTGAGGTCCGGTCGGTTCTATTTGACCAAATCGCGTTGTCCTCCAATTCTCGAGAACTAGCAAACCGGCGTATATCTTACCCACGCTGAGCTTGCCAGCATTCAATTCTACAAGAATCGAGCAAACGCAGCAATTAGTCTTTTCTCAAATAACTTTGTGAATTTTATAAATTATAAATTAAGAAGATGGTAAAGTTGGTAGTTTATAAAAAAAAAGATACTATATATACCATCATTCCTAGGTATCAAAAGGTCCAGCATCTTTTTGGCCTGTAAAGGCCAAATGTTTCTCACAGTACATCTAAGCTCTTCGTCGGCTTGGTCCATTTCCTTTGCTGTGGATAGAAAAAGAAAAGTAAAAATTAGCACGGTGAACAAAAATAATAAACAATTACTCGTTGGTCCTAATAATTGATAATTTATTTGTTGATTCCTTGGTTTTTCCAGAGGAACCAATTCCAGTAAATATTATTTTTCTGTTTTACTGATTGGACGCGAATGTATAAGATAAAATTCTATTGGAAAATAATATATGTGTAAAATAAATAATTTCGCCAATACTGATAGAAAATAATTGTAAATATTTTTTTATGATAAAATGATGACATTATTTTAGTAAGATATCACATAATATTCACTAGAAATCAAAGTTAATGATTTTCTACCGTTTCTTTTTTACCAATTGCATTTTTTGTATTTTCCTAATTTAAAGATTATTAGGATTCTTCCCAATTTTAATAATTACTATTAAATATTAACGAATTTGCCAGAATGTCACGTTCGGGGACATTTAAAAAAAGGTACAAATATTTAAAAAAAAAAGTATAAATATTGTAATTGCTTTTACTACTTCTTAACTAATACTTGAAATCTTCGAAATTCCTGAACCTTACAAAAAATAGAAAAAAATAGATAAATATGTAAATAAAATAATAGATAAATAAATATTAACGAATTTGCCAGTCTCAAATCCAGGAGCACTTACAATTAGAAGAAGTTACAAATATTTAAAAAAAAAGGATAAATATTGTAATTGCTCTTACTACTTCTTAATTAATACTTGAAATCTCCGAAATTCCTGAACCTCAGAAAAAACAGAAGAAAAGCAGTAGAGGAAGCTGCAAAATCCTACCAGTTCTCATTTTGATGCTGAGATTTTCTCGGATGAGGGCAAATAACGTGGTCGTGAAATTGACTTTCCCGTTAGCGTCCACCGGCATGTTCATCCTGATGAGCTTCTTGTAGGCCAGCCTGTTGGGACATTTGTTGCCAAACCCCAACGGCGGGTCCATGTTCTTCAGCATATCGTACATCTCCGTGTGAAGGATCTTGCCGGTAGCGCTGGGGTCGTATTCGGCCCATATCCTGACGAACTCGTCCAGGTGGTGGGCACCCAGGATCGAGGAGTCTCGCGTCAGGTAGTCGAAGTTGTCCATGATGACGGCGACGAACAGATTCAGCATGAGAAAGGAGCAAAAAAAGATGAAGGACACGAAATAAGCGTAGGCTAGGTTCGAACCGCACCCGTCGACCTCCTGTTTCTTCATTCGCTCGTCGCAGGCTTGTCCCTTTATGCACGACAGCATGATGCTGGGCCAAGCCTCCCCCGTGGCGCACCTGCATTTTGGGGAAAAAACAGAGAAAGTGGGGGATTAGAAAAATCGGTGGAAGCCTCGGTGGGGGGTTGTTTCGCTTTTTTTTTTTTTCGTCCTCCCGTTCACGGATGGACGGGAAACGCAAATCGAGAAAATGCTGTTTCTACGCGGGGGCACATGTACTCAAAGCGGAGCGGCTGGAGAAGTTTTTCGAAAAAATGCACTCGACACTAGTAAAGAAAAATTGAAAAGTAATGCGGCTTTTCGGAGTCTAAAACGAACGACAAAAAAAGGGTATAAAAAAAGAACGTGGAAGATTCTGTCTAACAATTGTCTAATTCTGCCGTTGGCCTCAGCTCTCTTTCTCACGCGTTCGTTCATTTGCTACTTACCGAAACAATAGCATCAGACCTTGAATGAAGCTCTGGAAATTGTTGTGTTTGGTGATCGCGGTCTCGGGCTTCAGAGCGATGTTACCAAAAACCTAATCATCCACCAGAAGAAAGTAGAGGATGGCAAGCAAAAAGCCAAAGCAACATTAGCAACTTAATTTTTCTATCCATTTTGGTTTTGGTTGATCTTAAATCTTTTTTTTTCCCCCATTTTTCTTCTTCTTCTTCCTTCAAATTCTTCTCTCTCAAAATTTACTTCACTCCTTCCTCTCTTTCTCTCTTTCGATCCTCTTACTGTTACTCGGCACCAGGTTATCTACCCCCTTCGCCCCTGTAGCAGTACTACCAGCCCACTTCTAATACATACTAATACCAAATTAACTACTTTCTAAGGTTCTACTTGATAATAAATAATTCATACAACTCGTATATGGCCATTCAAGAGAAAGCGAGGAAGAAAGTCCTTCCGAAATTGCTTCGATTAATTGTCCGGCAGAAACTCTATGGATGATTCGCGAGGATCTTTTTATGGTTGGTTACTGTGACTTCTCTAAGCACGAAATATTCAAGCTCTTTCAAATTCGAGTCTCTCGTACTTTTCTTATCATTTTTATTCATTCTTTTCAACAATTTTATGAGTTATCATTGAAATTCAATGAAGCCTTCCAATTCATCGGGAAATTAATCGCTAAAAATTGGCAAAGTTGCGAATTGTTTGAGAATTAAAGCAAAATCTAATAGAAAAAGAAAATTTGTTTGGGTCAAGGAAAATTTTTAATAATTAGTGGATGATAAAATTGTTGCAGTTTCATTGACACAATCGGTAATTAGAAAATCCAATTTTTTCAAGATAAAATGATTAGAAATTATCAGTGATATGAATTATTTTTTTTTTTTATGAATTATTTTTAATTAAAGACGACAAAATTATTGCAGTTTCATTGATAGAATCGTTAAATAGAAAATCCAATTTTTTAAAAATGGGGTAATTATTAGAAAAGATTACTGATACAAAATATTTTTTTAAGAATGTTGAAATATTTCAGAATAGAAGCGAAATATAGCGCAAAAAAAGGAATTTCCTGGGTTTCGAAAAAATCTATACTAATTAAAGCCAACGAAATTAATGCAGTTTCGTTGAAAGAAATGTTAATTTTAATTAAAATCCAATTTTTCAAAATAATATGACCAGATAAAATCACTGATAAAAATTCATTTTTAAAATTTTGAATTATTTCAGGATGGAACCGAAATTTAACGAAAAAAGGAAATCCTAGGGTTTCTATCTTAGAAAAATGATACTAATAACCAAAATTCATGGTATAAATGAATTTTCTTTTTTTTAGAATGCAAAGTCAACACATTTGCAACAAAATTAATTTCGATAGAATTGGAAAGCGGAATGACGATATTCGGTACCACTTCATCCCTCCTCGTTTTTGCTACGTATTCTCCAAAAAAAAGAAGAAAAAAATGAAAGCAGCTTGAATAATTTCGTAAGATGCCTAATAAAACTTGTATACCTAGCGATCTAAGGGGAGCAAAGAAAAAAGATGGAATGACAATGACAAACAAAGGAAAACGGTTTCCAGATCGTGCAATTATAACGCGTGTCAATGTTTCTCGTCTCTTCCTTGATCTCAAATAATGTCGATGTATCATTAAACTGACAACTAGCACAAGCAGAAAATTACTCCCTAAGATAAAAAAAGGTAATACAAACGAAAATTGTGACGATGATAATTAATAATAATAATATTAATGATGATAGTAATAATGATCGTAAGTATTAATGAAAAGTAAAAGGCGATGAAAAAACACCAAATTGTCGAGCAGCTTACTTTCATTACCAAGCCTTGTAATTATTGTAGCATAGCTTATATCGGTCTTGGAAATCACACTAAGCGTGATCTTAGATTATCAAATATTTGGAAGTATCATATATATTTATAATAACAGCGGCTAAACAGTCTTTGCTTTTGTATCCGCTTGTCGGTCGAGATTGAAGTTAAAATATTTCCGTTGTCATCTCGAGTCGATGAAATTTTTCGGAAAATTTTGGCAACAACAACAAAAAAAAAGAAGAAAGATCGGGACTGAGTTTTTCGCCCTCTAGCCAATTTCGGTCCAGGGAGAGTCTCATCGGGACGCATTTTAACTTTAATTCGACGACGGCAAAATCAATGGGATTCCATCTTAGCTGCTCGACTCACCGAAAGAGTAACATAAGAGCTGCAAAGAACGATTGAAAATTGTTGTGATGATCGATATCTCCTTTTGGATCGTTCGCCAAATTGCCAAAAACCTGATAATGAAATCGTGAATTTGTCATGATAACAACGGAGAGTGCTAACTTCCTATCCTCTTACTCTCAACGAATTTGCAATTCTTCAAATGATCGAAACGAAGGAAAAAATAGAATGTACGTAAAAAAAAAAACACTCGAAAATGTATAGACTGACAGGGAACCTTCATTTTTAGGTCGATCCTTTCACTTTTTGTTTCTGATCTCAATGATTTTTAAGTAGGAAGAATTGTTATGTTTTGTTACATTTTTTTTTTCTTATTTTGGGAAGCTGAGAATCAACGTCTTTCTGCGATTTAAGACCTTCCATGTTACGAAGGTGTTGTGAAAATTTTGAATTTGATCACTAGAAGTCCCGAAAAAAATAGGGAAGTTTGGGAAATTTCTCTATTTTTTTTTGGGGGGAATTTCGAAACTTTCCTGGTTCGATTTTTGGCACAAGGAGTCGCAAATTTCTGAATTTCCAAGTTTTGGGAATTCCAAAGGAACTCGAAAACTTTGGAAATTCGAAATTTTGGAATTTCTAAAAAAGACAAAAAGATAAAACGAACAGGAAAGTTTGACAGAAAGACGGTGAGTTTTGAATATTCAGCTTCGACGGTTCTCCATCTTTGATTAGTAAAAATTTCTCTGGTGTGTTGGAAAACGTACCTGCATCCCGATAATGGCGTAAATAAAAAAGAGCATCGCTATAAGTAGACAAACGTAAGGCAATGCCTGAAAAAAGAGAGAGAAGAAAAATGCGATTAGTCAATTTTCTGGGAATTTTCAGAAAAGTAAGCACGGGTGTGCTTATTTTTTTATTGTCGAAAATTTCAATCACCCACACGAAACAAATACATTTTTTTATGTCTGTGGGATATCTGTAGAAATAAGCTAAAGATTTCTCTATTATAATATTATCTTCCCATACAAAATCCATTGTGCGTGAGTAAACAGCATCATCACTGACAAACCACTGGACCAATTGAGCTCGTATTCATGCCATATATTATTAAGGTAACGAGTAAGGTTGTTAGTTACGTTTCATTCCGATTGGTGGCGTTGGAGTCTAATTTTTATATTTGTGGGCCGATTTGGCTCATACTTGCAGGGAATATTCCTTGATCGAAAAGAAATCGTTACAAAAAAATTGTCAATTATAACCTAAATATAACAAGTTATCATTGTATTGACATTGTAATTGACATATAACAATTGTATTGTTTATATTCTTTAAGAATTTTATATATAAAAAAGAAAGAAATATTTAACAATGAAACGGAGCAACGATCGCTAGGATCGGCTAGTATAAAATAAAAAAAACACTTTATATTACATAATACGTGTGTCAGACGTATTTGTTCTGTGTGGGTGAGAGGTAACAAAAAAAAAAGACAAAAAGAAGGGAAACATAAATAATGTACAATAGGAATCGGTTGAGTCGATCGTTCAATACCTTGAAGGATTGGACAAAAGTCCAGAGCAAAATTCGTATTGTGTATCCTTGCCTAAGAAGTTTGATAAGTCTGGCTGCCCGAAAAAGTCGGAGGCATCCAACATTGATGAAATTTTCCTGCAGAGGACATAAAAAATTACACTGAAGCGAAACAAATAATTATTCCCTCCGGGCTTCGCTCGAGAACACTTCGTGCGATCAAAGTATCCGGTATCGGGTCGATCGAAAATTCAACGGCTTTTTGAAAACCCCGAATACCGATACGATGTTCGAACGAAGTCGACAAAAATTTAACCAGTTAAAAATCTTTATATATATAAATTTTTTTATAAAATATTAATGAACCTGAAGACCATTTTCCAACCGGTTTCTGGGGAGATTAATCGATCGATCGTGAAGAAAATTAGCGGGGATGTAATATTATTGATTAAAATATTATCAGTTTTTCAAAAAGGTCTTCAGGTACATTGTTTATTAATATTTTTTTGATAAAAAGTTGCTCGAAAAATTCTGAGATGAAAAATAAGGGAGAAATAAGGGACGAGGGTGGTTTTTGTCATACATACCCCGAATTCGACGACTAAAACATCCACGATACTACCGACGACCGTGATAAAGTCGAATGTGTTCCAGGGATCTTTGAAGAAATTCTATCCGAGAAGAGGTCAAAAAAAAGGGGGGGGAAAAAGACAAATTAGATCGAGTTTCACATCAAGTAAAAAGTAACGAAAATGTCATTCGAACCCTTTCCACTTTTCGAAGCAGACGAAATCTTTGCGTTTTTGCGTGGAAAAAGCTCGAACTTTCATTTTGGAAATGGGTAAAAACAGTATTCCTTCCTCGAATATTTTTGGAAGCGTGTGTGTATGTATGTGTGTGTGTGTATTTATGCTTCGTGTGAGTGTCTCTCGTAGGAAAACTCATGATCGGTGAGTCTTGATCGCGGAAGATCGTTGATGTATTTTCCCTAACGAGCCAAAATTCGAAAACCGTCCGATCGTTGGTCAGTTCGTTGGGTCACATCGCAGTCTCACGAGTTGACATGGTTATATATGTACAGAGTGTGCCGTGGGTGGTGGCAGAGGGTGAAAATTTGAGAAACAAAATTAACTACTATTTTCCGAAATTCGGAATAATTGTCGAGTGGTTAATTAAAATATTTTGGCCAATCGGAACGTCGAAGAGGCTCGGAGGGCGTGTCAAAAAATGTCGACTTCCAGCAACAACGACCTTATCATCCCCCATAACGTGAAATCACCTGTGATTGGCCAAACCATTTTAAGTAATTACTCGGAAATAATTCCGAATTTCGAAAACCGGTACGTCACTTTTTTTTCTCAAATTTTCACCCTCTACCTTTCAGCTTCGAACTCTTATACCGCACATCCTGTATAAATATAAATATGTCTATGGACCACTTTGAGGACGTATACTATGATGCGTTGCATACTTTGAGGACACTAAGGGTACATTGTACCGTGTCCGTGTAAATGGGTTTCCTGGTGTTTGGGTGATATTCAACAAAAATCCTAGTGACCCACATGGAATTGATAATAGTTACTAGGATTGTTACTAAATTACTAGCCAAATACCAGGAAACCCCTTTATATGGACACGACGAAACGAACCTTGGCAATGTCCTCAAAGCAGTGACTAGACATATGTATACGGTACGACGTCGTTATACCAGAGAGTAATCTTTAATGAAATTATTAGATGGGATCGCTCTAATGAAGAATATAAGAATATAATTACTACAGGAATGTCATGCCGGTTAAAATAGCAAGCGATATATGTTGTATATATATATATGTATATACTCTAAAGAAACAGATGTTCCGTGACTTTTCTCAAATTCCATCAAAGATCATATCCCCCTTTTCTATTTTTCTCGTCCTCTCTCTTAATTTTTCTTCATCCGCAATCCTCTGGTTCTTTCAAATTCAGCTGCTTTGCTTTAATCGTCTCTGTTTCTACGAATCCATGGGAAACGTGAGTGTATACTTGATTTCCAGCTCTATCTGATAAGAATGTCATTAAAATATGGTTCCGTGTCTTGTTGCGAATCTCTTCGTTCTTGAGTTATTAATTAATCGTTGTGACAGGGACGGGGGAGAGGGTGGGTATAGATTAAGTGTCACGCGTCGAAGCTTCAGCCAATCTAATTTCTATTAATAGATCGGTTAATTAATTGATTATTCGAATTGCGTTGAAAACAAAAAAATAAATCGTCGAAATAACGAAAATTGCTAGAAAAAATAATAAACACGCACCCGTGAGTAAAATATCGAAAATAATTAATAATACGATGGATATTTATATTAATTTGATGAATAGTTGCAATTTTATCATTATATTGTATAGAAAATCCGTGGTGTGTGAGTAAACCGCATCATTACTAACAAAATACTGGACCTATCGGAGACCAAATTTGCAAAATATGTTGTTAACATGGCGAGTAAGGTATTTAGTTATGTTTCATTCGATAGATGGCGCTCGAGCCTAACTTCCACATTTGCTGAACAAATAAAAATATTTAACAATAATTACTATATCACAGGAAATCTTCTGGAACTATTTTTCGTCACGGGCGCATCTTTATTATTTTCTTAGAGAATTATTCGAAAATTCTTTGGGCGATGCCCAATTACCCAATCGTTAACATAAAACGTCACTTTCAAACCAAATCGTATTTTGATCCGAGCGAATATCGATTATTTGGTGTCTTCGTTCCAACAAATCGTGAGGGATTTTAAAAAGAAAATGCTAGTATCGTACAATTCGCGACTCTCTAAACAACCCTCGGCGAACCACGTGCGGTTAATTCAACCCCGACGGTTTTAACGACCTTTTTTTTTCCCTACTATATTTTTTCCCCGTTATTTCTTTTTTTTTTATAACAAATCATTCACGCGTTAATAATTCCTATTTTCTCGTTACTCGAATTCAATCAATTTTGTAGATAAATAACAGCGAATCGTCTTATCGAAGTGTAGTTTCACCGCCAGGATATTTTGTAGGTGGACCACGCTCGGGGTAAAATCAACCCCACATGGTGGAGGCTGCGATTTCCGTCGGCCTGGGTTACGAGGACCGCGGAATTCGCGATTCCAAGACAAATTGAACCGAACGATTAATTAATAATTAATAATTGTCGCGGGTATCGGGCTGGAACCATGAGGGTGAACAAAACAGAGAGGGTGAGGGTGAGGGGGAGGTACTGAGAAAAAGAGAGTGAGTGTAGAGTTAGTCATTAGCGTTTCAATACCTTGCATCCGAAGGCGATGAGTTTGAGAATGCACTCAATGAAGAAAAAGAGGGTGATCACTACGTTCACGACGGTCAAGGAGTCCACAAGAATTGGCGGCGCCTCGTGGTACTATAATAAAATATCACCCAACACACACAAAAGTAACTCTAATCATCTGGGTTTCTGCCTTCCATCATTAGCCCCTTATCCCATTTTATATTTATTTTATATCATATTATTGCTACTATTATTATTATTATTATTATTATTATTATCATGATTATTATTCTCATCGGATCCTGTTTTCCCACTTTTTAATATTTCCCGCGGAACCGAAAAGACGGATCGTCTGTTCGGGTTTTCGATCTCTTCAAAGTCTGGGTGTCCAACAGAAAAAATAAAAAACAAAGATAACGAGAATGTAAAAGGAGGAGATGCAAATCTAACCAATCTCTATCGGGAGTACGGATTATCCTTCGATGAAACCGATGATCGGGAATCGAGGGTTGGTGGTTTTTTTTTTTTTATGTGGAAGAAGGGAAGAAATGAAAATTTGTTTCCATGCTCACGAATAATACAGAGAGGAACGAAAAAAAAAATGTCGTCTTCTCATCACCGTGTCTCTCGGTCCCATATCATCGCCGTGTCTTTATCATCACCACCACCATCATCGTCATCATCTTCGATGGACCATCAACACGTAGGCAGTCTCATTTTACGTGATCATGCGAGGATAATTGAAACATAACACGTGCAAGTGATCGCGTGCTAATGCAAGAATAAGGAATTTCGAGAAGTACATGCTGGATTTGATGTGTACTTGGAAGGAGATATGTATATATACATGTAGTCATATATAGTTAGTATAGTTGATTGAAAAGAAAAAAAAGAGAGAAAAAAAATAATGAAGAAGTTGGTCGATCGGTTGTTCCCGTGAGAACGTGGATCGGTGATTCCCATTATATGTCGCAAATTAATAATGACGAGTCTCCGAGGCGAGCCGATTTCCATAGTCCTGAACGATTTGCGTTTTTACGCGTGAGTCGATAACATGTACGTGTGCGTGTGCATATATGTGTGTGTGGGTGTGTGTATGTGTGTGTTCGTGAGTGAGGCTTTTTTGTAGCTTAATCGTAGCTTCAGATTTTCTGCAAATATGTCGAAAAAGTTCGGGGAAACGATTCCATGGGAACCAACGGAAGAAGGGATTTGTGGAGAACCGTTATCCAGTTGAAAATTGTGTACTTACTTGACGGATAGAAAATTAAATGATAAATATTGTACTTATTGTTAGTCAAACCCTTTTCGTCGATTCCTTTCGACGGTTTCCGTTGGTCCCCGTGAAATAAATCCTTCAGCTGAATTTCGTAAAAATTGATTCTTTGTAAAATTCGTAAATTCGCCAATTTTTACAAAGTAATTCTGAAATTGCAGTAGACGGTAACCAATTTCTTTTTCTTCATCTCACAAGACGGTTTCGGCAGAGATCCTTCGTTATTTCCGTTTTGGCTAATTATTATCCTCTACAAAATTTTGAGGAACTACCAAAAACTGATATTCTATCAATTTTTTTTGTATTTTTTTGAACTTCGAACATTTTTCCAATTTCTTTCGAATTTTTTGAATTCCTAGTTTTTAATTCCTAATTTCTATTTCCGAATTTTTAATTTCCAATTTCTTACTTCTAATTTCTGAACCTTAATTTTTAATTTTTAATTCCTAATTTTTAATTCCGAATTTCTAATTTCTGCTCCTTAATTTCTAATTTTTAATTCCTAATTTCTAATTCCGAATTTCTAATTTTTTATTTCTAATTTATAACTTCGAATTTAAAATTACGGAAAAATGTACAATTTCGAATTTCGGAGAATTTAAACATCGGAAATTTAACGAAACAAATTTTTCCTTTGGAATCGATACTTTCTGTCGAAATCGAACTCTGGTATTCCTCTTTGCAGGTGGATCGCAAGGACCACTGCAAAATCCGATGAAAGGAAAAAAAAAACTGGTTTCCACCCCGTGAAGGGAAAATATATGATAGAGGTATATATATATATATTTATTTGTTGTCGTGGTTTTCAGGGGAACGTAGAGCTTACCCTGACGCCAAATGCGGCGATCTTCAGAATACACTCGCAGGTGAACATCCCCGTGAAGCACATGTTCATGTACTTCAGCGTGCTCTTGTACACATCGCTTTGCCGGTGGAACTGTAATGCATACACTGACCAACAACACACGGCCGAGAAGACAGAACAAGAACAAACATATACATTCAAGCCTACAGTGTTTTAAAACAACAAGAGCTTTTTGCTTGTCCCGAATTTACCCGGTGATTCTTTCTCTCCGAGTCGGTGGATCAGCGCGACTCGATTACTTGCATTCCGAGAATTCGAAAATTGGACCATTCATTTTTTTAGTTCTCAGATTTTAATTTTTGTTTGGCTCGAATCGTTGGGAAGTGGGACAAAATTTCAAATTTCAAATTCCAATTCCTTCTTCGAGGAATTCGCGGGCAAAATGTTGGTCGATGAAGAAAAAAAAAAAAAGAATTGCAGAAATTGGAGAAGAATTTAATAAGTTTCCATATTTTTCGAATTTTTTATTTCTGGCTGAAGTTTTTGACTGAAATTAGGAACGACTCGGTCATTTTTTCCGAAAAATGGAATTGAAGGAATTAAAAAATTGACCCTCGTTAATTTAGGACCAAATGTGCCAATAATTGGTTTAAATTTTCAGTGGAGGAAAATTGCATTTTAATAATAATTTTAAAATGAAACTTCTACGGGTGTTTAAAAATGATTGGTTGAGAGAAATTTTCATTTATATTATCTAATATCAAAATTTGCAAGCATTTCTCCTGTGTATCAATAAAAGTGTAAGAAACATGAATTAATTTGCCGAGAAATGAGAAAAAAGTATCAAAAATAGGAGATGTGAATGAAAAATGAAAGTAAATAAAAAATTCAATTGAAAATTGAACCTTTCCTTTTACCGCGGAAAAATTACCTTTTCATGGAATTATGAATTTCGATTTCTCAATTGAAATCCCTTTATTAACAAAAAAAAGAAGAAACACATCAGCCAAGAAAACTTACAAATTCATTTACTTTTTTATACAAAAAATAATATATTAATAAGAGAAAGGGAGATGAATATTTGCTAAAAACAGAACGTGTGTTTAAACAATTGGTTTTTGTTTATTAACAAGCTGTCAATTCCCCGGAACGATTTCTGTCAATTTTCATGGCATTTATTATTTATACACAGAAATTTTCAAAACTGGATTTAGCAAGAAAGTTTCAATTTCCATTGACATCAAGAAAGCAAAATCAGAGAATTCGACTAATCTACGAGATTCAAAGAAAAGATGATGGTAGAAAATAAGAGAATTCGAAAAAATGATTCAGAATTTGAATTTGCGAAAAAGGAAAAGGATCGTTCGAGAGTCAAAAATTCGGGGTTCAGAAAGAGGAATGTTCTTTTAATATTGGCAACTCGATTGTTATTATCGTTTGGAAACGAAAGAATGGGAATTCGGACGAAATGTAGACAAAGAAAGAACAGAAGATAAATTCAACCAAAGTTACCCATTTTTTCCCCGGTTTTCGGAAGCCAAGACATTCCTTGAGAATATCCTTTTTTTTTTGTAAATGGAAAACAAACGAAAATTGGAAGGTACGAAATTTTGTAATTGGTGTTAGATTGCTATCTAATGAAAGCGGCATCTACCTTGAGATGAATCGGTAAGTGAGTGAGAGATCATTCGTGTCTTTCCAACAACAAATTCGTAACGTTCGTTTCCAAATTTTTGTAATTCATGTTTGTTTGGAAAAAAATTTATCCGTCCCCAATTTTTTTACGGAAATTTGAAAATTTCTATAAATTGAGAAATTTACGTTGTTTTCTGATACTTACAAATATTTTTTTATAAATATGTTTTTTTTTTCCAATTAATCTTATCTCAATATAACAATCTTATCGGAATCGTCGGTTATATTTTTTGAAAGGAATTATTTTTGAAATTCAAAATGGAGAATTTCTATCAAATAATAAATTCCAACATTGCAACCTTTTTCAATTTGTAATTTTTTTACTTATAATTTAAAAAATCTAGCGATTGTACAATTTTTCAAATATTTTAATTTTTCAACTTGACAATAAAAAATTTCTTTTCCTTTCCGTCCTTTAATAAAATAGTCAAGAAATCATTTCCTCCCGAACGTTACGAACTCGTACGTTTCACGCGGGACGATTTTGACGGAAAACACCCGTGTCTCCACTGAATCGAGTGATCGCGATAAGTATTGCCATCAGCAAGAAAGATTTCACACGTTTCTTTGCGACTCCATGTTTGTAAAGTAGAGTGAGAAAACAGTGACAGTCGAGAACATGCAAGAGGAGAAAAACTCCGGCTTTTCGAAAACAAGGGGGATAAAAAAACAGCAATTCGAAACTGAAAGCTCGTATAGACACAGAGGGGGTGAAAAAGCGTTTCGGCGTTTCTTTGATTTTTCTTTACCTGATTAAAGAGAATCAAAGAAACGGGTGATTTTTCCGTAAATCTTTTCGTATCAATGAGATGCAGCGACACCGATTCTCAAAAATGCGTGCTCGTTTGGATTTTCGTTTCTTGTTCGATCTTCCTTTGCGTCATTCCAACAACAACAAAAATAATCATAATCATCATCGTCATCGTTTCGATGGAAGCGGATTCATCCGTTTGCTCTTGGTGAGAAACACGAAATTAAAAATGAAAAAAAAAAGAAAAAAAGCAGAAAGCGTTTGACGTACTAACTTTCTAAAAGGCCAAACCGTGTATGTTCTCTCGTCGTTTCGCTTAAAAATTCCAGTACAGCTGCAAGGAAATTGCATCCGAACAGGCGGAGTCGAAGTCGACCGAGACTCTTTCTTTTGTTCTATCGGCAAAAGTGCGAACACGCAAGAAATGACAAAGTGGTGACCGTCGGTGTTGCACTTTTTTTTGGCCCAGTTTGGATGCAAGAGAATAGAGATAGTAGTGGTGAGTGCAAGTTTGAAGAAAAAAAAAAATATAAAATAAAAAGTCAAAAAAAAGGTGCCTTTCGAGCGCAACACGTCCAAAAAACCAATGCTTGTGGTAACTTTATGCGAGACATCCTGAAATCCATTGCGTGCTGTGTGGCATTTCATTTTTGGTGTCGTTGGACACGAACAAAAAAAAAATGAAAAAAAAGAAAAAGAAATTATACGAAGAAGAAGAAGAAACATCCACAGAAACGTGAGAGGTGTTTGTTTGCATGTATCGTATACCTATTGCACGAACAGAAAGTCAAGAATCACAATTTCTCAGCAGGCAAAAGTAAGAGGAAGTGGTGAAAGAGATAAAGAGAGAGAGAGAAAAGAGAAACGAGTATCCCGGAATTGGAGAATTTCAAAATTTCGAAATTTCGAGGAAGGTTCGAAGTTCTTCCAAGCTGGAAAATTGGAAAAATTCGAGTATTCGAAATTTGCAATGATTCCAAGAAAATTGGAGAATAAGAAAACATAATGATTCGAAATTCCCCAAAATTCAAAGAAATTTCAAGAATTGGAAGACACCAGTTTTTGAAATTCCCAAAAATTCAAAGAAAGTTCGAAAATTGGAAAACACAAAATTCCAAAATTCACAATAATTGGAGAATTCGAAATTCTCAAAAATTCAAGAATTCGAAATTCCCAAAAATTCGAGATTTAGAAAACACAAGGATGGGAAATTCTTAAAAATGAAAAGAAAAAAAAATCGGAAATTTCGAAATTTTCTATTAAAAAATTCTCGAATCACTCGTTGCTCTTTTCTCCTAAAGAAAATTTCATAAAATGTATAAATCACGATGGGACGATAATTCGCGGAATCAAAAAAAGAAAGAGAAAGAAAATAAGGAAAGAAAAAACGCAGAGGGCGGGGGTTAATTATTTTTCTTTTTCCGATTGGTTAAAGTTGCCAAGAAAGATTTTCGGTTTGGGAGGAACTTGGGGGATACGGAGGAATGATTTCGAACGTAAAAAGCATTCCCACGGATGATCACGAGTAATACACGATTTCGTCTCGAATTGGTCATGGGGGTGAGCTATTCCGAGGAACTTACCTTCATCATCAGCAGTAATGTATTTAAAACGATAAGAATCATGATGAAGTACTCGAAGGGCGTTGAAACGACTATCCTCCAAATTTTGTATTTGATGCTGGTCCGTTCCTTTGGCATGTACCTCTCGAGTGGACGCGCCTGGATCGTGAAATCTATGCAGGATTTCTGCAAAAAATCGCGACAATTAGTGGCTTTTTCATAGGGGAGTTAATTAAGAAAGGAGAAAACCTCCTCGGAAATACCATAAAATTAATGATTAATTATCAATCATTAAGCATTAATTATGAAAATGTAAATGAATTGGTCAATTTTTGTCTTTTGAACATTCCAGGTGTAGTGAAAAACTTCTTTTTTTGCAAAAGGGGAGCTTTTCCGACGATTCTCAATAATGAAAATAAATGGGATTTCAAATATATGGAGAATTAATGTTTTTTTTAAATTTAAATTTATGGTATCATATTTGAAGATAATAATTTTTTTCTATAGAATATATTTCAAATAAACAATATTTTTGAAATATATACAAATCTAGAAAAAATACAAATTTCGCATATTTCAATATACTTATAATTTATTTTTTGTAATTCGAGTTGATGATTTTGTTGTGTATTTTAAGATCAACAAAATCAATAAGAAAAAATAAATTATTAATTATTAACGACCAGCTAATTGTCAGAGCTTCATAATCAAATACTTATTGAATCGTTGCACACGATGTGTGTAATTAAATACTATTAAAATTATAATTTGATTATAATTTATATTTGGTTATAATTAAAATTGTAATTTGTAATATTCAAAATTACAATACCAGTTACAATAATTCAGCCAATTTTTATATACAATATTTTCCAATATATTTTTCCATGGGAGGAATTCTCCCCCTCGAAGGGGGAAAAAAAGAAAAATCGTACCTGATTCTTATCAATCTCCCCGTCTTGCAATTCGGCCTCGCCTTGCTCTTGAAACGTAATGATAATCAAGGCCACGAAGATGTTAACGAAGAAGAAGGGGAATACTATGAAATAAACTATATAGAAAATGGACATTTCAATACGAAAGTTTTGTATAGGTCCCTTATTCTCATAAGTGGCTGCCATCGAGTTCTGCAGTATCTGAGGCCATCCCTCGCCGGTTTGAACGGCGAACAGAGTCAGCATCGCGACCATTACGTTGTCGTAATTAAAACTTTGAGGCTCCCATTTACGAGTTTCGGCTCTTGGCAAAAGCGCATCTTCGTCGAACAAGAAATACTCTCCCCTGAAAGCACACGGAAATCAATTTTAATCGGAAATTCCCGTTGGTCTGTAAAATTCGGGACCGTTTGAGCGGATCCGGGTAGAGATGAATATTTTAATTGGTTTGAATATTTAAGCGAATCGTTTCATAGCGAGCTATTCGGTTCACAATTTGCTCTTTTGCGCTTAATTATTAATTTGACAATGAATCTGTAAAATGAGGGTTAATATTTTGATACGAGGGTTAATATTTGAAAAATCGCTAGAAAAAAATATAAAAATGTGCCCGTCATAAAAAAACAATAAAATTACGTACAAAAAAATAAGTAACAAAATATAGAAATTTTCTAAAATATAAAAATTTAATTGTAGAAATAATATGTAAAATAATTAGTGTCAAGGTTCCTTACAAAATTATTAACTTTCTATGGATATTTAGTTTTGTTTGTCATTGTAGTTTCTTTTTTCAATATTTCATATGACGGGCGTATGTTTGTTAATTAACAATTTTCATTATTTTGATGACCACTTTTTTCTAAGTGTATCAATTTTCCCATTTTCTAGCCTATATCAGCACCAAAATGATACAAAATAGAGAATATTATTCTTATTCTTTTTATTATTAACATTTACGATTATTGTACCCCGATCTATGCAAAACATAATTTATTTTTATTTCCTTTCTAACTATGAGAGTATTAGTTTGCATATAAAAGGAAGTGAAAGAAAAGTAAATTACATTATTATTCGAAATTTTTTTCATGCTGAGTTTTTTCTGCTTATAAAACTACTATTAATTAATAAAATATTAACCCTTAACCGTCAACACGGGGTGTTTGGTATTTGTTCGTCTATTTAAACTGTAGCAAACATTCTGCAAAAATTCATGGTATTATTTTGAGGTGTCTATTCAAAATTCAAAAGGTTTTCTGAAACAAAATTTCTTTTAAATGTCTTTATCAAACCTTTCTAGCAAGGCCGCTAAAATCATGAATTTTTTTTTAAAGGTACGAAAACCTCCAAGTTTGCTGTGAAGGGTTGATTTCGTTCGTTACTTTTTGGCTTTTAAATATTTTCATAACCATAAAAATCATAAAAATAAATTTTTTAAATCTACGACCAGTTGATGTACCACCTCTGTCCCACAATAATTGTAGCGAGTGATTGTTGAAACGCTAAATCAAATGCTACCCTTACGTACTATGGGACAGGGGTAGTATTTATTATTTTATTATTTTTTATTTATCCTACATATATTTAATATTCTTATTATTATTATTATTATTATTATTATTATTATTATTATTATTATTATTATTATTATTATTATTTTCATTATTATTATTGTTATTATTGTTATTATTATTATTATTATTATTATTATTATTATTATTATTATTATTATTATTATTATTATTATTATCATTATTGCTGTTGTTACTGTTGTAGCTCTAGTTTTTTAAATTCTAATGATCATGAATAAAATGATGAACTCACTTGCAGTCGTCTTTGGTATATTTGCTCTCGTCATTGCAGTGGAAGAATTTTCCATTGAAAAGCTGCACCGCGATAACGGCAAAGATAAATTGAAATAATATGTACACTATAAGTATATTAATGACATTTTTCAGACTGTTGACGACGCAGTCGAATACTGCTTTGAGTTTCGGCACTCGTTTAATTGTTTTTAAAGGTCTCAGGACGCGCAGCACGCGCAACGATTTAATAGTAGAAAGATTCTGACCGGCCGAACTGCCGGTCATGTCGAACGCGAACGACACGGCTGCACATATCACAACGACCGCGTCCATCACGTTCCAAAATTCACGTAGATACGAGCCCGGATGCAGTATCACACCGAGATCTATTATTTTTAATATCATCTCAACGGTAAACACTCCCGTGAACGCGTAATCGAAATAATTGAGAATCTCGTTTCTCCGTGAATCGTCCACTACTGGGTCCTCGGCAGCTAATGCGATGCTCGATAATGAAATCACGACCATGATGAAAACGTCGAAATAACGTAGATTTACCACCCAATGGGCGCCTCTTCTTACGCTGAAACATTCACATTTTTATTCATTAGTTTTCATTTCCCACCTCATGACCCACCTTCGTACGGGACCATTTTTTTAAGTTAACGAAATTTTTGTTAATATTCCTATAGACCTTAAGTGCCAAATGTGCCAAAAATATAATTGTTATTATAATATACGTGATTCAAGTCAATTTCAAATTAATTAGAATTGAATTATCATTAATGTTTATTTTGTAGATAAATGGTATTGAAATTCCAAATCTTTCGAAACAATGAACATTTGCTTTTTTTTTATTTGTATAGAGTGCGAGTGCCAAATATAATAAAAATATATATAATTATAATTATAATATACCTAATCATTTAATTTCAATTTTATTAGAATTGAATTACTATTAATATTAATTTGGAAATAAATTTTACTAAACTTCCAGGTCTATTACAACAATAAAAATTTGTTTTTTTATTTATATAGAATGCGAGTGTCAAATATAATAAAAATATATATAATTATAATTATTATTATATACGTAATCATTTAATTTCAATGCAATTAGAATTGAATTACTATTAATATTAATTTGAAAATAAATTTTACTAAACTTTCAAGTCTTTTACAACAATGAAAATTTGTTTTTTTATTTATATAGAGTGCGAATGCGAAATATAATAAAAATATATATAATTATAATTATTATAATATACGTAATCATTTAATTTCAATGTTATTAGAATTGAACTACTATTAATATTAATTTGGAAATAAATTTTACTAAACTTCCAAGTCTTTCAAAGCAATGGAATTTTATTTCTCATTCTTATAGAGTCCAATTGTAAAGTATGCAAAAAAAATGATATTACAATGACAACGTATGGACTCATAAAATTTCAATTGAATTAGAATTGAGTTATTATTAATATTGATTTGTAAAAAAAAATGGTAGCAAAATTCCAAGTTTTTCAAAACCATGAAAACTTATATTCTATTTCTATAGAGTGCAAGTGTCAAGTATGCACAAAAATGAAATTACAATTATAATATACGCAATCATTTAATTTCAATTTATTCAAAATTAAATTACTGCAGATATTAACTCGTGAATAAATATTCTATCAAGCAAACTTACGGGTTCGTAGGGGACAATATAAACATGGAGGAATATGGCAGCATTGGTTTTGGTCCCGTTTCTTCGTCATCGTCGTCCTGCTTCTTCTCCTCGGCCGCTTTACCACCCTTTTCGTTTTTGCTGGAAGAAAAAGGAAAAGCCGTCGGTCAAAATGCGTCCAACGGAGCGAATTATCGAAATACTTGAAATGACCGAGCGAACAGAAATATGGATTCGACTAAAAGCCATTGCAAGTTTCTCTAAAATAAAAAAAATTGCCTTCTCTCAGAAACGTACAAATTCTGCGTAGGGCTCGGAGGATTGATTTCAACTTTGGGTGCACCATCGACTCCTGGCATTTGCAATGCTTCCATTTCTTTCTCGAGTTCTTGCATTTGTTTCTCTTTATCCTCTTCCTCCTGTTCTTCTTCGGCAGCGGTTAACTCTTGAGCGTTTGCCAAATTATCAACAGCGATAGCCAAGAATACATTCAACAATGTGTAATTACCGAAGAGTACGAGGATTATAAAGTATAAGGAATAAACCATCCCCTTTTTGATTCCTCCTTGCGAATCGATACCTTGATACATCACCTCGTTCCAGTCTTCGCCAGTAAGGATCTGCATTTATTAAGAAAACACATTGATTAGACACATCGATTTGTCCAATGGTAGCGTAATAAAATAATTTAGATATTAAAAAATAAATCCTTAATTTTTGATCTCGACTGTATACAAATTTCAGTGAATAAGAAATTTTGTTTGTCAAAAATTTATGAATTCTATAATTAATTAATTAATCACAATGTAGTAATTTAATTTAATCAATTGGGTGATAATTTAGAAAAAATACAAAATTTGTTGGTTCCTTCATTGGCGCCAGGTAACAATTGATAATCGGTGGTATAATTATAAATATTTTTGATGAATAAAAATATGAAATAATGGGACTGTAAAAAAATTTCAGTGAATAAGAAACTCTGTTTGTCAAAAATTTATGAATTCTGTCATTAATTAATTAATCATAATGTAGTAATTTAATTTAATCAATTGGGTGATAATTTAGAAAAATAGAAAATTTGTTGGTTCCTTAATTGGTGCCAGGTAACAATTTATAATCCGTGGTATAATTATAAATATTTTTGACGAATAAAAATATGAAATAATTCGACTGTAAAAAAATTTCAGTGAATAAGAAACTCTGTTTGTCAAAAATGTATGAATTCTGTCATTAATAAATTAATCATAATGTAGTTATTTAATTAACTGTGTGATAATTTAGAAAAAATAGGAAATTTGTTGGTCCCTTAATTGGCGCCAGGTAACAATATATAATCGGTAGTATAATTATAAATATTTTTGATGAATAAAAATATGAAATCATTCAAAATTCAATATTATCAAAAATTTCAAAGTTATCGCGTTTATGATTATTTATTTAGATCAATATTATTATTAGTGCGAATACAGTAACAGCATAAATATAAAAAATGTCTGATATTGAATAATCTCAATCATAAAAAACCAATTAAAGCCAAAGAAAGGAACATTCTTTTTCTTCTTCAAACTCACTTAAACTAATTATTTAATTGATTTGCCTCGAATAGGCAGAAACAACAGGGAATGAAAATTGAAAATTGAGTCAGTCGAGGCGAATGACCCAGTTAATGATAATTTTCATCCAAACTGCAGTAAGTAGTGATAAGAAGGACAAAGAAAATGAAAGAGAGAGAGAGAGAGAGAGAAGTGACTTACTTGGAAGACAGTGAGTAGCGCGATGGGGAAAGTATTAAAGTTTGTGGGCGGTGTACCGGAATCAAAATTGAATTGACCACCAAAAAGCTGCATACCAAGAAGGGCGAATATAAGTATGAAGAGGAAGAGCAAAAACAGAAGTGAGATGATACTGCGCATCGAATTGAGCAGTGATATCACCAGGTTTCTTAAACTCGACCAATATTTTGTTACTTTGAATATTCTAAGGAGTCTTAGGGCACGTAGGACGGACAATCCAAAAGAACCGGACTTTACTTCCGACCATATCACTTCGAATATCGAGCCGGATATCACCACGCAGTCGAATCTATTGAAACTCGACGCGAAGTAGATGCGTGGCCCCAACGCATAAACTTTTATGAACATCTCCATCATGAACAGGCCCAAGAACACAAACTCCGCGTAATCTGAAACCATAATTTCGTTAATATCAAATTACGAAGCTTTTATATTTTTTTTTTCGAAGCTTCGAATCATTCATTTTTTTTAATTTAATTTTCAAATTCATTCCAGCGCATATTCGGTAAATATTTAAAAAATTGCTTTAATTCAATTATTAATTATAAAAGTTTTTTTTTATTTCACAGAAATTGGATGATTTCGGAATATTGAGTTTTTGAATAATTTCTTTCAAAAATTCTTAAAAATTATCAGATATAAAAGAGTGTATTTTCAGATTTTCTATTCAGAAGCTTGAATCGGCTTATTTTTTTAAATGTAAATTTTGACATTTTTATTATTATAGAAATTCGAAATACAGCCAATTCTATATAAAAGAATTTTAATTATTACAATTAATAAAATACAATTAAACAAAATAATGCAATAATATTTCAAAAATATTAATTTGGAAAATAAAGATATTTGTGTTAAATAATTTTGAAGCATTTTTGAAGCATTTTTGGGAAAAATAAATTATTGCAAATCAATCTGATTGTACTGTAAAAAGCATTGTAATTATGGAAATCGAATGATTTCGAAAATCGACTGTTTTCAAATAATTTATATCCGCAATATTTTTTCCAAAATCCTTAAGAATTATCAGATTTTGATTGCCTACTTTGGGATTATCAATCTGAAGTCTTACATCAGTATATTATCTTCTAAAATAAATATAAAATTTCAAGATTCTTCAATTATTAAAAAATTTTAATTACGATAAATTCTATAAAAAAGTATTTTAATTACAATTAATCAAATTAATAAAATTTAATAAAATCAATAAAAATTAGTAAAATTCAATGAATTTCTTGTTTCGAAAAGAGGGGCAAGAAATAAAATAAAATAAAATAACAAATACTCACAAAGAAAATCCGAGAGCCACTTTGGTTGACCGTAATGTTCGACGGCGACGCAAACGGTATTAAAAAATACGAGAACTATGACGAACCAATAGAATCCTTGCGTTTTAACGGTGTGTCTTATCCAAAAGCGAAATCTCTTCTCGGCTCGCCAAAATCTCATGCAAGCTCCCTTGTTTTTCACTTTCGATTTGAAATACGACGTTCTGGAGAACCCTGGAAAGTTCGTGTAAAAAAGACAAGCGGAGTTATAAACCTTGACGTGATACATAACAAGACGTATTTCGTGATACGGATTAACTAGACATAGGCTTAGCTCATCAACGTCTGTATTTTTTTTTGGTATGTAATATTTTTTTTTTCATTTTTTTTTTTTTTTCGTAACAAAGATAATTTGCCATTCGTACTTCGGGAGGAACCAAAGTAAAGAAACACACGGAACTACGGATTTCCTCCTTTTTTTTTTAGCTTGTTCGTACCCTCAAGCCTGAAAAAAGAGTTAGCGACAAACAAAATGATAAACTACATACAACAACTTCGTATGCCTGGCGTATCAACTTTTGGCGTCGAGATATAATAGTTACTTGCTTTGGTATTACTCGAGTATCAATATAACAGAGCGGTAACTCGAGTTTGCTTTTACAATAAATAAAACAGCGAAATTAAGCAGAAAAGGGAATGTAATTTCAATAAGGTGAAGAAATATCAGTTTAGGGAAAATTACACTTGGATGAAAAATCAATTTTTTCTTATTTTTTTTTTTTTTCGTATTCCAGAGCAATTTCCCCATTATTTTTGTGATAATTGTATTATTTTTTTAGTGCAACTTATGCAGCTTCGATATCTTTTTTTAAGCAGGTTGAGGATATCAGTGGATTTTACTTTCAATTTTAATTGTAGCTTATTGTTTAAAAATGCTTTTCTCGCCCTATTGATTGAAAAATTATAATTTGACGGATTTGAACTTTTGCAAATTATAGATTAATTACATGAAATTAGAGTAATTTATTTAAGCCACAAATTTTGGAAAATTTTTAATTTTCTTCGAAATTTAAATTTAATTGTAGCTTATTGAAAAACCATAATTTGACAAATTTGGATTTCTGCAAATTACAATATGATCAGATCGATTTGCAATAATTTATTTTTCCCAAAAATTTTCAATAAATGCTTCAAAATTATTTAACATAAATATCTTTATTTTCCAAACTAATATTTTTTTGAAATATTTTTCAATATTCACGGATATCCTCGAGCCCCTTCAAGAAATTACATCCCGTTTTTGCAGAACAATACAATATACCAAATAAGTTTACTGGCGTTTCTACTTATTTTTTTTTGCTGCAGGTATAAATAATGAAAATAAGATACCAAAAGAACAAAGGTAACACAATGTTGTTTTGTTTATTCGAAAACGGATTCTTTTATATTTTCTCCAAATTTTTTCACATTTCGAAAAAATTTCGTCTTTTCGTTTCAAGTATCGAATCGGGTTCTTCCACTGCTTCGCTTAAAAAGTTGGAAGGTTTTCAGCGAAAGATTGTGAAATATAAAAAAGAATCGATATTGAAATAAACAAAACATATAAACAATATACTTGGCGTCTATTATTATGATTAGAAAAATTGTTTGGTCAAACTCGTTAATGTAATTTATTATTACCTTTCAGTTTTTTCTTAGGCTCTGAAACAAGAGGATCATCTGATAGCGTGTGTTTAGAATGTTCACTGATAAAATTCACGATTCTTTCTTTTCTTTGCTTTTTTTTTTATATAACCGATCCAACAAAAATACATATATTTTTTTTTTCGTCCCAAAAACGAGACGAAATGCAACTTAATTTCATCGACTGTTATTTAAGAAAATAAAAGTAAGTGAATAAACACATCAGCGGAAGTTAATAATAATAATAATAATAATTTTCTTATTATTGTTATTCATGCTTGATAAAAAAATGAAGAAAAATAAAATAAAATCAAATAAAATGGAAAAATATTTTTCAAAAGGAAAAATACAACTCACCGTCGTCTTGATCGTCTTCGCCTTCTTCTTCTTCAGTGTCTGTACTTTTGCTTTTCCCCAAATTCTTGAGTTTCTTCTTTTTCGCCGCGGCTCTTCTCCTCGCTAAATAAAAAAACACACGAATGCATTAATTATTCATATTTTTTTTATTATTCACTGATTATTCATAATCCCGAAAATGGTGGGAACAAAAAATCGAAAAATCGGTTAATATTTTATTTGAGATTTATTGAGATTTTATTGAAAATAAAAACAAAAAGAAATTGAAATTTTATTTCAAACAAAATCTTGGTTTTTGATGAAATAAATTGAGATTTTATTCCAAAAAGTATTTGAATTTTTCGAAAATATAAATTCCACGATTCAACATCTTTTCGTCAAAGAGATTTCCTCGAAATGGGATCGAAAAATATAGATACTCCAAATTACCTTCTATTATGTGCATTTTTTCTTCCTCGGTAGTTCTTTCTTCAGCGAGAATAACTTCCTCTGAAAAGGGAGAGACGAAAGGAATTACAATTATAAATCCTTTTCGAATAGCGAATTCCATCGATTACTATTATTGGCAAGCATCGATACTTCAGGAGCATCATTAGCTAATCGTTGGAAGATACGTTTGACTCTGAAGGAACACCAAAGAGGAAAAAAGCTTTTCCTGACCTGCTTTGGAAATCCATTCGACGTATCCGTTCAATTCTCTTTCTATTTGTTGTTGTCTACGTAGTTTCAGGAAAGACTGGCGATTTTCCACTTTTTCTCTCTCCTTCGCAAATTCTCTACAAGCGGTATAAACAAAATACATAGCAATTGGCGGGGAATTCAAGGGTGCGTTTTTCAACCTCGTATTTGGGAGGAATTATAGAATTTTACGAAGCTGAGGAATTTCCAAAAATTCAGGTTTTCATTTCAATGAAAATGCGATTGCAAAGAGATGGCAAATTAGGGGTGTTTCGATCCTAAAATATCACTCAGCCGCGAAAATTTATGGAAAATGCTGTAAGGGGGTGGAAATTAGCAGCTTATAAAGGGGATGTTACAATTTTTCGTTTCTACCGAGACCTACTGGAATCAGTTTTCCAATTTGGACCGATGGTATTTAGTATTTTTCTAAATTACGGTTTCTTCTTCGATCGTCAAACGTTTTTCATTTTTTTTTAGTAATTTGGAAGAACACTTTTTAGTAATTTTTTTATTTTCTACATTTTTTCGTCAATTTCAATGCCAAACTTTCGTTTCGAAATAATAATTCATTAATCTTACGCTTCTTTTCAATTGAGAAAATTTTTGAATATTTTATTTAATTATTATTAATCAAAGCATGGAAAATTATTGAAATATTGCCAAACGTTAAAATTAGCAAATTAGGAAACATTTTATAATTACAGAAGAAAACTAGAATATTACTGAAAATCGAAATTAAAAAAATGGTGAAACCGCTAAGTCCGATTTTACCGAATCACAATGAAAACGAAGGATTACGAAATCACAAATCATTTATCATAAGAAATATTGTAAAAATCCCCATAATTGAATGGGTCACCTCAAAAACGTTGTAATTTACAAATTGCAAATTGTTCAAAAACCCCCGAAAATGAACAAAAAATAACCTGATGGATATTTTAAAAAGATCCATCCATTTTTAAAAAAAATTGTTTAAAAAAATCCATCAGGTTATTTTTTTTTCATTTTCGGAGGTTTTCGAACAATTTGCAATTTGTACCTTGCAACGTTTTTGAGGTGATCCATTCAATCGTTATACTGCAAACAGGTGCATAAATTATCTCGTTTCACTTGGCCCCTGGAAAATTTATAGTCTCGCGAAAAATAATTCAGCAGGGTGTGGATTATTATTATTATTATTATTATATTCTCGAGTACTGCCTTATAATACGAGGGGTGGAATAAAGCCAAAAAAATTAAGGGGCGGAGGACGGTGGTCGTATTATCTATTCCTAAACGACGTGTTACAGAGACTAGCAATAATGTACATAGGTACTGATAATCTTTTGACTGGAAAACACCTGCTTGAGTGATCCATTTTAAGTAAGAGCTGAAGGCAGTAGTGAAAAGGTGTTTTCTCTTGGCTTTTTGATAAGCTGCTCGTCTTTCGACTCGAGTTCTCTCGTTCGAGAATTCCCTGATAGCATGTAAGAGTTCACACAAAGAACACAGATTGATCCAACTCTACATAGTAATTGATCGGGTTTTGAATTCTTCGCTCTGATTCCAAATAAAAGAAATCATCGCTAAACATCCTCGCTATGAAATCTCAAAGAATACCGTGATAAGGATTCTCCTCATTTTTCTTTCGAATTTTTTTTTTTTTTTACTTTGTTATTAAATCAGTCGGCTTACCCGCTAAGAACACCAAGAACTAAGTTGAGCATGAAGAAAGAGCCAAGAACGATCAATGGTATAAAGTACATCCAGTTGTACGTGCTGCCCATAGCGTCGTTTGTCTGTAAAGTTCAGCAATTTGAAGGAAAGCGGTTCATCGTTGCATTTGCAGCCATTGATTCAACCGCAGCGGTTTGAAAAAAAAATAACACAGTAATGGTGAATTTTAAGACGTCCGGTAGAACCTTTTTTGCCACTTAACCCGCAAACGAAGTATTTCCCAGTGTTGGAAATCACAGTATTTCCTAATTAGCTTAATTAAATTTTTGTTCAATGCAATTTTCGAAATTATGATGATTTTAGACTTCCCAATTTTCAAAGTGAAATTTATTCGGCATGAAAATTGTCCCGGTGGGATTTGCATTTATAATAATTTTGATAAATAAGAATCAAAATTCGTGCTGCTAATTATGAAAATAGTGAGAGTCAAGAATATTTCAGAAAAAAAAAACGGAAAAATCGATTTATTTCAAATTTTGTGTCGAATGCATTTAAATTTAAAATTCTGAAATGACTTTATGAAAATCGTATAATTTTTTTAATTAACGTAATTTTTTTTTTATATCTTAATATTCCATTTGCAGGTTAATCATTTTTGGACAGTCATTTTTGGCAAATAATTCCAGTGTCCAGTGGTTCCAGTAAAATTTTCTAATCGAAGGCATAAAATTAATATCCAAATTGAATTTGCCAAAATAATTTCTTTCCCAAGTTCAAAAAAAAAATGTTTTTTTTCTTTAATTCCTCATTTCAATCGCGAATTGCCACGATAATTTTGTCTTTCCCTATTTAATTTAAACATTCTTGCCTTTTTAATTAATAACAATTTCCGAGCGTAAAAAAGAAAACTTCTAATTTTTTGTATTTTTTTAAGCTAATTCATGACCATTCACGTGACTCTCAATTCTTAGAAATTTTTTCCCCACAAAAATCGACAAACTATATTCGAAATCGATGGAAATTTCCAATCGGAAACGATACATATCCATTTTAAAGAATTGCCCGGTTGAGTTGAACAGCTTTCTCCGATTTAACCACTGGAACACCGCAAAAAATCCTGTCCTTTCTTTCAAATCTTCACAGAAACAATTTTCTTTCGAATAAAAATTGAAAAAAGTGATCGCGCGGATGCAAAAAATATCCGACACGTTTTCCAGCATCAAGTTCTACCGAACCGTCTTATGTTTGACACGAAACGAAGAGATTTCTTGAAACATCATTGAGCGACAAAGAAGGAGGGCTGAAAACTGACAGTGTTATACTGAGCAAGGTGAATATATATCTTCAGTGTTAGAAATTAGTTGAATATTATCATAATATCGCGCCCGGGGGTGCGAAAACATTTTGAAAATAATTTTGTCAAATTCTTTTAGCCAATTTCCTTCGATAACGAGATGGAAGAAACACATATACACATACACATACACATACAGGTTTTCGAATTGCACCGAAATCGCGAAAATTGGGGTGAATTCCTTGACCTTCCCTTGGCCGGTGCTTCTCCCTCGTGTTAAGGAGATTAACGAGCGGGAAAAAAATAATTCCAAAAAATGGAATTTTTTTTGAGCGACCAAGAGTCATTCGCTCGAAGGATCCGAGCCAATGACTCCGCGTCGTTCTTGGTTCCACCCCAATTTGAGAGACTCGGTTCCAGATCCTCGGACAATTTGAATACATATATCACGACAGTAGGAACCACAAAGCACGAGACAAGAAACGAAAGCATCGATTATCGTTGTTATGAAAGGACACGAAATTGGTGATGAGTTGAAAAATAGGATGAAAGAAGCCGAAAAGGGGAGACAAATGGGATTACATCGAACGTACGAGTCCTTTTCTTCCTTGTTTCTATTTTTTTTTGGGTGGTTGGGGGGGGGGGGGGGGGGAGGATTGAAGGATTCATTCACGTGGGAAGGGGAAATCCACAGAAATGAAATGTACACATTTTGCAGTGAAACGTAAGTGAGGACACGCACGAACACGCACACACGGAGAGAGATAAATAATGAAGATAATAATTAGAAAAAAGAGAGAGAAAGGTACACATTGAGAAGCCACGTGCCAGATCTTCGTTCGTGGCGTGGGTGTATTGCAAAAAGACGATACACGACGCGTAAATCCGGTGTTCGCGGTTTTTGAAATTGGTCCGAAGCGTTTGCAGCTTCTCATATATGCGTTTTCTGGTGATTTGAAGGTACTTTTCGTGGACGGACTGAAAATATTTTTAATTTTCGAGTTTTTCGTAATTTTCGACAATTAAATGTTGATTTTTTATATTCTAGGAATTCTATTATTTTTTAATTGATTTAATTACGACAATTTCGCAGTACTGGATGTTAAGTTGTTTCCTATTTCACTTGATCGCATTCAATTTATAATTTTCGAAATTATGGTAATTTTGGAATTCCGAAATTTTGGTGTTTGTAAGATGAACCTTATTTTCGCTGAAAATCTTCCTATAAAAAAATTCTATATTCAATAATTTTAGATGAGTGAGACCAAAAATATCCTCAGTCCAAGGATTTTTGATTACCAATTCCCAATTTATTTAATTACAATAATTTCGCAGTGTTGCAAGTTACATTAATTTTTATTTCGCTTAATCGCAATCAATTGACAATTTTAGGAATTATGATAATTTTGGAATTCCGAAATTTCGGTGTTTGTAAGATGAACCTTATTTTCGCTGAAAATCTCCCTATAAAAAAATTCTATATTCAATAATTTTAAATGAGGGAGACCAAAAATATCCTCAGTCCAACGATTTTTAATTACCAATTCCTAATTTATTTAATTACAATAATTTCGAAGTGTTTCAAGTTACATTAATTTTTATTTCGCTTAATCGGCAATCAATTGGCAATTTTAAGAATTACGCTAATTTTGGAATTCCGAAGTTTCAATGTTTGTAAAATGAAGCTTATTTTCTCTGAAAATTTCCCCGATAAAAACTGCAAATTTCAGTAAATTTGGACGAGAAACTCTAAGAATAGTCTCAGTCTAATGATTTATAATTATCGTTCCTAATTAATTTAATTACGATAATTTGGCAGTCCAGAAAATTTCATCAATTCCCGATTTACTCGATTGCATTGGTTTCGTCATTTTCGAAATTATTATTGTCATCACTGTATATGAAAAGCTTGCATACACCCACTTCGACAACTACCACACGCAAATTCTGGGTTTGCACGGCACATGTGTACGATACGTCTTGTCATACTTATTACGATTAGAGAAAAGAGAAAAGATGAAAATCAACACTGAGGAACATATCTCTTGCTTTACCCAGTACAATATGGCAGTCCAACCCTCCATAGTGATGCACTGGAAGACGGTGAGCATAGCAAATCCGATGTTATCGAAACTGGTGATGCCATTATTTGGTCCCTCCCAGTTTTCCATGCAAACCGAGACGTTAATATTGCACACGTGAGCTCCGTAAGGCGCTTCCGACTGGTTGTGCGTGTTACATGGACTCGGCGTTTCACCGTCTTTTACTATTTGATCTGAAATATGAGAATACACAATTTTTAAAATATCCACAATTTTTTGTTTACCAACAATCGCTCGGCCTCCGTTAGAACCAGCTAAAACCTATCGGGGCTCCGATCTATCCACTGATTATCGCTAATCTTTGCATCCGAAGACCTTTGTGCGTGAGGGAACCGCATCATCACTGACAAATCACTGGACCTATCCAGGTCATATTTGGAGTATACGTTGCTTAGATAGCGAGTAAGGTTTTTAGTTATCCTTCGTTCCGATAGGTGCTGCTCGAGTCCAATCTTTCGATTTATGGACCGACTTGGCTCATATTTGGAGGAAATGTTTGTTGTTTGAAAAGAAATTGTTTAGAATTGTGTTTTGCATTCTTTAGGTGGCGCTACCTATTTATTATGGGTTTTTATATACACGCTATTAATAAAAATACGATTTGTATTAGTGATTATCTATGAATTAACTGAGATCAAATTATACAGTCGAAAATTAATATATCAAAAGTTTCTTTATTATAAAATTCTACTCCCCCAAGTCTCATAAAATGAATGAATATCTAATAAATAAATAATTTCAAAATCATTATTAGATAATGGAAAAGAATAAATTACACAAAAATATTAAATACCTAATAATAATAACAATAATAATAATTGCTGCTCAGAATCGACGTAATCAAGTGGAATCGAAATCGGAACGATTTTTTGATACATTCCTATAAGGATCGGACAACTGGTCGAAGGCCGATCGACTGGTGGGTAACTGGTGAGCCCCCGGGGGGTGTTTCGATCGAGAGAGATCGACATGGAATACTCACTGACATCCTCGATGCTGTAGCACGTTTTGTGCAAAGTACCCGAATAAAACTCTAGTCCGATGATGGCAAATATCACGATAGCGAAGAGCACCAACAGACCAATTTGTAATAACGGTGCCATTGCTTTGATGATGGACTTGAGCACCACTTGAAGACCTGTTCGATGGGAGGGAAAAAAAAAGAAAAAAAAGTAACAAAGTACGACGATTCCATTATTCCTTGGCCCTCTCGTTCTTACGATCACGCGAAGACGAAAGTACGAATTTCGAGGAGCCGGTGCTCGTACTTCCATCTTCC
Organism: Gasteruption jaculator; assembly: GCA_949825005.1. Lineage (NCBI taxonomy): Eukaryota > Metazoa > Arthropoda > Insecta > Hymenoptera > Gasteruptiidae > Gasteruption > Gasteruption jaculator. The sequence goes on from OX463770.1 coordinate 6,350,378, forward strand.
CGTGTTCGGCTGGACTTTTTCATTTTCGTTTTGCGTTTTTTTTTTTTTTTCATTTTCGTTTCATTTCATTTCGTTTCGTTTTCTGATATATTGAAAGATTTCCGAAGAAGCTTTTTGCGCTTTCCTTCTCGCTTTCAATAATTGCAACGCTACTCACTCGGTATGCCGGAGACAAGTTTGAGTGGTCGTAAAACACGTATCGCGCGTAACGTGCGCAGATCCATGTCCAGATCTATGCCTTCCTGGAACACCGTGACGAACCTGGCCCAAACATAACACACAACCCCGCCACATTTTACTACGCTACTACTTCTATTACGCTAAATTAATCTCATCTACTTCATTACGTTTGGGAAGAAGAAGAGTAAGACCAAAAAAAAAGAAGAGGTAGGTATGTATGTACCTTCAACGACTACCTTCTAATAACGATTGTCGAGTAATTTCGTGTAATACGTATGTGGGATAATCGATACTATTGAAGCTGTCGATCCGATCTAGCTTTAAGTGGTACTTTCCAAATATTGAAATTCTATGAGTTCGTTCTAGCGATCGGCTGTGAGTGAATTTGAGCGTAATTTAAATATTTTTCAAAAAAAAGAAATAATTGTAAGTCTTCTAAGAAGTGTGGGATTCGATTGTTTCTTTTAAATAGAATTTTTCTTCCACGAAAAGCAATTTTCAAAGAAGCAACTTTGAAATTTTAATTCTTTAGTAAATAATAATAATAATAATAATATTAATATTGGTTATAATAAAAATTCTTCGTTGGCTCTTCTTTGACAATTTTATTTCCAGATTTCTTCGAAAATTGATTTTACTTCATTTTTTTCTTCATAAAAGAAAATTTTTAATTTTCTTCATAAAAAAAATTGGGACGAAATTTGAAAATATTATTTATGGATTTATTACATCAACGAAGAATTTTATAATAGCAAAACAATAATAATAATACGATAATATGATAATAATAAAAATTCCGTAATAATTTTGAAAAAAAAACAGAGTTTAAAAAAAATAGAAAGTTTCAATTCCAGATTTCCAAAATTACATGTGGACTAGTAACTGTTGATTTATCGAAATTCAGAATTATTTATTTGTAATAAGGAAATTGGCATGGAAAAAAATATATAAATCCAATAATTCCAAATAATGCAATGAAAATAAAATGCGAAAAATCGAATCCCACCACTTTTGGAGACTATCGTTTTATCGTTTTACAAAATCTAAATTTCTGAGACTAATTTGAAGCTAGGTAATATTTCAGCACTTGTTCTTCTCAACAATTATTATGAAAAAACTACACGCTAAGAAAAAAATTTTGCTATTTTCTACGTTTGTCTATTTTTCCAGAGTGTACCGAGGAATCGAAATTTCTTTTGACGTAAAAGCTCCAATCGAAATTCTTGGAATTACAGCTATCGAGTTAATTACAAAATAAATTTCGATACTGTTGCGTATAAAATTCATGTAACGCATTATTTTTTTTATATAACATTTTACAACAATTTCAACGCAACAGTTTCTTTTTCGTCGAAGTTCGGATCCTATTTGTCAAAAAAAGGTCTATCCAATAAATTACGTGACAAGAAAAATAAAAATAAAATTATTACTACGGAGATTTAAAAAAATTCTATACATAAATTTTGAAAAAATAATATAATTTAACACGTTCACGCCGGCGTGACCCACCGGTGGGTCACGCCGGCGTGAACATGTTAAAATAATTCTACATAATTTTGAAAAAATAATTATTTTCCTCCAAGTATTTCTCGGTGCACTCATTCGGGTCGTGGGAATCCTTTGGCTGACAATGGACCCAAACTTCGGACATGGACACAATTTTGATAATATATTTGAATGAATCTGAATATGAGATGAAGAGTTAGTTGGAGATATGACGTGGGAAAGATTGATGGAAAGATATGTATGTAAAAATTAACTGATGATCTCTAAACAAATACGATAAAGTATGAGTTCTAGTTTATGATAAAGAGTTAGGTGGGATTTCATACGATATACGATATACGATACGATACGATATGATACGATACGATACAACTCTAGAAACACGTATAGGTATTATTCATAGAAAGAGGAATAGAGATATTTACCAATAATAGCAATAGTACAATCAAATCTATAATTCATTAATCTGCCGACTATAAAGATAGAGTATCTTCTAAAAATATTGAAAAAAAAAAGGAAAAGGGAAATCAACACGAACTCTGCCTTCCGATGTCGTTGCCGCCATCGCCTGCTGTTGTTGATCCTCCTGTTTTCATTCTCCTCTAACTAAAATTGTTGATTTTTTGCTTTCTATTTTCTCTCACTTGTTTTTTCTAATCCGCGAATGAAACCAATAATATATATTTATTATAAAAGGATCGATCGTTTTTTTTTATTCGCGAGGGTGAAAATTTCTATATATCCCCGAAACACATTAGCCAATTCTGGATTAATCGTGAATTTACTGGGTTTTCACAGATTTTATATCCAACCCATGAGGAAGTTATATAAACTATAATAGTTGGTTCGGATGGAAACCCATTAGATTTATTTTTACGGGTTCGATAATTTTTATTTTTGTTTTTTATATATATGTTTTCCCCATTTTCCAGTTTTGTATTAAATTTTTTTGTATAGAATCTCATTATATTAAGTAATCTGTAGTTTTGTTACTGAAATAATAACAATTATTATTTTTTTAGCAAAGATTCAATTTTTTGTGAAAATATTCTAGAAGCCAAAAGGATAGAAGTTTTGTATTGATTATAATTCGATTAATTATTCAAACCTGAATATCAATTTATTGAAATTTATCGAATCAATCAGATGTAAATATTAGTCAATTGGAATTTTAAATGTTAATTAGATGTGAATTTTCATTTTTTAATTTCACGGCGATTTTCAGATTTGAATTGTTGCTTATCAGAATTTATTGACTCTATCTAATACATTTTACCCTAGATGAGGAAATTTTCACCCTCATAGTGTTTCCATTATTCGTATTTTCGATATCAATTTTTATCTCTGAGCAATTATTCGAAAATTATCAATAGAAACGAAACAAAGAAAATTTCTTAATTTGTTATCAAACGATCACGTCGATCCTCGAGTTTCTAAGGGGAACATCACTCATTCTTTCTATCTAAGGGATGGAAAGATATGTCACTATACGAAAGAAGGAAATAAACAGAGAAACCAATCGTTCCGATTGAGCAAAATCTATCGATTCGTCGTCGATTATCAAAACTCGATAATACTCCAATTTTATTATTGTTCAATATTATCCAATTTGTAATTTCCTTTGTTAATTCACATAATTTCCCATACATTTATTTTCTACTCTCGTCATTTCATTTTTTAACTCTAAAAAATTGATAATTTAATTTATATAAAAAATAAATATATAAAAATTTCGTATTCGTAAAAAAAAAAAAAAGATTTGATGATGGAAAAATCGAAGGAACGATTGGCTGCTCGTCCAAAGCAGCTGACTGACTATCATACCGCGGAATAGCTTATCGAAGAAAAACGTTAAGGTCTCACACAGTCTTCAATAGATACAAAAAATATTGGAATAATAATAATAATATATATATAACACTAGCATTCAATAAAATATCGTAGCAATAAATGATCACTTTCTCAATATACTTAGTAACTAATTATCAAGTTAACCAGCTATCAGCAAACTCATTCTGCATTATCATTATCATCATAATCATCATCATCACCATCATCATCATCATCATCATCATCATCATTATCATTATCATCGCATCAATTGTCATCAACCATCACCATAATCATATATGGTTGCGAGAAGAAATTCTCTCGGAAATATATATAAAAATGTATCATCTGTTTCCATATTATATGTATACCATCGATATAATAAATCCTATTCTAATAATAATTATGTAAGTAAGAAAACAAAAGTGAAGTAGCCACACTAATAATATATCTCATGTATGTATCTAACATCGATTTATGCCAACCCAAAAAATGGAGGTAACAGCGAATTATAACCACGACTCAATATATCAATTAAAAAAATTAAACAAAACGAAAAACGAATAAAAAAAAACGGAAAAATCAAAAGAGGGAGACAAATAAACAAAAGAAATAACATTATTTATTCATAAACTTTGCAGCAAAATGTATATAAGGTCTAGCCTATCGATATATATGTATCTAACTATCCAATTGTTACTAACATAAGTAAACATTAAAAATACACCGAATTGTCGCTAAGAGTAGGTATTATATATATATATCATAAATATTGTCTGGGGAAACCTAATTTCAGCATCCATGTAAGAGAACAAGAGACGGAGACGGTCTAAGTCTTATGCCTTTCAACTTTCTAAGAAATAACAAACTAAAGTCAACTAAAACGAAACTAACGGTTTCCTGTATTGAGAGAAATCCAAATTCCCCTTTTTTTTTTGGGCTTCTTTTCCAGAAACCCTAGGTTTGGATTTTTTTCTCAACGCAGGAGCTCGACCACAGCGTTACCGTCCACCTATTACTTTCCATGACGGTCTCATAAAAATTGCGCAAACAAAATTTCGAATTCCAGGCGCTAAAATACCATGAAATCGGAATTTTGAAAGGAAAAGGGAAGATCCATGGAAAATCGAATTCGAAGCGCTAAAAAAATACCATGAAATTGAAATTTCGAGGAAAGGGAAGAATCCCATGAGAATTGGAATTCTGACGCTTGGGGACTGGTACCGCTGTGAGCCGATGAACCGTGGGCCAACTATTTCTATTACTCGGCAACTAAACAAAAAATACGGGGGTTACGAACGAACGGAAACAGAAAAGGAACTAAAACGGAAACGAAAATATATTTAAAAAAAAAGAAAGAAAGAAGAGAAACCATATAAAATAACGAAAAGTGTCTCCATGGTGTCTCGTGTATCAACTGTTTTGTCTCAGAACTCTGACTGACTCACTTGGAATTTTCGAAACCAGCTTTAGCGGTCTGAGGACTCGGAAGGAACGTAGCATACGCAGGTCGACATCCACGTTTGTTTCGGCGAACACAGTCATCGACCTAACACCCAAGGATTCAAGTTCTCACATCATCGTATGTCGTGTCGCTGGACACAAAACACGCTCTTACGCCTAACTCTTAGTCCTATATCTCGAGTTGGTTCGAGATCCATCCTTTTTTCCGAAGAAGTTAATGATGAAAATCAAGTGTCCTTCTCCAGAAAACAGGGAATCGGAATCAAAACAGGGGGAGAGAAAGCGAAAGAAAGTCGTACTATCGGGGCCCGTCAGAATCAATGAATTCGGAAGAAGTTTAGTCGTGAGTGCGAAAGAAATGGCATGAGAACGGAAGAGAACGAACGAGTGACTGCGAATTCGGATGACTCGGTGGCACCCAAGGGTGACAACTTACCCGGTGACCACGACGAAGAAATCCATGATGTTCCAGATGTTGCGTAAGTAGGAGCCACGATGGAGAACGAAACCAAGCGCAAGTATCTTCAGACTTGCCTCCACGCAAAAGATCCCCAGGAAGTAGATCTCCGTCGATTCCAGCTTTTGCGCGAGGATGGTTTTATCATGCTTCGGTAAATGTTCCTCCAGTGCGAGTACCACGCAGTTCGCGATGATCGTCAGGAGGACGGCGTACTCGAAGGGTGGCCATTCGATGATGAAGCGGGTGTGCTTGCGTATGCAATTATCCTCGCTCAGGATAAACAGTGACGAGGGGCCTTTGTTACTACCCCCGCCACCACCCGCTCCCCCATCCTGATCCCGGCCTGGCGCCATTACCACCAGACCAGGTACCTTTTGGCATCGAAATGGCATTAATCGAATTTCCCAGTTCGTCCCCGTCGGAATTTTTCAACCCCCTTCCGATGGTGATTTCACCCCAATTACAACTTTTTTCCCCTCGACGCAAATCCGATAGAATTTATTATATTTTTTATATCGAATAATTTTACATTAATGGAATATGGAATTTTATATTGTTTAATATTTTTGTAGTAAATAAAGTGCGCAATTAATTTTATGAAAAAAAAAGAAAATTAAGTAGTTTCAGAAATGTCCCTATGACAAATTTGGTGGAATTTTGGGGAACGATCTTCACCCTACGTATTTTTATATTATACAAATGAATTTTTAGTACCTTGAGTATTAAAAAAATTGTGTTTCTTGAATTTATTTTATTCCGAAAACGAATCAAATCGAAATAAATTAATTTTTTAATGTGAGAGTAATTACTCTTTAATACACAAATTAATTTATTTCCATATTTTTTTTACAGATGATAATGTTTCTTTAATGAATCGTTCCCATTTCATTCGAATAAAAGTCATTTGCTTAAAGCATTTATTTAAAATTTTTGACCTACCAATTTTTATTAGTCAGCGTTTCACACATTTTTTAAAACTACTGCCTTTTATTATTTTCAAGGAAATTCATAAAGCTAAATAAATAATGTTCCTTTCTATAATAACAGAAAATTCGAATAATAAATAAGATTTACCTAAAATTATAAAAATATATAAATAATTCTGTTACAATTTTTTTAATTACAAAATCGATAACTATGAATTTTATTTTAGTAAATTTTTTATTTTCCCGTAAAACTACTAATTAATAAAAAAGAGACTTCAAAAAGTTGTAATTGGGATTAATTTGCAGTCTCCGAGAAACATCCAAATAAGATTGAAAATTGCGACACTTGACAACACCTTGCCCAAGCGGTAGCTGGCAAAAGGCTCGCTCTCAAGTCCAAGCTTTTCTCGGTACGCTGAAATTCTTGTTACCGGCTGGACCTTACCAGTCGGGCAAGGTATTTTGAAATCTTTCCTTTTAGTAATTTTTACCTCCCCTCCAAAGCTAGAGCAGTCACCGAGACGATTTAGTCCGGCCAACTTCTGCCTTCTCCTGTACGGACTCGAGTATCCAGCGTCTCTCTGTGCCGCCTCTTGCGCTGCCAACCTGTAACGACCAGAATCCATTTGTTAAAATTTCCCGCAGATTTATTTGAAATTCAATCATCTTTCGTCTAATCGATAATTTTCCAGATTTCAAAAACAACTTTACCTGGAATTAATTTTCAAACTTTTGAAAATTCGTTTCTTTCAATTTTTATTTTTACCATTATTGCCATTGTTATTGTTGGTGCTAATAATAATAATATTATTATTATTATTGTTATTATTATTATTATTATTTTTTTTTATTATAAAAAATTTGTCACAGGCCAAAACCGGACCGTGAGGGATTTTATGTCGGGCTATGAAAGAATACTCCGTTAATAGGTAATTAGTAAGCGATAATGTAATCGGAAATCAATGAACTATCGGTAGAAAGTAAAAGAGAAGAACATGTGTGCGAAGTATCGATATAGAGAAGAGGTCCACTAATGACCATCGTCATGTCGAATCATCAATTAAGTGCATTCACGCTCCTCCATCGCATCTTCTCTAATGCAATCTTTGTGGAATATGCACCTACGTCTATATCTGTATCTACCTGCACTCTAGCCCTTGCATGTACCGTCCCACTTTGAACAATAAAAATCCACCCACAGTTCGAAATTGACATTATTATCGTGCGGATTCATATTTCACATCGATGCCTATTGTTTTGACGAAACGTCCCTGGAACGGGCGACATATTTTTGGTTTACCCCTTTTCCACAAAACGATTGAAATTTTTCCATTTGCATTTGTTTCACCGAAAATTCCTCGACTTAAAAATTTTCAAAATTCAAATTTGCCGGCGTTAACCTTAAATTTCCCGGAACTCGAATTACTACCGCGATCCTTATTTTTTTATTGCTTCCGAAAAACGAACTAGAAATATAATTAGAATCGTCAATAAATAATTATGTCGCTATTAATTGCCAAGATAATTCATAATTATTTCCCAACCGAGTTTGGTGAACGCAGTATCGGCAATATTCCGGGAATTGTGCGTGAGATTCATAATTGCAGCGTATATATCAATTCACGATTTATCACGAAGTATTTGTTTGTATAATTTAAGGGTGGTTTGGAGAAAGGGTGGTTCGGGGGTGAGCTAATGACGTCACTGTAACGCCATCTTGCAGAATATGACGTGGACACACGTCGGCAGCGAGTCGACGCTCAACTTTCATTGTCTCTCTTTGAAACTACAAATAGAATAACGGATAGTTTCGCTATACGTAATACTTTGCAACAGCAAACGTCGTTTTCGGCTCAGCCCTCGGCTCGCAAATGTGACTCAAGGCACCTACATTGATTTTTAATGATCTTCATGTCCGGAAGTTACGCAGCTGCAGCTTGAAGAAGCAAAATCTGCTAATTATGAGAATTTGAAAAGCAGTTTGCAAATTTTTACGAGAGCAGAGTTCTATTTTTAGTCAATTTTGTGCCCAGAAATTAACTAAGAGATGAAACTAACCAATAAAATTATATTAATATTAGATAAATTGGATTACGGAAAATGAGGATTTTAAAAAATTCAAAACAAGAAAATTTGGGCATTTATGAAATTTTGGGAATGCTAATAAATGCATTATTTTTTTGAATAATTAAAATATCTCGATTTTTAATAACTTTCATGGCCCAAAAATTACATGGTTGATAAATAAAAAAATTAAAAACAAGAAAAATTGTGCATGTATCAGCATTTCGAAAATTTCGTAAATGCCCAATTTTCCTTGTTTTTAATTTTTTACATATCGATCATGGAATTTTTGGTCATGAAAAATCGAAATATGCTTTCAGAGAAATTTGGTAAGTTTTGAAAATTCTACCAACGAGACGTTTGCAATTTTTAAGGCTACAAATAATTTCCGGTAAATTTCGTAAATTTTCGGATTGCTAATAAATGCCCAAAAGATTTTTTAAAAAATCAGCCGATTTTTTTCTCCGAAGAATGGACCCCTCTTTGGCTTCGAGTTGTTTCTGGAAGTAGATATTACCGTGTTCGCCGGACTCGAAGTAGAAAAGGGATCCACGAAAAGTTGTGTATGTATTAGCATTTCGAAAATTTCGTAAATGCCCAATTTTCCTTGTTTTTAATTTTTTACATATCGACCATGTAATTTGTTGGTCATGAAAATGATAAAAAATCGAAATATGCTTTTAGAGAAATTTGGTAAGTTTTGAAAATTCTACCAACGAGACGTTTGCAATTTTTAAGGCTACAATTAATTTCTGGGAAATTTCGTAAATTTTCGGATTGCTAATAAATGCCCAAAAGATTTTTTAAAAAATCAGCCGATTTTTTTCTCCGAAGAATGGGCCCCTCTTTGGCTTCGAGGTGTTTCTGGAAGTAGATATTACCGTGTTCGCCGGACTCGAAGTAGAGAAGGGATCCTCGAAAGACGTGGAAGAATCGGGAAGGGAAATTTCGAATGTCCGCTCCCTTGTTAAGAAAGGTGAAAGGGAACGGAGGGAAAGGTTAAAGTGTACGTGTACTTATACAAAAAAGGGCTGGAATGGAACATGTTTTCTCATGAGTAATGCCGGGAGTATACGTACCTACCTCTATATATACATATAGAGGTACATTTAGGTCAGAACGTGTGGGTAGCATAAGCAAGAGCCGTACCCCATACGGCATACGCAGGACGTACGTACTCTACTAGTTCGATTACGGTTATTATCGAACGAGCGACGAAACGGGATATATTCTCTACACCGGGTGATTAATTAGCCAAAGCTCGCCGGAATCTATTTGTAACCTTTATTGAGTCATAAGTTAGCGATTGACCCCCTGAGATCGCAAGATCTCCGATTCGGAATCATCCAATTATAATGATTATAATTTTAATCTTTATCAATAATGTTCCATTTCCTTGATAAGCACCAAATAGTTCTTGAAAAATTAAACACTTTTTCTCAGAGAACTGTTTCTCTGGATTTTCTGGTTCTCGAGATATTCTGATTCAAAGATACCACCCGACTGTTTTACTGTCGCCACCACCAGAGGCGCTAACTGTGAATTCTAGTTTTAACCTCTTCGTTCTCCTAAACGCTTAGTTTAGAGAAAAATCCTAAAAAGTCCAGGAAATTCTAATCAACCCTTTGACTACCACGTAAAATTTACGTGACTCTCTATTTACGCCGCGTGGGTCGTGATGGTATACGCTATTGCATTTTTCGTAACCAGGGCGGCCTGTACGGAAAGTGTTAACCATTCTTTCATTTTTTTTAATTTCGGAAAAATGTAAGAACCTTTTTTTATCGAAAACTATTATTTTTATAGGAATCATAAAAATATAGGGCCTGCATTTTGAGAAATTGGTGGAACATTTTTTGGAACGGGAAATAGTTTTAAGAAATTTCCGCCAAAAATCCTTTTTCTCTCTTTCCTCGGATCCGAGATATTGTCAATCGCAGATTCTACCCGACAGTTTGACCGACGCCGCCACTAGAGGCGCTAACTATGTGTTCCAGCTCTAACCTCTTCGTTCTCCTAAACCCTGGGGTTTGCAGAAAAAAGGGAAGGAGGTTCCAAATTCTCCAATCTTTCCTTTTTTTTTCGAGTATCGAAGAATGTGAAAAAAATTTCTTTCTCTATCGATCGCTATTAAATTGTGCAGGACCCTGAAAATATAATATTCCGGCGCTTCTATTTTAAGAAATTAGCGGACAAAAAAAAAAGAAATTGAAGTTTCATGAAATCTATTCACCGGAGTTTTTGGGGTTACGTATAAAAAGTGAATTCGATTGTCTCTTTTCATCCTTCCTTTTTTTTTTGCAACACCCACACCTTTCTGCCACGCACGCTATTCTGAAGTGCTTCGCCGCTACTGTTACTGCTGTCGTTGCAGTAAGTAGCGACAAGAGTAAGAGTAGTGGTAGCTGTTTCGACCCTTAACTTGACAAGAGATTAACAAGCTTTCCAATGAAGACGAAACTAACTAATAAAATTATATTAATATTCGATAAATTGGATTACGGAAAAATGAGGTTTTTCGCCCACCGGTGGGAGGATCGTTGAGGTTGTTCGTTGTTCGTTCTTGTCGTACGCTTCTTTCGAAGTTGATGAATTATTTTTCATAGCGAATGGATGACAAAATAATTGTGCATGTGTATGTGCGACTATATAGTACCTAATCGCATTGTGTATCAGTGCACGGAGATCCTTGAACTATAACATCATTTCAACTTTACATGTAACGTATAACATTCGCCGGGGTGTTTTAATAAATCGCTATGCAATCGGGGTCAGACGTATGTTTATATCGACATGAAAATTCTACTTGTGGTCTTATTGCTAGTCTAGTTTTCCTTTTTTCTTTTATCAAATATATATTAGGGCGAAGTAGACTCGTATGAAAATGAGAGGACGGGTATAGTCGCCAGACACGGACGATGTTTGTTTTGTATTGCTGTTTATTGTATTTCTAGAACAATTCTATTTTCGTAACCGTATTTCTATATTATTCCGAAACCTTGAATTGAAAATGGAATTTTTCGTTCAATTTTAAATTTCGCTTATTTTTAAATTCAAGAAGAGATTAAAATTGATCCGGAAAATTTGGGGTTAAATAGTAAGAATTTGTACAACCTATAGTAATATCGGATAAAAATAGGAAAAGCAAGAAAAAAATGTTGAACAACGACAAAAAAATGCAGGAATAAATAAAATGGAATGAAAATGAAGAAAAGGGGGAGAGAAATTGAAATTGGAATGATTTTATCACTGGAATCGTAATTTCGTTGTTAACAAGGATTTGGTTTCAGATTTTTCGAATACTCGTACATTAATATTTTGTGGGTAATAATAAATATATTATTAAAAATGAAAATATGGAAAATATTATTGTTATTAATGTGTAATTAAGAAATATTGTAATTATTATTAATATATTTACTTCATTTTAACAAGAACTTTTATTTCATTATTGTATATAATGTTTCTTATTATTTATAATTATATTTATTTTTAATATCACAGTTCCTTGCGAATTTCGTATGATTTTCTACAAAAATCCTGCAAAACAAAATCGCAGCATTACCGTTTTCGAAATTTCCTAAGTTTCCGACATTCCAGTGAAATTTCAAACGGTTCCAGGACACGAGAAAAATTCGAAAGCGCCGCGAAAGGGGGTGGCAAAACGAGAAACAAAAAATAGGTTCATATTTTCCGGATCAACAAATTTTCCCACCGCTGAAATGCATTTCAGCCTCCGTTTTAGCGTCCATGAATAATTCAATTAGTCTAGACAAAGAAATGGCACAAGGCAAAGATATAAAATAAAAGCGAAAAGAAAAAAAAAAGTGCTATAAACTTAATTCGTTCCAAATTTCTTTGGTGGCCTGATGTGTGAGCGGTAAGTGTATGTGTACGTGTGTGTGTGTGCATGTACAGCATTCTACTTTTATCTACTTACGCTATACATAACTTTTGGGATGGAATAAATCAAAAGGAAAGGAAAAAGGACTGCCCTTGTTCATAATAAGGTCAGTAGCGGCGTCTGTACGTCTCTACTATTTGCCAAGTAACAGCCAGTGGATGACAGTCAAACTCTAGACGCCAGATAAACTAGGTTTTAGGCGCCCGAGTATTACTAAAATCGTCTTCCTACGCACCAAGGATACCGCCACCAAGCATTAAATTCATGAAATTTCCTCAGAAATTTCTCCACCCTCCGTGACGTCAATGTCTTTCGCTGTATTCAAAGAAAAAGACCATTCATTCGACGTTTCTTTGCCTCGTATAACGAAACGTCTTTCATACTATCCACCCCAATAAGTATAACGTCGCAGAAAAAAGTACGAGGGAGCAAAGAGTTGTAAGCCCCCAATCGTCTGCGTGTTGCTCAGTGATCATGTATAATAAGCACTCGCCGAACAAAATTACTTCGATCCAACGAAATTTCGCGACTTGTTTCCACGAAAATGCCCGATTTCGAGACTTTTTCCGTCTTTGTACTTTTTCTCTGCGCTTATTCGTTTAGAAGATACGAGCAATTCGAAGTAAACTCGACGGCAGCGCCTCTAGCGGCAGCGTCGGTCAAGTAGACCCTGAGAATCTCGAAGCCGGAATATCCGGAAATCCACAAACGATAGAAAAACAATTCTTTGACAAAAAGTATCGGATTTTATTCACTTTACATTTTTAACGTCACTAATGCGAACGTCGCATGTATGCGTGACATGGATCTACCCTTCAAAGGATCAAGAGCTGCTGCACCCACTTACAAAAATTGGTTCGATCGAATAAATTTTCGCGATTTGTCTCCACGAGAGTGTGCGATTTCGAGACTTTTTCCCTCTTTGTACTTATTCCCTACACCCAGTCGTTTGGAAAATATGAGTAATTGAAGATAAACTCGACGGCAGCGTCTCTAGTGGCAGCGTGGGTCAAGTAGACCCTGAGAATCCGGTATTCGGAATATCCAGAAATTTACAAGAGATAGGAAAAAAAGGTTTACGATAAAAAATATTGAACTTTCTTCAGTGTATGGTAAAAAGTACATTTTTAATGTCACCGATGCAACCGTTGCGTGTGTGTGTGACACGGATCTACCCTTTAAGAGATCAAGGGTTGCTGCACCTTTCTCCGTCTTTGCATTTTTTCCGTAAACCCAGTCGTTTGGAAGATACGCAGTTTGTTAAGGGTAAACTCGACGGCAGCGCCTCTAGTAACGGCGTCGGTGAACCAGAATGAGGAAATCTTGCATCGCGTGTATCTCAAAGTCTATCAAACGTAGAAAAAACGTTCTTTGACAAAAAGTATTTGCTTTTCTTCGCTCCTTCGTAAAAAGCTCGCGTCTTCCTCCGATTTCGAATACCACGGAACTACCCTTTAAGAGATCAAGGGTTGCTGCGGCGTTTTCGCTGTTTGCATTTTTTTCTCGAAACCCGGTCGTTCGGAAGATACGCGGTTCGTTAAAAAAGGTAAACTCGATAACAGCGCCTCTAGTGGCAGCGTCGGTGAAGCGGAGTCGAGAAATCTTGCGTTTCGAGTATCTCAGAGTCTATGGGGGTTGGAAAACAAGTTGTTCGACAAAAAATGTCTGGTTTTCTTCGGTCAATTGCAAAAAGCACCGATTTCACCCCGATTGTTAATGCCAGCGAGTCGAAGGGACGAAGAGGGCGGAAAAAAAACGTGGCAAGTGTGCGCGATAACGGCGATGGCGGTGTTACGGCGCTACCCTTTAAGATATCAAGGGTGGTTTGAAAACATAAAGGAAGTTTAGATATACCTGCACGGCAGGTAACTATATATCTATTGATCGTTCATTCATGCCGCCCTTTCTCCTTCCTTCTCGCTCGCTGGCTCTCTCGCTCTGAATGCGCCGAGTCTTTCTACCCTTATTCGAGTCTACCGAAGCTCTATCCTTCCGTAATATCATACCAGGGTTGTCGTCGTAGTCGTCGTCGTTGTCGATTTCGTCACCGTCATCCTAACCTACCAAAACAGTACTGCCAACTGAAATTCCCACTATTCTCTCACAGACGCGTGCATGCGTACGTGTACGTTTGTGGCTGCGAGGGTCTTGTAATCTGTATACGTATACGTACGTATGCCATTTATTCGTCACACGTGGCTTTTTTTTTTACACAGAGCGTACGCGTGTATACCCGAGTGCGTGTATCCAGCGACGCACTCGTGTGTAGCAGGTTCGACGTTCTTGCATTTCCGAGGAATTATGATTTTTTTTTTTGGATAAATTTAAGTCTCTGAAAATTGAAATTTTGGGAACTTGTGATTCTTATCAAAATTTGCATTTCAAGAAATTTCAAATCTTACCGAAACCCAATCATCGGAAATTTTAGATCTTACCTAATTCGAATTTTTGGGAATTTTTAGAAAATTAAAATTTTACTTGGTTCAAATTTCTGGATATTTGAATTCTCACCGAATTCCAGTTTCCGAAGATTTAAAATTTTGGCAGATTTGAATTTCAAGAAATTTCAATTTTCGCCAAATTGTAAATTATGGAAATTTCAAAAATTATACCATTATTATTATTATAACTACTGTTATCAATCGCCCCGAAACTTTAATTATTATTATTATTGTAATTAACATTTATTATCTAAAAAATTTTATTAGTAACCTACTCTTGCAGAAAATTGCCAATCAGCGTTAACGAAATGCAAAATATACACAGTCAAGGGGAGCATCGCCAATTTTAGTGGGTTTCGATGACGGTCTTTCTCTGTGTTTCAGCAAAGAGAGTTTTTGAGGGCTCACGAGTGAATGTACATATGCATCCGTTTGATCCGTTATTTAATTGATAAGTTACGTAAAAGCTCTTACGTGAGTGACGGTGAGAAAGGAGGTAAATATCGTAAATTAAAGAGGGAATTAAAGGGACACGTGGCGTAGCGTGACGTGGCTCGGGCATAAGAGGCTTCGTTCAAAGCATTGGACACCGATGCGTTCGGAATTTTCTTGGCTCCTCATTTTCCTTTCTCCTCATTACCGACTACAGTTTTCAGAACATCACGAGAGTCACGAAAATTGACCATTTTATATTTGTTTTTTCATGATTAAATAGAAATTTCAGGTTTTTGGTATTTTTCCTCGTTTCTGTCGATTATTATTATTATTATTATTATTATTATTATTATTATTATTATTCTAATTTTTAGAGTTATTAGTTTTTCTATATAATAAAAATTAAATTCTATATATTTAATAGAAAATTATTTAAAATCACAACGTGATGAAACAGTAATTGAACAAGAAATTACATTGTTTGTAATAAAAATGAAGAAATGAAATTTTAGGATTTCAAAAAACACAGAATTGAACATTTATAGCCGAAAATTTGCGACTCGTGAAATTCTCGAAATATCTGAAAGGTCAAAATTTATCAACAATTGAATTTCCAAAAAATTTGCAACGTAATAAAACATTAATTGAACAGAAAATGGCGTTGTTTGTAGTAAAACTACAGAAATGAAATTTTAAGAATCGAAAAAAACGCAAAATTGAAAATTTTCAGTCGAACATTTGAGAGTCGTGTAATTTTCGAAACCTCTGTAAAATAAAATTTTGTAATTACCCGAATTTCAACGAAAATTTCGAAAATGTAAACGAAACATTCTCAAAATAACGAATTTCTCCCTTTCCTTAGGGACACCATTAAAATTGGAGAAAATAAACGAAAAGGACGTTAATCTTTTTTTTTTGTGACGTATCCTGGGATGAGTGAAATGAAAATTGTGGAATAATTAATACCAGAATGTGAATGAATTTTAATGAAAGTGATAAATTTGGAAATGAGACGGACGTAATACCCTGACTCAAACCTCTATTAGTGCATTAATAAATTCTCCTATACAGTCTTTTTCGCTCTCCATTTTTCAACCGGTGAATTATTCGCTAAAATTTCGCGTTAACCATTAAGGACGAGTTTCGTAGAAAAAAAAACTTTTACAATTTTCGACGAATACGCGAACCGAGGATTAAAAATAAACCTGATGCAAGCGTGGATCCCCGACTGACTAATAATTTACCCTAACTACTAGCTCTTCGCTGAATTACGATGATGAAACAATTTGACACTGTAGCTGAATGCGTTTCGAATTGGATGTTTTTGAATTCCTTAAGTTTGGAATTTTTAAGGAAAAATATTAATAATTTATTATTTTCGAAATTCAAAAGAGATGTTTTAACCCTTTCAGGTGCAGTGGGACATATATGTCCCACCTATTTTTTACTGGTTTTTTTAATAGTTCTGACACCTTTTGCCCTATCTATAGGTACAAAAGTATTTTTTAGACTCTTGGGTACCTAATTTATGAAAAATTGGCGTAAAATTGCGATAATTAATTCATTTAAATACTTGTTATAAACAATTAACATGAGAAAATGCTGTTCACTGAAAAATCAGTTTTTGGGTAACGCATATAGCTACAGCTCTGAAAATTTTTTTACGTATTCTCCATATGTAGGTTTATAACATATTTTTTTTTCAAAATTTTTCGTTGCTCAGTTTAAAAAAAAATCTTAAAATTGCAAAAATCGCAAAATGTGAATTTTGAAAATCTGACTTCGGATTCGTAATCAGCGACCCCAAAAACCCTAGTAGTCACTCTTATTTTTATAATAAGAGTCAAGAAAAAATGTGCCTCTGAAAGGGTTAAAGGATTTTTTTATGACAAATCGAATATGTGAAATTCCTTAAAATAGAATAATAAACAAGGATTCTATAAAAAAAGGCATAAATACCCAAAACAATTCTACCTATAATGGCACTGAAATTAATAACTTTTATGTTTTAAAAAAATTCATAATTATGAGTTTTCGGAAAATATTTTCCTGATTTTATAAAAATGTAAAATTAAAGTAACTATGAGGTACTACTTTTAATGTTATTATTAAATGTAAAAAAATAGAATTATTGTTGGAAGGGATTTCTAAATGTGGAGAAATATTCATATAAGTTACAGCGATTTTATTACGTTTAATATTAATTTTGCTTTGCAATACCACCAGAAAAAGTCTGATATTTTTAATATTATATTTTGAGAGCAATATTAAAAATATTTTACAGTTTGGGAAATAAAGATTAACCAATTTGGGATCAATAGATCTTCGATCATACAGAATCGGTACTTTTTTCAAAATCGCCCTGAAAAACTGATGTCCAATAACATGTTTGTTACGATACCAAATCGAAAATACATGTCCGATAGTTTCTACTGTTTTCAATCAAATTGCAGGAATTTTTTTATTGCATTTAAAAATAACCAGAATTTTCCCAGCAAAATAACCATTACTTTTTTTAGCTTTACAAATGAAAACAGTCGTTGAATTGAAAATCAACTGGAATAAAAGTAAATAGTAGTTTTCGAGAAATTTCTCCGAATTTCTGAATATTCAAGTATCGACTTTTGCCTAACATTGTTTTTATATTATTTAAAGCAATTCCGTGCCCATTTAATGTCAATTTCAAGATCTACAATTAAAAAAAAACATGAAACCCAAATATTTCATAGGTACTTCAATTATTATTCAAATTTTCCCGGATTTACTAAAATCAACCCTTATCGAAATCGACCAGTGCCTTAACGAATTAAAAAAAAATGCGAATAAAAATAATTCGTGAATAAAAACAGCATCTTCAAAAAATACTGATACTTTTCCAGTTCAATCGATTAAAAAATCCGCGTATCATTGAAAATTTTGGGACCCTTCCTTCCCTTCAGCATTTTTCAAAAAAGAGAAGGTTATATTTATCCCATCGAAATTTCCTCACGACTCAAATCGTGGCTGAAAATCAATCAAACAACCCCTTTTGCTCGACCCATCAGCGGTTCGCACGGGACTCGTTGCCGATCGAGTGCTGGCAAAAAATGCCGAATTCCCCGAGTGCATCGGCGAGGAGACTTTCCCATTTCCACTGCACCGGATCTCCGGGATCCGCATCGAGGAATTGCATTTTTCCATTTTTGCATTTTTTCACGAGAATTTCGTTCTCCCTCGAAACGAAAAAATGGGAGGAAAAATAAGAGAGTGAAAGA
Source organism: Gasteruption jaculator (assembly GCA_949825005.1). Classification (NCBI taxonomy): domain Eukaryota; kingdom Metazoa; phylum Arthropoda; class Insecta; order Hymenoptera; family Gasteruptiidae; genus Gasteruption; species Gasteruption jaculator. The sequence goes on from OX463770.1 coordinate 6,368,842, forward strand.
GCGAAAGAAAGAAGAAAAGGAATTCTTCTCACCTCTAGAGGGAGGCAGGGGCTGGATGCGGCCATGTTCCTACATGCGTTCGAGCCTCTGCCCTGCTGGCGATGATCGTGTAACCCACCCCACTCGATAACAACACATACACACTCCTCGTGCGAGGCACGTAAAACGACGAAAGGGGGCAAAAAGCTAAAAAGCCGCAGGACGAAAAAGGAACGTGAATCCTGCGAGCTGCGAGCTGCTCTTCACGGCTTCCACGAGCCCCCGAGCCTCAATTGCCAGTCCCCTGCCCGGCGAAGCACCAGGAAAACACCGTCCAGCGGATCGCTTTCATCCCATCAGCGTGACCCCGAGCCTCCTCCCGTCATTTCCTGGCCCCCTCGGCCCCGACGAATCGACTGACGAACGCACGGCAAAGGTCACCAAGCACTACCCCATCCAATCCACGGCAGCCCCGAAACTAGCTCCGAAAGCAGCCCGAAAACAAAATGAGTAGTCTCCGGGATGTGTCAAGTGACTTGGAAATTCAGTCCCTGTCGCTCGTCACCCTTTGCTCTCGGAGGACAGCCCCGTCGATATCAACCCCATGAATCAACGGAACGTCATCGTCGTGAGCCTCTGCCCCCGTGCCATGGCCGATCGTCGAACAAGCACACAACAACACTGCACACCAAAAAAAAAAAGGAAGGAAGGAAAGAATCTCCCGTCGTCGTTTCGTTACGTTCGTCAGAAATTGCACACTACCTACAAAACCGAGCATCGAGCATCGAGCTCGTGGCCACAGCGGGACGGTCGCTTAACTACCCTCTCTCTCTCTCTTTATCGCTCTCTTTCTCCGTCTCTCTTCCTCGAGCTACCCCTCGCCATCCCTACCATCGTTTTCAACCCCCTTCTTCGCTATCTACGGTACTTTTGCAGGGCCGCTACATAATCCATTCTCCGAAGGGGTTTCTTTTCAATTTTTCCTTTGAAAAGCCTCGCGTGTCTGCGTCATGTGTGTGTGTGTGCGTGTGTGTATGTATGCACTTGCGTCTCTGTATACGTGTCTCGCAGGGAAGTAGAGCGAAGTGCAGTAATGAATTTTCTCGCTGCCAGACGAATCTTGCTGATAATTGCGACTATCTGTCGGTAAACAATTGAGAGCCGCAGCAATCGATGCCACGAGGCTGCGAATTTCTCTAGCCGTTGGATCCCGAGTCGCGCGAAATTCAGGGCTTCCACACGCGGGGATCTTGCTTTTCAGGAATCGAGAAATCTTACCGTGTCGGATGATAATTTTATAGAGGAACCAACGAGTCGTCAATGATTTTTTTTTTTCGTTTAAGCAGGATCCGTATGAAGAACATTAAGGATTTCGAGAAATTTCTGGTGTTTACTTTTTTTTTTTCTTTATGGGGATAATTGCTGCAATATGGTAAAATTTACAACCCACTTGGTTCGAGAAGTTGACGAGGAAAATTTGGAAAATTATTATTATTATTATTATTATTATTATTATTACACTTATTGGGCCTCCAAAAGCGGATTCTTCGTTCGATTCTGCTCAAAATCCATATTCTGTACCTAAATAACGGAGAATAGTAAATTTCGCTATTCTCTCAAAAGAAATTTAAATTGACAACGTCGCGATTCGATAATAATGGAATTTAAAAAATGCCGAATTATTAGGATTCCCAGAAAATCCCGAAACTTACGATAAAAACTATTAGGGGCTGGTTTTGAAGGCTAAGTAAAATTTTCCACCCCAAAAATCGACATTCATGTGCATAAAAATTGTTAAATTATTTAATAATCATATTAAATGTACGTCGGAATTAGAATTTTTTGTTGTTGTATGAATCGCATCCACTTGGAATTGGAATAAACGGGTAAAAGAAATTTTTCACGGGCAAAGTTTGAAGTTACGACATAAAGTAAATCCCAAATCTCAGCAATTTCGCGCAGCCCCCAAAATCCACCCCTAGATATTGGGGAAAAGAGAAATTTTACAGTAAACAAAAAATCCTTGGGTGTTATACATTTTACTCGCGCGAAATTTGCGATATTTTCCTAGTTCGGAAATAAAATTATATCGTAACGCAAAAACAATGAAAAATTTGCAAAAAAGTTTGTAACAGTAAAATTCGAATTCTGGTTTCCTTTTTTTTTTAGCTGGGGTATAATAATAATATGTAAACAATATATTAAAGCATCACGAAGCAACGAATTTAATTCCATCCCTATTGAATTTTTCACCCTCACATTGTTAAAAACAATAGACCATTTTCAAAATTTGAAACACCCCTCTTATGAAATTATCATCCTCGAAAATCCAAAAAATTTCCCCGGTATCGTGAAAGAGTCCATTGAAATCTTTCAAAAATCAACCCTCCGACTTGCACCCTGAACTCGATTCAAAGAAAATAGCGGGAAGGGTGAGCTTCGAGCCGAATGGCACCAGATGTCGCTGATTTTCGAGATAAAACGGACACACGAACGAACGGTGCGATTCGAGGGGGGTGCGTTTCCCCGATACTGCGGGGGATGAAATGACTTGCGCCCTACGCGGTACCATTGAAACACGAAGAGGAGGCTTGGAAATCTAGGAGCGAATCTCCAGATTTTCGCACCCCGTTCACTGCCACCCCTCGATTGCGGGGTAAGAGAAAAATACAAAAACACAAAAATTCCAGCCTGGTTGCCGTAATTACAGGAATCAACCCTTCGATCGTCGTTATCTTCCTCCTGATGTGGATTTCTGGAAGAATCGCGAATGGAATCGGCGATTATTCCTATTAAACACAAACAAACCTACGAGAGGGAGGGAGAGAGAGAAAGAGAGACAGATAGCGTAGGGGTAGGTGTACGTAGGGGTGAGAATCCGAGGTTTAAATTGGCGGCGACGATCCTCCGTTTGCATGCATGTGCAGAAGCTGGAGGGACAGGGTGGGTTATGGTTTTGGTTCTGGGTTTCTGGGTTCGTCTCCCCCCAATTCGACTCTTTCACCCTCTCCCTCTGTCTCTGTCTCGCTCTTCGTACCAACCGAACTTCGGAAAGGGTGGGTAGAATGTAGAACAGTAGGTCAGCGCACTCCATGACCCCCTTGGCTGCCTGCTTCGCTCACTGTACCCGGCCTACCCCAGTGCATGCACCTTTCCTTTCCTTTCCTTTCCTTTCCTTTCCTTCCTTCTTTCCTGCCTGCCTGCCTTCCTTCCTTCCGTATTGTGTATGTAGGCAAAAGAAAACTTATCGGCCTATCGGAATGCGTTGGACGATCAAAGAGGATGCTGCTGGCATGGTAGATACTACCATGCCAATTACATACGGTTCCATCCTCCGCAGATCTTCTTCCCCGGACACTCGATGTCCAGCCAGAAGTCTGGAGATATCGGGAAGGAGGCTGAATGGGGCAGAATGGGATTCAATTTTCTGCCAGTTACTTTTATACCCGTTTATTTAACTTTGGTTGTTAATTATTATTGCTGCCCCAGTTGTTAATGGTACCTACGTATTATTTTTGCGAGGATTTTGTAAATGGGATCTTGATGTTATTTCTAGAGTGGTTTTGATTTTTTGTTATTTATTATTATTTTTTTTAAATTTTCGAATAGAAAGTGGGAAAGATATGGCGGGGGGAGGAGAATCATATTTTTTGAAATTTATTATCATTTGTTATTTAGTTCCTACGTAATTTAATTTTCGATTAGTTTTATTTTTTTTTTATGCAACTATTTATTTTTGGGAAATTTCTAGGGTTCCTCCAGGGATTTTTTACGAATTTGTTTTGTGCAATAAAAGAAATCAGTAAATCAAGTGTTTTTTCCTACGTTTTCTTTTTTATTCAATACTATTTCTATCAAAGATGTCAAAACACACCTTTTACAATTATAATTTTCGAAGTTTAATTTAATCTTCTTTTTTGAAATCCACAAACGGGTGGTGGATAGTAGAGCAATTATGCGTCTGTAACAAATTTGTTATTAATTAAGAAAATCTATTTTAATTATAATTCTATATTTTTGCATTGGATTTTTAATTACGTATAATTAGCGCGGTGGAAATAGTGCTAAAGGAAGTTTTGAAAAGCATACGAAGGAATTTATTGACAAGATAAATATTTTGAGGGAAGTAGCGTGGGACTAAAAAGTTATTCTTTTCGGAAACCATCATTACATCTTTATTTTTCACCCTCGAAAATTAATATCGATTAAATTTACAAGGATTTTATTCCCTTATTTTTGTAAAAAAAAAAGTAATTAGTCACAAAAATAAAATTAATTAGAAAAAAAGAAATTATAATTCTTCGATTATACATTAAAAAAATTTGTTAATGACCCAATATATGTTACATATACAATAAGTAGTTTTATAACAGTATTAGTTACTAAAATTACCTATTAATTAACAAAAACATTTCTAATCGATTCAAACCACGAAACTTGGCACCTATTATTTTTTTCGAAAATTAACTTTTATTTTTGCATTAAAAAATTCTAATACTCCCAAGGTCAGTCTCTCATTCGATTAAATACGAATAAATGCATTAATCCCCAACGGTAGACACGGTTTTTGGTAGCATAAAAATCCATATGGGGTCTTTGGTGTCTTGTGATGTTTTCAGCTACTTAAACTGTAGCAAAAATTCCATAAAACTTCATGGCACCTATTTTAGGTGCCTACTAGAAAATTCAAAAATTTGTTTTGAAAAACCCAATTTTATAAATTCGTATCAAGGTCGTTAGAAAAATTAATTTTTTTTTTATCAAAGCCCGAAAGACTCTATGTCAACTGTTAGGGGTTAACCGAAGACCAATTTCCTCATCATCGAACGTGTAAATACGAGTCTCGTTGCGAGCGACAATACCGAGCGATTAGAATTCACTGCGAGCTGGGTTCGTCTGGATATCTACTGAAAATCATTTTCTCCACTTACTTTTAAAATCGGGTTTGTTTGACGCGACGAGGAAAAGAGTGTGAGCGAGGGTCGAGGAATCCCATTCGTTTCATGTATTCGTAAATTGGAATATCAGAGAGTCGTTGAGTGAAGATGGAAAAACGGGAATATGGATTCCAGCATAGGGAGAATGGACAGCAAAAGGTACAAGTACAGAGAGAATCGAGTAGGTAACAGTGAAATTAGTGATATTGTTGTTGAGCGTTTATACTTTCAAACCCCTTGCCACTCTCGTTGTCAGTGATAATAATAATAATAATTTAATAATTGCGGATTTGTGCGTATCAGCGATTGGAGATACGAGATAAATGGGGTTGGAAATATAATAATTGTACGTTATTATTAAATAATACAGAGATTTGTAGGGAAATGATGTTTTTTTTTATTATTTTTGAAAAACGTTATTATTCGTATTTTACCGCAAAAAGGAACTTTTCCGAGCATTTGCTGCGTTTTTATTTTGTAATAAACATGAAAGCGTAATAATGTTAACCAAAGGTAGAAAATTTACGGTAATTTTGTATGATGCATAAAAATCTATTAATGTTGAAAGTATCTTTTACAAAAAAAAAATAAAATCCTAAGGAAAAAAAAAACGATAGGTAAAAATTTTCGTGGCTTTTAATTAGTAGCTAATTAATAAATAAGGATGAGTAATAATTTAGAAGAATTTAACACCAATTTATTCAAAATAAGGCACAAATTATAAAAATATAGTATTTTATTAAATATAAAAATTGAGAAAAAATATAGTGTAACAACTACAGTAAATTTATCCATTTCCTCCAATTCGTCGCGTTACCGGTGCAAGATAAGCGGTGTTTTGAGATTGATAAAGGCACTTCCGAAATTTCTGTCTGCGCACGAAGGGAGGAAGACACTCCGGGAATTAGTTATTTCAAGCCTGGCTTTCGTGATCTTTCCCGTACAAATTTTAAACCGGGGCTTCGTATTATAATCAATAGACAGTCGTCACAGAAAAGAGTAAAAGCGACTCCACGAAGGCAGGTAATTAAGATAATTGAGCTAATCATTTCATGATGCCGAGGGCGACGTCACGCAATAGTAATGCCGATATATCGCCGTTACATACCTACCAAAAATAAACCATTCAACCTTTTTTTTTATTGATGGGCTAATTTTTTTGTCGACGGGTGAATTCCTTATTCTTTTTTTAGCTCAAGAGCATAGTAAAAATATTACTTTTTAATTTTATTATTCTCGAACTGAGAATTTTTATCAAAATTACCATTTATTTTGTATTATATTTATTGTACGCATATTTCTATTATTTACTTTTATAATTATCATTTATATTTTTGAAGTTTATAACTTAACAATAATTTAATTGTATATTTTTTTTTTATTCAAATTTTACAACTTTATATTTTTTCTTTTTATTTCTCTAGAATTTATTTTATTATAAATTACAACATTTTTTTAAAATAATACATTCCATAATTGTAATTCTCGATATTATTTAATTACAATACACAATTTTTGCATTTCCACTCTGATTTTGTAACAGGTCGGATTTCGTCCTACCCTGGAATTTACCGAATTGCTTCTCTCCGGCCATATTTTGGTTATCGTAGTCGATAAAGCGTGTACATGTTTACTGGGACTTCCTGCATTATGAAAATCCTGGGAATATTGCCAAAGGGAGTTTTCACATTCTCGGGCACTTAAAATTTTAGCAGTTGCTGAAATTTTCCAGGTCATAAACAATCGGGGTGGAAAGGCGACGAATAACATCCAGTTTATATAAAAAATGTACCACAAAGTGGAACTTGGATCAAACCAAAATCCAAATCCATCGAAATCCACAAATTCTTTGACGTAATCAAATTTCAAATCTCGAAACATTTGAATTTATTAACCTTCAAATATTGAAACTTTTATTTTTATATAAATTATTATTTAATAATTTATCGAAATATAAATAGAAAATATATTTTTTACAGGATTTTCCCAAAATTGAGGCTGTCGTTGTAAAATCTATACTTTATTAATTAACTTTGTCCAATCGCAGGCTGTTATTATAAATAAAATATTATAACATATAGATATATTGTTATATAACTATATACTTTATTCAAATAATAATATGAGCAACCCTCAAAATTTGTTTGCGCTCAGCAGAAGAATTTCTTTCATTCTTTGTTTATTTACATTTTTTTATATTTCTACACCTCTGGTTGGCGACACGTGTACGTTTATAGGGAAGAAAAGGAAAAAAAAAAGTTGGTTGAAACCCATCTCTCGTGTGAGGCAGTGCCAACTATGGTGGTTTGATACGCCATGGGAGGGTTGTTCGAAGCATTCGCTGCAGGGATAGAAAATAAAATCTAGGTCACCCTGCACCCGCCTATACCTCGAAAACTCGGTCAAGTTTTCTGCACCTGCAGGTTCCAATTTCATTGTTTCTCTATAATTATTATCAAACGCATTGAATCGTTATTCGACATTCTACCTGTTATTATCGTTTAAATGCGAGAAAATTTTCGGGAACAGGATTTCAATAAATAAAAACAGAAAGCCCAAATTTCGCGTTTCAACAATTCTTTCGTCTAAAAATCAATACAAAACTACCAAATTATTAAAAAATAATCGCATACAATAGTGCAAACAATTTTGTTCATGCATTGAATAATTAGCGAGTAGTTTTTTTTTTAAATTTTCTATTAACTTCGTACATCAAATATATGTATTAATATTTTTTTCCTTCTTTCTACTAATTTCCGTTATTATATTGTAAAAATATATTTCATCATTTCTCGGGACTTCGTCTTTTTTTTTTAATTTTCTATACATTCGTATTTTGTATTTATGGTAATAAATTTGGTAAAAATGGTGAAATGGTAATATGGTAAAAACTTTTCATCAAAATATTTTCAGCAATTTCTACTACATTGTTACTATTTACTTTTTGTCATTATTACACTATTTCAATTTTAATATATTATTTTACGAAAACTGCGAATTATATTAGGTTGGTGCATATTAAATGTCGGATTTTCTTTACTATACTCGCTTAAAAATCCGACATTTCATACGCACCAACCTAATACTATTACACCTGAAAAAATATATATCATACATTTCATATAATACATAATAAAATTCTTTATCCGCTAATTTCCATTTAAATACCCTTTTCCTATAATTTCCTGTACGAATCAATCGAAACCCCCGCGATCTCAGAGCAGTGGCCTGTTACGGCAGAGATTCGATACCTGAGAAAGGTGCTTGGCGTTCGACAGAAACGATAAATTCCCTTGCAAAAGTAGGCAAAGTTGCGAAAAGAAAGAAGTGGGACTTTGTACTTTGTATAGGGGACACAAAGGGTTCGGATCACGGACGGACAAAGAAGGAGGACCCAACAAACTATTATGGGCTTTCCTTTTGTGCATGAAATTAGTGTTAGGAGTGAATAAGAAGGCGGAAAAAAAAAAGTGAAATGAAAGGAATGAATTGATGAGGAAAACAATAAGTGCAATGAGGTGCGCGACGTTTTAGAATGCCGAGTAGGTGGCGAGTCCTTCATTCCCTGATGGGATCGTATGCACCGTGGGTGCAGCTTGCGAGAGGGATGAGGGGGTGCACGGAGAGCGAGAGACAGATAGATATATGTAGAGGGAGAGAGAATAGAGATAAAGATAAATGTAGATACAGATGTAGAGAGACAAAGGAAGAGAGAAAGAGAGGGAGGGAGGGATGAAGAAAAATTGAAGAGAGACGGAGATAGCCGGAGATAAAGAGAGATAAAGCGAGATGGAGATACATGGGGTTGGATGGATGTAAAAAGTGATAGAGAGAGGTACAGGGGGGGGGGGGGGGGGAGGGAAAAAAGACTGGAAAATATAACTGCCAGGGGTTTGAGAGAATGTGGGACGTCGAACTCTCCAGGACTGGCTTGGTTTGAATTTCTTTCTCTCTTTTGCTTAGAGGGTAGCCCGTTTTTCTTTTTTTTTTCCCTTTATTTATTTTTTCAGATATCACACGTACACACCCACCAACCAAACCTTATCTCTCTCCCTCTCTCTCGCTCTCCTTGTTTTTTGTTTTTTTTTTTTTCGAACGCACACACGTACGTTCATATTTTTCCACGGCACCTCTTTTCTCTTTTCCTCGGCGTCCCTTTTAACGCAGTATAAGCAGATTGAAAAAGCGAAGCTTCTGATCTCTCGAAACGCAAAGATTTTCCGTAAAAGGGAGTAATTTCGCGACACACACACACACACGGGGCGAGGAAGTTTTACAAAAATAGTTTGGGTTATCTTACGTGAATAGAATAAAGGCTCGTTGCGATAGATAAGAAAAGAAGAGGCCCTCTGACGTCATTAGGTAACCCTTTGATCGATCAGTCGAATGATCCGATTAAAATCGTCGTCGCTCGCATCTACCCTCTCGTTTGTGATTACACTCTCTTGCGAGCCTCCGTCCGTGTCCGTGTCTCTCTACGAGTGGCTTCTATGTTTTATACAAAATCATACCTTTCCATGATATTATATACGTAATGTATATATAAATATACACGTATAGGGGCACGTCATATTCCTTTGATTTTTATTTCGAGCTGAAATTAGCTACCGTCTGGCGAAATTTAATGGTATTAAATATCCAAGACGCGAATAGCAAATTTTACTTTGCAGCTACTCTCAAAGGACGTAAAAATAGAAATCCGAGGGGTGGAAATTTAGCAAACTTTGCTTTCCACGGTATTTTTCTAATTATTTTTTATTTTGTCGCAGATCTCAATTTTCTTAAAAAAAAAAATAATACTGATACCTTGCCTATTATGGTAATATTTTTTTTCTTGTGTTAATAATAATAATAATAATAATAATAATAATAATAATAATAATGATAATAATAATGAAAATAATAACAATAATGATAATAATAATGAAAATAATAATAATAATAATAATAATGATAATAATAATGAAAATAATAATAATAATAATAATAATAATAATAATAATAATAATTGCACAAGAATTAGAGATTACACGTTTTCTTGTAAAATCCAGACGGTTTTTTTTTGGCCCTGTTGCAATTTATTCGTAAATGTCGATCAAATGGAATAAAATTCTGCAATACGCGTATGACGAACTGCATTTATCGCCTGTGTAAAAGAAATTGAGAGCAAAGGTAATAAAGACAACCGACGAGCCAACCGGATTTATGTCTCTTTACGATCCGGATCAAATAATAAGGTTTCCGCGTGTACTAATAGGCATCCCGCGAAAATTTACATCGTGATTCGAATTGACTGATTTTCTAATCGAACCTAACGGGAAACTTCGCGACTCACAAAACCCCTTTTGGATCTGACAGACAAATTAATTAGATAATTTAAATACTACTTTTTTCGATACGAAAGACTGAGATTTAGAAATTTTGAAATGTAGGAGCTACGATTTTTTCGCTCTTGTACCATTTATTTTGGAAATTTTACAATGCCATTAAAGCATTTCCAAAATATGTGTGAAAAAAGCCCTAATTTGGGAATTTCCGGAACTGGAAGTCTTCCAAAGCTGCTAATTGCAATTTCGAAATTCGCAAACCATAAATCCTGGGTATTTCAATCTTCAATTTCGGAATTTCTGGAATTGGCAGACTTCCAGTATTATAAACTGCGAATTCGAAATTCGTACGACTGAATTAGAAAATTGCAAAAACAGAGTTTGTAAATTCTCAGTTTCCTTTCCGGAAAATTTCAATTTCAAAAATTCCTGAGTTATAAAACGAAATCTCCAAAGTTCAGCTTTTCAAACTCTCAATTTGGTCTCAGATCGTAGCAGCCCCATAATTATAGTAAATCCTATTTTAACGGCATTGACCTATTTTGACTTCATTAACCCCCTGTGTCAATCCCTTTTGGCATAAATTCTTCGCTTCTCTTCCCCAAATATCATTTCTTTCGCAGGAGCTGCCGGTTAGTTATCCCGAAAACTCCAATTCTGAGTCCGTTTATGCTAATGGGGTTCGTGGTTCATTAGGTTTCGGCATTAGTGCAGTAAGTAACTGTTACCTCTAATTGCTGAGTCTGCATATAAATATTTTTCTTTCCATCTCCATTCCCCATTACACCCCCTAGCATCAATGAGTTTCAGTTCTTGATAATATTCTTAGAACAATTATATCTATTTTTTTTATTAAATTTCTCAGTTACCATTTTTAATATGATCACATAATAATAATAATAGTAGTAGTAATAATAATAATAATAATAATAATAATAATAATCATAATAATAATAATAATAATAACAACAACAATGTGCGATAATAATAATAATAATAGTCAATGGGGTTACCACCTTGGAAGCGGACTTATACCGGAAGTCAGACATTACCCTCCCAATTTCCGGGGGTTTTTGGACATTCATGTGAAGTCCCGTTAAAAACCAACCCAAACCGGAAGTCAGTCATTGTACCCCCATAGCTCGAAGTTGTTGATGACCAGCAGAAGGTAGAGAAGGAAGAAATCAAGAAGGAGGTAGCGGAAGAAGAAGCAGCCGAAGGGTTTATCTGGAAACAAAGAGGAAGAAGAGGGAATAAAAGTAGGGAGGGGGAGGAGGAAACGGAAATGCCTTTTCCTCCTGACAGAGGTCATATATCACATACAGGAAAGACACGGTCCACTTTTATTAAAGGACAAAGAAGAAGGTCTTAAGGAACGGAGAGGAAAGTACACATAAGCTTTTGGGATCCCTTGAATTGTTGTTGTTGTTGCTACTGCTCCTCCTCCTGTTGTTGTTGTTGTTTTTGTTGTTATGTATTGGGTCTCACGTACACACGGATACGAGTTTACGTGCACACGAGGAAGGTTAAGATCCAGATAGGGTGGCGAGGGGTAGTAACTTTTTCCTTGGCAGCCCTTAGACGAAGGATCCACGTACGTGTATGTACATTGTACACACACATACATACGTAGGTACGTACATAAAATCCCGACACACAGGGATGTTTTGCGATACCGTGGGATAAGAAGTTCGGGAAAGCCTGAATTGCTGAATATATATATGTATATATATATATAGCTACACGTACACATATTCCCATGCTCATCACTTTCCCTCTCCGGCTGTCTCCAAGGCTTCCATTTCTCCTTCCTTTCTATATATGTACCACTGTATCTATATTATATAGGTATAGGGGAAGGAAAAGAGAGAGAAAGAGGGGTTGCTTCTCCCTCGCTCGTGCTCTTTTTCCATCTGACGGAAGAGGGATGAAAAAGGGATGATAGAGAGAAGGGTGGCGTGAGCGTGAGAGAGAAAGAGAGAGCGAGAGAGAGAAACAGGGTGGGAGAGGGTGAAGTGGGGTGCCGGTAAAAGCACGAGAGAGAGCAGGACGGCAACGTCCTTTGATAGGGTGTAATAGAGAAAGATGAAAATAGAAAGAGAGGTGGCACGCGCAATGCGGGTATTGATTCACGGCGGTGGCATAGCAGGCAAGACGAGCGGAGGTAGCGAAGCACATAGCCACCCCTTAAGGCGCGTCGAGTCCGTCGACTTGTACTTGAAAAGTAAAAAAAAAAAGGAACAAAAAAACAGAATATAGATTCCACCAAGAAGGATTGGATCCTAATCGAAGCGGATTCCTTTGGTGTATTAAGAAACGGATGATTGAAGTATCAAAGGACGATCGTTCCGTTGCTTCCAGCGATTATGTAGGTACCTCTCGTCGGAGGAAGCGTGCCTATTTTTAACAGGTGATCACCGCCGCGATTTTGGGTTGCGTCAGAGAGAGAGAGAGAGAGAGAGAGAGAGAGAGAGAGAGAGAGAGAGAGAGAGAGAGAGAGAGAGAGAGAGACAGTAATTAGGAACGAAGCGAAGTTGTAGCTTTCAATTATTTTTCACGGCTGGTGTTTTCATTTTTCCGCTGCGATTTTCGGGTCACCCCTAGGTTCCCTTTTTTTTTTTAGATCCCCCTGAAACCCCAGAGAGACCGTGGAAGAATTCTGGAGCCCATATCGGGTTTCAGATATTCTGTACCGGAGAGAAAAATGGTCCTAGGGTGACTTTGCTACGACTCAAAATGAAATAGATGGAAAATTTACTAGGACCTAGTAACATTTACCTTGTAATTTGGAAAAAAAAATTTTTTATAACAGTAGAGTTCCTTTATTTGCATTATTATTATCTTAGTAAACTTGTACAATTAAAAAGGGGGTAGTAAAAAAATAGAGGGCGAATTTTTTCTACCAAATTTTCTATTTGCAATTTTCCAAAGACTCGTTGGTGCCTTTTATTTTGGACGGGCAAGGACAGGTATTTTTTTTGCCCCCTCGAAAGCCTGGAACCACCCCAGGAAGACCCGCGAAGAATCCCATAGATGGTAAATTTTACTATACTCTCGCGAAATAAAGCGAAAAGTCTTGTCACTAGGCTACGAATCGAAATTGCAATGACGGGAAAATTACAATTCGCTCTAACACTTGAAATTACAGTAACACCTGTAAAATTAACCCTCGCAAGTTTATAACAAATACTTCCTTCCCCGGTCGCTCGGTGATTCCCTGTGTGTTAGTTCCACCAATGGAATGACAGTATACAGGAAGCACCGTACGGCTTGACGACGAAGCAGAGGAATTTGATGAATAATTAAAACAAGATGGTTGAAATGCGATTAAACAAGATCAAAGGTCGTGAATGATAAGCGAATTATTTGCGGACCGGGTGTTTTTTTTTCTCTTTCCTTCCCTCACCCCATCGGCGCTTTACGATATTTTCCCGGCTACCGTATTAATTGTATTTTTTCGTCGTGAGATTCTAATGAGGTTTCAAAGAGTGGAAGGAACGACGACGGGAAAGCCAACGTAGCGGCGCGCACTATGCTAAAAATAAAAGGTAATGGCCAAACAATCGAAGACCAATCGATAGCGCAAAGAACCAACAACCAACCCCGTTACGAGTTGTGTGCGAGTATGAGTATGTTGTGTGTCGTGTCCCGTTGGCCACCGAAGGTACCTATAGGTCACGAGTAAACGCGTACAGCCAAGGCAGATTAATTTCGTTAAGTACCGGAATAACGAGATCTACCTCCTACGTCTATTCCGCGATGCTCGAGGTCCTCGGTCCAGACGACTCCCGCCTTGCCAGGGATGCAAGGGGTTCGTTCGGGTAGACTTTCGAAATAGGGTTGTTGGGCAAATAACCCTACGCCGATAGGCCTGCATTGTAATACGGTTACGGTGGGGAGTGACTGCACTCCTTGCGGTATCTCCAGCAGGGGTAGCTTGAGCTTTCTACCTTTTCTTACCCGGGCTTGCGACTGTAATCCAGTCGGGGGTAATCCCCGACTGAGAGTTAGGGGTTGTTGGGATTAAGCTTACGTTTCGATGGTAAGCGAGGCTGGTAGGTAACGTCCCTTATCATCCGCAGGGTTGATAAGAGCTTTAGGGGTAACTTGTGGCGAGCTTTAGCTTTTGTCGGTACTGCAGAGACCCGTGGCCGTCGCATCGGCGGAAGTAGATACTTATTTACCAACAGTTTGTACACGCGACTTTGGGGACTCTTCTAATTAACGCGTTAACTGCCAAGTCAAATTTACGTGACTCTCTATTCCCGCCGCGTGGGTCGCAAGGGTATACGCTATTGCATTTGGCATAACCAGCGCGGCCTGAACGGAATTTCGTGAAATTTGAATTTTTGACATGTCTACGCCATTTTAGCCCTTTCCGGATAATTATAAATTACTACACAAGTGGATAATGACTGTCCTAGTAATTTTTTTCAAGTCAAAAAGTCGATGAATTCACCCCGACGGAAAATACTGTAGAAACACTCACAGAATGTCGCCGAGCTTGAGACGAGTCTGGATGAGGGCGCAGCTTTTGTGGTCGCTCGTAGTAACGGCCCTCCGCCTCCCGGTGTACCTCGGAGCGTCGGACGGTAGAAGGCTGCCATCGTTCCCAAAGGCCCCGAATCCCGAAGAGTTTCCGTATGGATTGAGGCCCGCACCTCCACGCACCAGCGGGCTACTGCCACGCCGACGCGTAGATACGTGCCGGCCTCCAACACCACCCAGCATCCTGTAAAGCAGAAAGGGAGTGTTAAGGAACGCACATCGGAGCATTTGAATTTCCCGCCGAGTCCACACCCCATGGAGCAGCGAGTCTCGATCCACGGATCGATACCATCGACTCTCTCGCTTGAGTTACTTAGTCCGCGCTCCGCGGGATGGTAGTTACGAGTCTACCCCCAACTACTTCGGGCGTGCAGCTGTACCGGTATGTTAATTGGAGATTATTTACTTTGTATAATTAAATTCTGTCATTTATAACTCTTTCCGGCCCTGCAACCTTTGTCTAAAGACGAAGGATGCCATTAATATGTAGCGTAACGAGGTAGAAATAAATGGAATATTCCAAAATAACCCTGAGTCGTATAATAATAAATTACAAGAGGAATTATTAGCAATTTTATGGGTGATAAAATAATAATAATAATCATGAATTAATTTTAATTCCGTTATAGTTATTATTTCAGGACTGCGAGGGAATTACCAGAAGAATTCAAACGGTATCAGTTACCAGTCGATGGTAGGCTTCCCGCTTCGGACCTTACCGATCGAGAATAAATAAATTTGTAGTTTCTATCGAAGCTCCCTCTGAGGTTATGGAAATTCAACAACATTGCAACGTAAAAGAGAGGAACTTTCGAGAAAGTGTAAACCGAGAATGAAAAGCAAACAAGATTTTTTTTATCAGAAGAATGTATAAGTATTCTGGAAATTTTTTTTTGGGCTTTGGTTCTACACATATAGCGCCTGTTAACAACAAGACAAGATAGAGTACAGACTGCCATCTGTGGGAACACTGCAGACCTAATTGGGGAAGGAGGAAAATATGGAAGGAGAAGAATACAACCGTAATCAACAAAAAAAGATTTTATCAATTTATACATAATCGATTTATTAATTTACAAACTAAATTGAACTTAAAATATTTTGAACATTGTAGAAATAAATTAACAATTTTAAAAGGACAATTAACCTTTTTAGTAAAATGTAGAAATAATAACATTATACCTAAGGAACGTAGGATCGAAACGTCGAAGAACACTAATATACAAATACTTTTTTGTATATTAATTGGAGAAAAATTGGGTCTAATCAAAAAACGAAGAAGCCATCCTGAATATTATACCTAAGCATTCAAATTTTAAAACTAGCAAAGTTTTCGAAGGTGAATTTAAAAAATCGTTTGAAAAACATAATTTAAATTATATAATGAAAAATAAAAAAATAAGAGTCATAGACTGAAGAAAGAACATATATTTATTTGAAACCTACGGTCAATGAAGGGATGATTCAAAAAATGAATGGATTAACGTTAAACATTTCGTTGTTTATTCATTATAAAATTAATAGAAACCGGGAAAGTTACTTATGATTATACGAAACACATCGAAACGCCATGAGTAGTGATTTTCATCCAGAAAATTGGCAAACATTGAATTTGATGACGTTCTTGAAATTCAAGAGTTACTTGAAAATCATCTGGTACTGAGATTTTTAACGAGGCCAGCAATCCCATTAGGAACGGATACCAAAACGGACTTCAAGTATAGAAGCATGTGACCTACGCATTAAAATCCTGATCCTTGCTAATAAAACACGTTGATAAGGAAAAATGAGTACACCGAGACTAAACGATAAGAAGCGACTCTTTTTCCTGGCCAGCATTCAAAACCGCCGCAATTATCCCGCTTTTTACTACCACTGCTTGGAGATAACAAGTGGTTAGAGCCGCTGAAGTTATTTATATGCCGTTCCATTTGTTTTTACTAACAAGGCTGTTTACGTGTACGAAAAAAGGAAAGGATCTTTATCGCTGGAACTAAGTCACTTTCAATGACTCGACCTTCCGAGTACCTAAGTTGCTCGTGATTCTGATAATGGGGTAAATTTACAGCAATGCCACAGTATCACGATAATGATATGAAAATCGCATGTCCTTGCAGCTTGCATTAAAAGTCACTGCTTGTCATACGTGCGGAATTGTACTTTTTTTCCATCGGTTCGAGGCTTTCGTGCCATATGGCAGCCATTTTGGAATTCTGATTGTCCCTTTAAGGGGGAACAATCTATAAATACACGAAAATTTCAAATTGCAATGTTTTTTCAAATTTCGTTTAAAAAAAAGAACAGAATACATATCTTTGGGTGTGCGGTATAAGAGTTCGAAGCCGAAAGGGGGCGGCAGAGGCTGAAAATTAGAGAAACAAAATTATGTATGATACCATTTTTCGAAATTTGGAATAATTCTGGAGTAATGAATGAAAATGGTTTGCCCAATCAGAGGTGGTACCATGTTGTAGGGGGCAGGGGACATCTCCAGTCGTAAAAATTTGGTCGTCGTTGCCAGGAGATTTGAATTTTAAATTTTTTTGACACGCCCATCGAGCCTCTTCGACTTTCCGATTGGCCAAATCATTTCAATTAATTACTTGGTAATTATTTTGAATTTCAAAAAATGGTAGAAAATTTGTTTTCTCAAATTTTTACCCTCTACCACCACCTTCGCGTGTTCTTTTCCATTGAATTGGGTTATACAAAATCCACCACAGCCGAAACCATCATTAAAGAAAAAATTCGAATCAGAAAGTAAAATAAAAGCAAGCGAATGTAAACACCGTGATGCGAAATAAAATATGAAACCGAGTAACTTTCCGTCCGGGTCTCGTTATTAGGTATACAGACGAAGTATAAGGATTCCCCGGCAAGGCTCTGGGGAAAAAGATGGTTACGCTGGAGAAATAATTATCATGTCGTTTTTCTCGTTCTTGCAAATTAAAGAAAAATGAGGTCCGAGGAGATGGAAAGAATGGATGGAGATAAACGAAAGACCAAACCAAATACGTGCAATTACGCGTATATTTGTATGTACCAGCGACGTGGAAGAAAATCATGGCTGGGCTGAGTGGGAAGTTTCAAACCTCATTATGAGAGTTCATCGAAGTTCCAAAAGCTCCCATACCCGGATACCTATGTCCGTTTCTCTGCCAGCACGTGTCTGGAGCGATACAGCGAGCACGGTATCGTGATTTCGCCATGACGTTCCGTGTCATCTGCATAATAGACGTCCCTCGTCCCGTTTGTTGCTGAACATCAAACGAATCGACGCCCATTGAATGGAGGATTTGTAAGGAATGGAGATAAGCCCTTCCGATAGTGAAATACGCAAAAGGTGGCAGGGATTTTATTACAACCAGATGCATATCGAACGGAAGTTGAAGGTAAACTTAAAGTTACCACTTTCTGCATTAATGAGTCCGCCACTCGCGCGAATTGCGTTTCAATGGCATTTCACGGATCATTGTAAAATCTAGTTTAGATTTATAATTAAGAAGAGGAAGAGAGTGCCTGTAATATAACTTTACTCATTGACGGAATTTAATCAAAAGGCGAACGAGCGTATGGAAATGACGGGGTAAATTTTACAACGTCCACATCATTAGCGAACTTCTTCCGACTTTTTCTTCCCCCAGATCGTTCGGGGGTGGAAAGTTGCACGTGTTCCTAATTTTCCTGCTGCGTCATCCATTGTTGTTAATATTATTTTGATAATTTTACTAGAATTCTTTGTTTTCGATTTTTGGTAATTTTCTTTGACAATTTTTTCGTTCCAATTTCGATGCCCTAATTTCCGGATTTCATGACCAAACGAATATTTATCCACGAAAATGATAATTTAAGAATTATCAAATGATTGCAAAGTTATAATATTGTCGATATCACGCGAAAATTTGAAAATTCGCGACCGAAAATGAGGGAAATCGGAATGTCGAAATTCGGAGAGCGCCTGGGCGAGAAACCATGGAAGCAACCTGTTGCTAAGGACCCTGAGGGAACCCTTAGACTCCACTCCCGGGAGATTCCCGAGACCGACGTGGTCGTGGCGGTCTGCTGGTTCGTCGTTTTATCCAACGCCAGTACCGGTTCGTTCCTTATTTCAACTTTTGTCGAATTAAAGGAACAACTTTTTTTTTTTCAGGGCTTTTCTCGGGGCTTTCGCCCGGCTCTCGTCCTTTATTTCCTTGCTCCCTTCGTGTTGGAGCCTCCAGTGCGTATTTCCTCCCTTACGGTGTAGTCTGTCACAAAGTTGTAGCGTGTTTTTCCTCCCTCGGCACGTGGAAATCCAATAACGAGCACCGACGGAAAATAGCCAAGTATATATACCCTCTGACGAAATTAGTTTCACCCTTAATACTTAATTTCTTCATTTCTGCCGCCCTCTTCCACTTCCTTCTTTCGCCACAATTTTCCCTAATTCAAAAATTGGGCAGGAGTGCGCAGATTTTCGAACTCTCTCGGCGGATCCTATCGCAATTTCTAGTTTCAGCATTTTTTTGCGTGAAAATATTAAAAATCGAGGTGTTATATATATATATTTACAAAAATTACGAATTTAATATTTAATACTGACGAATTTAAAAAATTCTGGAGCAAGATTTCGAGTTTTTTAATACAAGAAAAGAAGAACAATTTTTTAAAAGAGATAATACAGGTATTTTTCGAAAAATAAAGGGAAACCACGAGATCCTACCGTATGAAGTAAATGGAGTGACAGGGGGAGAATAGATTTCCTTTTAGTTTATTGTGTAACTGTAAAGTGCAAAGCATGGGGTGGGAAGAAGTAGAATAAGGGTAAGAGGTGTGGCACGGATTTAATTTTCGATTCGATCGTCGTCTTTCCTCATTGACTATTAATGCAAAAGGGATCGCTCGTCGTTATCGCCATCCTTGTTTGTTTCGCTTTTGATCCTTTATTATAGCATAAGCGGTGTACCTTACGCTTACTTAACAAAATAAATACAGCAAACACTCGAGCTTTCTCTTCAATTACCACGTTTTCCCCACCTAACAAATCACTTTATGAAATGACTATTCGTGTGTTTCGATGCTGTCAGTTGTATTTACACCCCCTCCGTTTTTATTGGCTTTCGGAACCCCGAGGATCAGCAAAATTTCATTACTTCAGTTCTTTCCGAATCGGGGGAGCTGCAATCCATGCCTCAATCGGTATTGACGAGATACTATTTTTTTTTGTTCGATAACTACCTGGGTACCTCTCACGTTTACAAAAAAAAAAACAAACTTGTTTTTCCCAAATTTGATTAAAATGGCAGTACTATAGCGCACGATTGACGTAAATTCATATTTTTCTCTAATTTTCAAAAATAAATCAACCCCAATATGTCAGACAGAAAGCAGGAACAAAGAAAAAAGATAAATACTTTATATATTATAATATTTTGGTAAGTATAGAATAAATATACATTTAATGCATGAGAAATTGAGTATGTATAAAAATGTCAATAAAGAAACAAAAACGAAATTAACCTAATGAAATTATAGATTTATTTATTTTAGTAAATTCAAGTGACGTCGTTGTTCCAGATATTGAAGCATGATGGAGGTGTAATTAATTAGAACTAATTACAAATATCACTTTGTCAATTTTTCAGCCGACTTGCATATTCTGAAATATTTCATCGTATCAAAGAACATCAAATATTTTAGTAATTTCTATTTATGAATTGTAAATTTCATCCTGCATTCATGTCGAACACTGGAATGCAAAATATATTCAATCCCGAATTATTTGTAAAGCGAAGATCAGCCCGGGAGACCATTTCCTTGGCGACGAATCCGGAATTCGTAATTCAGCTTTTGGCCTTCCGTCTGACGATTCGAGATAGATCTCGATCGTTACACCGATTTGGTGCAGAATTTCAAGCCGAATTTCATCTCGAAAGGAGCCACGTCTTGTTCATCCCCCTGATCGAAAATGATTTCCGAAAGTGTCGCAATAAAAGAAGGAAAGAAATGCACTTTAGGTGCCTGGCAAATAAGGGGAGAAAGTAGAAACGCGAAAAACCGTTCGTGTACATAATGAGTCATTTGTACATACTTAAGGGGAGCAAGTAGCGCTTCAACAAACACTCCTACTGAATCTGAAGGAACGGGGGCTTCTTTGGGATTCTCATTTCGTCGATGCCTCTAATAAAGTTGGACAGGAAAAAAGAAAAGGGAGTCTGTAGCAGTTCACGGAATCCGCACGTTCCAAGCGAAACTCCTTTCGTTCGCTGCCATTACGAGGTATATTTTTCTTTCTATAATTGAAAAGATGTATTGGCAATAGTTGAACAAAAGAAAATGAATTTGTAAAGTTAACCCTTCGAGAACACACCTCTTTTTTCAAGCATGGAGAACACTCTGGGTCAATCTGACCCGACGCTAACTATAAGAGTCCGCCATTTCAAAACGACAAGTTTTATTAGCTTGAAAAAATTCCTAGGTATACTTGAAACACAGATAAATCATGTCATATAATTTTAAAGTGTCATTAATATTATTTATATATCGAAAAAAATTCTCGAAAAAAAATTTTTTTTTTTAAATTGAAATTTACAAAAATCACTCTGGGTCAAATTGACCCAGAGTGTTCTCGAAGGGTTAAAGAAAGCAATCCTTGGACAATTTTTAACCCTTGCGATGCTAACGACGACTGTACTCGTCCAATAACGAACGCTTGCTATTTACTACCAACGACTGTAGTTGTCCAACGTTGAATGTAAGCTACGTACCAGCAACGACTATAATCGTCCCGAAAAAATGTCGGATTAGTTCATAATTGAACTTGAACAGAGCCACAGTCCGGTGTCTCCATGGTTAGAAAATATTGTTTTCGTATTATATTATTAAGGGAAGACTAAACTGAAAAATGAAAATTCGCTGCTGTTGTCTTTAAACCTTTTTTTTTATGGTTCCCTAGGAGTAAAATGAGGTTTTTAAGAGATTCCACCTAGGGACAGCCCCCGAAACAAAGACAACTTAAATTCTATACGTAAAACAGGTGTCAGAGAGAACAAGCCCATGCGCAAAGTGAGAAGGTATATATGACTGCTGGACATCTAAAATAATTAAAAAAGCCCTAAAAAATAATAACTCCAGATTAGAATTTCAATTTATACCTTATTTCAAGATAAACAAATTTTTCTTATAAAAACCTCAAAATTTTCCTATTTTTCAGTTTAGTCTTCCCTTAAACAATTTTTCTAATGTTACAAATGTTCTTTAATTAAAAATCCTTCCGTCGCCACTTTATGTTACACGCCAAAATGTGACCGCTATGCTCTCCCTTCGATGAAGTTCGCATCATATTTAATTGTCTGGTACCGTATCAGCGTATTCGCATGTCGACTGTCCGTTCAGTGAAAGCGCGGAAACGAAAAACAAAGCCGTATCGAAAGGGTTGATTTTAATAGATTTCGAATGACCTCGTTGACGTTTTTCTTAAAATGTCCAAAATATATTTGTATAATATGAAATAAATACCTACAAAATTTTGTCTAAGTTTGTTTCCGAAACAATCATTAGCGACTTCCTCGCCAGGGGGGTCATTCTAATCCCCTTGCTAGGGGAGTAGATGTAGAGATAAGAAAACATTAATATTTTATGACACAGAAATTATCATCCGTGCATCAGATTGTGGGTAAAACAATCCCGAAGTTTTCCAAGCGATAACATTTTTACTTCGGAGGTTGGATAAAGAGATTCCCAAAATATTATTCGTCATTTGACCCCCTTGAACCAGGTCCTTCCCTTGAAAGAAGTTTCGCTTCAAAAACTGATACCCAAGAAGAGGAAGAACGCCAGGAAGGGGAAATTTTCAAAGGCGAGTCGCTGAAAAAAATGGGGGTAAAGGCACCCTGCTGAATACCGAAAACGAAGGCGGGAATGAACGATGCAGAAATCGATTGCCGTAAACTCGCTCGCGAGGGCTGAGGGTAAACACGCGTTTCGGGATATTACACCCCGGTTGTTTCGCAACACGAAAACTATGCAAAGATCAAGTTTCTGAAGGAGAAAAAGCGAAGAGCGCTACTACCTGTCCGGTTCGGATCGTTACTCGACCTGAAACAGGCGCGGAGGGAAGTTAAATAGTAAATTAAATGTTTTCGCAGGCAGCGGGAGAGGGAATTTCATCTCTGGGCGCCGTAAAACGTGAAATATGAACGCTGTTTGATTTGAGGATGAAAATCGGGAAATGGCTTTTCCACTTGATGGAACTCGCCGAGTGAAAGGCAGTCGTTGGGGTGAGACAGCAGGAATACGTTTGTTGCCCTCTCGAACAATACGCCCAATTGGGGAGTAATGCTTTTCTCCAGGGAATCTCCTTTCTGTTCCTCCGTCTTTTGAAATTCTAGTAACTTTTCATCCGACCGGTTCAGCCACGGGAAATTCCGAGACCGCCGGTGAAATTGGGTTCAACGTCTCGAGCGATTTCTGGTTGATGAATTAATTTTAGAATCCACTGGTGGATTTTCCCCTTAATCGTGACGTCTAAAAAATGGAGCGATGCTTCCTCGTCTATTTTTAATGCGATTTTTGTCCGAGACAACGATCGATCGGCTTCCATTTTCATATCTCGGCGTGATTATCCCCTGTGGTTACCGATAACCGTCGAGAAGGGGGCGTGGGAGTGAAAAATGATAACGCTGATGAGACATACGCACGGAAGTACCTAGAAGCTTGGCAAACAAAGTCCCTACGTGCGCACCTATTGCACTTTGTTCTGTGGAAACGGCGCGTCATATCGCGGCAGAGCCGCTCGGGTGTATACAGAGGGGTTGTCCAAATGTTGGACGAAAATCTCACCGGGACATGAAAGAAATCCATCGGACGTCGCTATGTTTACTTTGTAAACGTGCGCAGAAAATTGCCCGTTATTATTTCGTTGGCGTTCCTCCCGGGTCGATTATAATTAAAATTGTATGCAAATAATATTTTTTACCGGGACTCGAAATTTCGATGGTCAAAGGAGAAAGCATTTTTCAGTGGAATTCCGGTGGCCAGGACCTCGTTAGACTCCACAAACAACGGCGAAAAACCGGGCAAAGGATCCACGTAATTACTATAATTACAAGAACCGCAGTGACGGTGACAGTTGTGTCCGGCAATTCGCGCGTATGACGATTCGAGTTAATTAAACAAACCGCATTTGCATAGCGACGCAATCGGATCGCTAAATAATTCCGATGAACGTTTCTTCGTCGGTCCGTGAAAAAAATGTGAAAGATCAAAAAGTATCTCTCCGAATACCGTGGCAAAAAAGGGGAGTAAGAGGAACAAATTTAACGAGAAAGGTACGAGGCGTACGGAGGGTATCCAGAGACCGGAGAAATTGTATTCGTTTTTCCAACATTCATATTTTTCCGCTTACCGTCCTTTGACGACGGTAAAATCGATACCTCGTTAAATGTATTCGCAATAAATTAAAATGAAAAAAAAAAAGCAAATATCACGACGGGTCTTTGACGAGGTACGTGTGGAAATATACGACATTTGTTCATCTTATTCGTTACACGGGGGGGATCATTAATTAAGAGGCACGTTGGCGGAGAAATTCCCGGCGTAATGTGTTCAGGACGAGCTTAGCAATTATGTCACGCGCAGGAATGCCAGAGGATTTCTCCAGGTTCGCCCGATTTATTAAAGGCGGTGCCCCTAATCAAGAGAGTTCTTTCAAAAGATTTTTCAAAAGCAAATCACATCGCGGAGTTTCTTCGGCATCGGATGAATTTATGGCGATGGAGAACCGGGGGCTCCCGGATTCCCGGATTCTATGTATACATTATAGATAGATGCTGCGTATTCCCACTGGGATTGACGCTGGCTGCAACATGTGAAGCAACAGGATGTTGATGCATCTCCTTGCCGTCACAGTGAAATCCTTCAGCTCGGATGAATATTCAAAGAACTTTTTGCAGCTCCTGTGATTTGTTTTGCGTGTAGCCGTTACATGTGTACGTACGTGCTCGCATTCTCCTCGTTCCCTTTTGTGACACGCGGGAAATTAATTACTCCATTCAATGCCGGCTACGCTTTCCCATGAGCGAGGAGCTTCGAAAATAGTCACGGACTCACGCACAATACCGAGCGACGGTTTTCTTTTAATAACCAGTACTCTTGTACAAATAACGCGACTAATGAAACAGAAGAAAACAATTTGTTGGAAAACAAACAATCCCCATTTGGTGCACGACGCCTCCCCGAAACTTAAAATCGCCCGGATCACGTGTATACGTTGGTCCCGGATTTCAGAGATCCAATATTACGCAGGTCGTGTACCAGGGGAGGAAAATAGGACATTCGATTATCGAAGTACGACAACAGCGTTAGCTGGAAGGTAATTCAAAGTAATGGGTCCACCCGTTGTGCAGACTCCTGTGCATCCCGGAAATTGCGGAGATCTACGAGCACACTGTTGCGCCTCGCTATATAGCTCAGCACGTACGTACCAGCTACCGAGGAATAGAGCAAAAGGGAGAGAGAGAAAAGCCGAAAGGTGCAGGGATATGGAAAGGGAAAGAGAGAGAGAGAGAGAGAGTGCAAAGCATGCAGCTTTACTATCGTTACTACATAGAGCTTTCTAAGCTTCCCAGTAAATGAAGTAAACTCCTTTTTTAAACTTAAATAGAAAAATTTTTTTTTTCTATAACGTACATTAATCCCACTTTACTCATTCTTTTATTCACAACCGTGGATTTTCGTGACCCAGACGAAAAGAAAAAAAAGGTTGCATAAAATGCCTACTTTTGTCCACCGCTTTCGTAGATAAATCATAAACAATCTTTGTTCTTTTTTTAATAAGAGAAATTTTTATAGAAAAGATCTCGGTCGTTTAATGAGAAAAATTCGGTTAACCCTTTCGCTACGAGCGGTGACTATAGTCACCCAACGCCTGACGCTCGATATGTACGAACGGTGACTATAGTCACCCAATGCTTGACGCTCGCTATGTACGAACGGTGGCTTACCCAAGGTGACCCATCACAAGCATCTTGCAATTGTTTTACGCCGTGAAATTTCCGACTGACAAAATAAACAGCAGTATAAGAAGATTATTCCGGCAGTTCACTTGTTCACCAAAAGTGCACACTTTTGGCGCGGTGGCTCATTCAGCGGGAGTAGCGCGCCGGAGAATGCGTCCGTAGCGAAAGGGATAATTCATCTGCAGCGATTTTTCTCGGCCTCCATTCGCGTAAAAGTTAGAAGCGATCAAGCGAATTTAAATTCCCTGGACTTGCGAAAGTCTTCATTCCTTTAAAGAATTTCCGTTACCTTTTGCCGCATTCTTCCCTAACATTTTTTATTCCCCGCTTTATTAGTTTTTTCGCTGCTCGCGATGATAACGGTGATATAATTTCATGAATAATTTGTTTCCCTTGTAAGTCCATTAGCAGACATTCAGAGGCAATCGTTGAGTCCTTCCGTTACTGCGAACCATTTTTTCCATGGGATATAAATTGGAGGAGATGATGACAGCGATGATATCGGATACATCAATGGATACAGAGCCATTATAATAATGTCGCAGAAAGCAAACATTTCTGATCGCATCCCTCTATAGAAGCTTCGTCTCGCTCCCCGTTCTCTCTCTCTCTCTCTCTCTCTCCAGATCTGTCTATATTTCACAGCACGAGATAAACTAATCTCCGACGGCAGCCCTTGCGACCTTATAATATGATTCAGAAGCACCGAACTAACTAACCAACAAACGTGGACACGCTTAGTAGCGAATCAATAATTCATTATCATTTCATTTCATAGCTTCATTTACGTTCACTATATATAGGCATGAGTGTACATACACTATATGTAATATTACTATTACTTGTTGAATCATCACCGTGACCAGTTCAAATGTTAAACGGTTGTTCGCCGAATAATTAAGTGTTTCGTATGGAAATTAATGTTTCCCCTAACTCTCGTGTATTTTATCGGATCAGCGAAATTTTGGAAAAAGGAGACGATCAATTGTATCCATCTCCAAGACGAGCAACGGTGGTGGAGTCACTTTCCGGTGTTATCAGATTTCACCAATTTTCTCGAAATTTTTTTAATTAAGAAAAGATAGGGAGTGATAAATCCTTGTTATAACATATTGTCTTCGGGGTAGTTCTACCTTGAGGTTTTTTGCTCGAGGAGCAAAAAAAAATGCTCCTCTTCTTCGCTCGCGTAAACATTTCATGTCAGAACCCGCGTAGAAACAAAGCCTTGATAAGTCAAGAAAAAAAGGGAAGAGAAGAGAATTGATTTATTAATAAATCGATGTTTCCATAACACATACACGGGTGCTATAATTCTTCTGCGATTCAGTCAGTTAACGAATATCGAACTACATCGAAGCCTTTTGCGTAGCGATACTTTCAGTTGAACAATGCCGAGTTGAAACCGTCGGAAGTTTTAATTTTAATTTGAAAAGTTAGTTTGAATTGGAATTGAGAAACACAGTGTTGCAGATACGCTTAACGAACAGGAAACTTCGGATATTGGGAATTTCACGATTCCACATTTCGCGTCTCTCATTTTTTATCCAATCTCGCGCGGATATGTAAATTTCTCTGTGCGACATATCCCCGGGCTGGGAGAAAGTAGTTATTATAAATTCGATATACGCGCTTTGTCTCAGTCTTTTTTTTTCATAATTATACAATAATAAAAGCGATTTCGCAAATGGTACACGGTGATTACGAAGAAACTGCAGTACCAGATCCGTGGTCGCCCGTCACGTGACTCGTGGCTCTACGCTGGCGCCGCCAAACCACGAAAGGGCGCGCAAGCAGCTCGAGTTCAAATCATGTTAGGGAAAAAACAGACGGTAGACCTCCCGAACAACGTAACGAAGCAGTTCTCGTTCATTAAGAGCGAACAAAAGCTTGGAATAAAATGTCGCGTCAGTTGTCAATGGAATTAAAACTTTGAAATAATAAACTGCCTTTCACTTGCACGGCACAGTTTCACTTCTAGCGACTCTCCCCGGTTAATAACGATGTAATTAATTGCAGCAATATCATTAGAGCATTTTAACGAACTTTTCACCGCCATGTGTAATTATATACTCCAGAATCCGAAACGGAGTAAAGGTAACGTTATTTACCGCTCGCAGAAGTTGTTCGCAGTACTGAACTCGCAAGACGCCGATGGAGTTGCCTGAGCTGACGTTGAGTTTCGTATGAAGCGTACGGGGCGTATATGGGTATTGTATATAATCTCGAAACGTATAGGGTGATTTCTTGGAAACCGAGTTCATTAATATTTCTAGAAAATAATTCGAAACTTTCAAAACGTTGGAAGGAGTTAAAGGTCGTAACACGTTAACAGCCATGTCGATCACAGGTGACCGACACTGAATTTTGCGTTCAGGCCGAGCCGGTTATGACAAATGCAACAGTGTATATCATTACGACCCATGCGGCGTGAATAGAGAGTCACGTAAATTTGACGCGTTAAAGGTTGAAAATTTTCAGTTTTCGATTTCCCCGTTTCGGTGTCGTAGTCGAGCAGATCGATAACGACATGACCTTCGGATACCCTTTAACAGAAAAGGTTATAAAATCCCGATAATGTCCAAAAAAAAGTCTTACAAGTACCGTGAAACCCAGTAAAAATTGATTGGCGGAGTAACTCCTGGCAAAGTGAGTGTATCCCTTAACCCAGTCCATCTCTTTCCATAAAAAGAGTACAATGATAACGAACAAATCGATTAGAGGTGGGAAAAGGAGCATCATCTCGCCCGTCCACGCAGCAACAAGTTTATCGACTATCGATTTCAATTGGCTCGATTGAATGACGGGAGTTGAAATAAAAAGGGAATCCAGAGCTCCATTGTGAGGGCGCACCTTACGCCACGACCAATTATGGCTGAAAACACAGAAGCAGCGTTTATTCTCCAGCTTCTTTCTCCACTGCGAAAAGGAATCTGATGCTCTTTTGCTGTAAGAGGGAACGGTGTGACTTTAGATTTAAAGAAAACGATAATAAAATTCTCCAGCTAAACCGTTCGAGGAAGACTAGTTGAAAGGAGTATAGCAAAAAGAGTATAGAACGTTCGAGGTCTCTCTTTAAGACACTCTGACGATTCGTTTATAGTTACACATTCGCGAAAGATCAAGTGTGTGTTATCGGTCTCCTCTTTGTGCGGATCTTCGTAGGTACAACCAATGGCGGTTGTTATAATTTCGCTTCGGTTCGTTACGCAGTGTGTAAATTAGGTAAGTCTCTCTCTTTCCAACTCCTACAAATATTTAATTTCCGTTCACCCTCTCGCGTTTCAATTTTCGGCTGTACTATTTAACGCCACTACTCTCACGCCAGAGGTTAGTTCTTCGCCATCTCTCGCGGTAATAGGTACGTAACTTTTACTTATTATTACATTCTATTACATTGTACACGGCAAAAAAAAATAAATTTCTTTAGGGTCAAACTCAATATTTCTGAAATTCTCTCTCGACCCTATTTCCTTCTCCTTTTCCTGAACCAAGAATTTGCGCACAAAAATCAACCACCTATCTACCCTGAACTCTATACCTTCGGAACCTAAGTCGCTCCTCGAAGGTGGAATCGAGTTTCCCTTTTTGGGAAAAGGGAATCGAAGGTTTCTGAATTTTCCCCACTCGAGTGCTCTTGTGTATCTTCCCTTGACGAAAATCTCAAGTTTTTCTACATCCAGTAGGTCTTGATCGATTTTCAAAGGGAGTGTTAACCTACTGGGTCAAGAAAACATACGTAAAAGTGTATAAATAAGTGTTAAAGGCACTACACTGTGGATGAAAGGTGCTCCGCACACAGAGAGACGAGGGAAATGGTGTTGGTATCTTTCCAAGGTGTTTTGAATGAGGGAGCGACGGTAGCTTGCATCGGATCTTTCCCACCTCGATAGCGTGGCGTGATTCGTGCTGAACGCTATCAGGAATCTTAACTAAAACCTCCTCCTATACCCTAATACCAAGAGCAAAAGTGAGCGAGCACCCTTCTTATTGAGCTGCTGCTACTACTTTTCAACTGACATGCACCGAGGAATACTACATGCGATACAATTCTCCCCGGTACGTGAGCGTACAGTCCCTGGACGATGTACAGCCGTACACCAGCCTATGCAGAGCCTTTTTCGCTCGCTACGAAATATGAGTCGAGCGAGTCCCGGTATAAATGGGCGCAGACGTCACTAACTACCGATTCTTCAATAAGAGGTGTGGCTTCAGCGTGTTGCAAACATCGAAGCGATCAAACCTTTTCGCGAAGCTACCGAACAGAGGTAACGGAGTTTTTTCTCTGAAATTCCGAGATTTACCGTTGGGGTGAAAAGCGAAAGGTTCGTGGGGAATCTTTTTCACTAAGTTGCTGAAAATAGAAAATTCCCATGCAAGGGCTGATCCCTAGGGGATGAAAGTTGACATCCTCCGTCTCCCTGGAGCTTAAAAAAATCCAAATTGAGGCTGGCCTAAATCTGGAGCCACGGAGTTTCTCAATGTTTGCTCGGGGTTTGCAGCGATTTCGTTGGACTCTCGCTGGAGCTGCCCTTGAAACTTTAGCTTCATTGATTCTTAGTGGTTTGTAAATTTTTCTCGAAGGGTAGCTCCGTGGGTCTGCTGCTCCACATGCGTGGCAAAGGGTGGAAATTTACACACTCCTGTAATTTTAAGCACGATCATCCTACACTTGGACGATAATCGGGTTGACGACATCACCCAAACGCGATTCAGTTTAATCGCCGCAAAGAAAGGTCACTGAAACGGCCAGAGTGAAATAGACGAGGACTATCAAAGACATTCGCAATCAGATGAACCGATGGTCGGGGCAAAAGCGAAGCCGACGTTGATCGTTGCCGTGTGATAACAGCTTGAGTTTTGTATATAATTACAGCCAATTACACTCGAGAGATACTCGCGCCGGGTAGTGTGGTGTTTCGTATTATCTGCAACACTATAGGTTCCATCAGGCCATAAAGTTGAGCATAAAGCACACGAGACTGCGTTAGCGGGTCTCTCGGTTGGCAAAATGGAAAAATACGGGGTGTCAGAGTTAATTACGCTCTGAAGCGTTTATACAATTACCGCTGTGACGAGTAAAATTAAGTAATTATCAAAGAGAAGGCACTCAAATTTAGCGGGATCCGAGCCCACCTCAGCTTTACCATCGAAAGACGAGGCACTACTTCGTTTTTCTGATTCTGATCCGTATTTTTGACACTCGAAATTCCACGCTGTCGTGAACGCGCGTTTTTATACACGTAAAAAAGTGTGTTCGGTACCTGGAAAAATGTTATCCGGTCGCCAGGCAGATTCGTTTGGCGACCTTTTTTTTTCATTTGCTTTGGCTTTTAAAATTACCGTTATAGTAATGAACGCAGGAGAGCTTGAATTCCAATTTTTTTTTGCTCCTTATTTTATTCCAGATACCCATCGGGTATTTGTATTTACATATCGTATATTGACTCGGTGTACGCACTGATTTATATTTATGCAAATGTCGATGCGAAAGACGAAAACGGAAACGAGGAGATAGTGAGAGAAAATTTCATTATGGATTAATTTAAATAAACTCAAATAAAATATGTCTCCTTCGGTGACGCCTACGAGCTGGAATAAAAATATAACATCGCGAGTTTTTCTACAAACATTTATAACTCCTATTTATTCATAACTGCAAATATTTGCAAATAATTGCAAATGCAATTTTAATTTCGACGAGTTTCTTATTTTAGAGAAAGAAAACGAGTAGTATTTATTATTCGATATCAATTGATGATTATTCCTTATCAAGAAAGATTGATAATATTAACATTGAAATTAATAGGTGTTGTTACAGAATTGCATTTTTAAAGGTTGCTATTTTCATAACTGCAATATTTGCAAATAATTGCAAATAACTGCAAATGCGATTTTTAATTTCCAACAGTTGCCTATTTTTGTGAAAGAAAATGAGTGGTAAAAAAATTACTTATTATTAAATATTAATAAATGATTATTCCTTATCGAGAAAAAAATTAATAATGTTAACATTCGAATTAACAAGCATTATTACTAAATTTCATTTTTAAAGGTTGCTATCATTGACATGGCACGTCAGAAAATAATTGGACATATTGGATTGAAAGGTTACATGGATAATGATATTACAATAGATCAATGTAATAAAAAATCATGTTATATCCGACAAAATAATTTACATCTGTAAATCAAAATTGTATAAATTCATTCAAAATGCATGAGCAATGAAATATTTTAGTGTAAATTAGTATTAAATATCAAATTTCATACTTACTGTAGTTATTTTGATTAGGAATTAAAAATATTATTAGAGTATTAATATTTTTATAATATTAATACTATCGAATAAAATATAACACAGTATTGTCCGAAAATGTTAACCAAGAAATTATAGAAATCAAACATAATTATTTTTCGTTCTCTAATTTAATGTAAACCTCCTGGAATATTTATAAACTTGGTAGAATTCAGCTCAATATTTCAAACATTGCGGCTTCCATTAATTCTCTAAACTATTCTCCAATAAATCACTTCAGCCTAAAATCTCCAATTCAGGCTCTCATTTCCTAACAAATTTGCTGGCAAAATATCATGAAAAGAATAACAAGAATTCTAACACGAAAGCTTTCTTCCATCCCTTGCTGCCTAACAAGACCGACAAAGTCGAGGAAACCAATTCGCAGCCAGAGTTTCCAAGTCACGCGACTTCGTAGCGTCTTACGAGAGAATATCAATTTCTTGATAAACAAATTTCGCAATGGAAGCTTCCAGAAAATTGTATAAATGCTAGCAGCCTCCCTGCCTGTCAGCCATTATTGCTTCGACCTGAGAGGACCTTAGCGAGACTTATGGCCTTCGACAGCCTCGAAATCAGGATAAATGTTTCGACTCGCCGAGAGTCCTTCTTCAAATGCTGGAAAGTTACAGCGCGGATAAGAAGAATCTATTGGCGAGGAGAAAGAGAGAAGAAGCCGAGGAGCTGGCGTTGGCTGTGGATAAACGAGAGGAAGAACAGAAACCCTAGCAACAGGTGGACCTCCCGGAGTTCGTATGTGTCAAGCCGAGCTAGTGGCACAGTAACGGAACCAGCTCGGAGTACAGGAGAGAGTGAAATCAATAGTAATCATCTGTCTGCTCGGCGTGCTAAGCGTATAATCGGAAATGAATGCCACTACATCGATCCAGAGACGTACCTGTAGGGTGCTGCTGGAAGTGTTCCACAACCACAACGGTGTATTTTATTTCAAACGTCATTATTTTTATAGCCACATGGAAGATTCCACCGTGCAGCGAGGTAAAAGCCACCGGGAGCTAGCGGATGCTCGGAAATTGGATCGATTTCCAATTGTATTTATTTTCATTTATTTGTTTATCCGCGTATCCATCCATTTATCGATTTACTTATTTGGACGAATAAATAAATCCAGGTTTAACAAACTCATGGATTTTAATCATTCGCCCTCGATCGCTTCCACGATCCTTAACCGGTTGTTCCTGATTTTTCTGATTAAAATCCCAATTAGTTTCTCAAAAGCTTCGTGCAGTTTCCGCGCCGAGTTGGAAACTTCGATCACGTATTTCCACACGTCCCCAATTCACAGCAACGAAATAGAGAGAAGTCAACGTTTCTCCCTCTCCCATGGGGGCTGAAACTCTTCTTCATCCCCCATTTTTTGATAAACGAACTCATAGGGGTGGAAATGGGGCGCGTGTATTGTATTAGTCGGTGATTTAGATTCCAGTGGTCGGAGTTGGTGTAATAAATCGTTCAACGTCTCGGTCTCCTCCCAGATTTCTACGAAGAAAAAAAAATAGATTCCATTTTCCTTCTGGTTTTTTTTTCTATAAATGCGTCTCTTGTATCTTCGTGCACGCATTTCCTTTTTTATTCGACCGAACGACTTTTCCCACTTTCACAAAAATAAATAATAATAATAATAATAATAATATGATAATATTATTATTGTAATCGTAATTTAGGTTTTTATTAATTGTTCTCCAGTTTTATTTAAACAATTTAATAGAAAAAAATTCTATAATAAAGTCCAATGAAGTATCATTTCAGTTATAATTTTATTTTTTATTAATTAACTACATAAGTAATAATAATAATAAACTAATCAATTAGTTCTTACGAAAAAAAAATTAGTATTTCCATTTACCAAGTTGCTGATTAATTTGCGTACGATTTATTAGTTTTTCAAATACCAAGATTTCCAGAATCCGAATTTTCGGATATTCACGAGCTGCCCCGAGGCTTGGACTCTCCCAACTCCTCGCGAGCTCTGCCCCGGAAATCCAGGATAGGGAAGTTATAAGCTACCGGCGAAGGATGTTTGATCATCCCCTTAAGAAAATCCCAAGTTTGCTCGTCGAAACATCAAAAGTCCGCATTCTCGTCATTCGCTTCACCCCACTTGAAATCCTTGGGGTACAACTAAAGAAACTTTCAAGAGTGACGGAAGGAAGCGTGGGTGGGTGGGTATGTACCCCGTGAAGGCAAACTCCCGTTTATTTTTCATCCGCTCGCACCCTCTATGGAAGTGAAAATATTTCAGTCATTCCCGACACACTTCGAAGCATATCGCGTTTATTGCTCCTCCAGAAAAAACTCGCTTCTGTTGCTCGTCAACGAGCACCGGGGATGACGGGACGACGTAACGAGGTTCACGAATTTACGTGTTTTCCAAAAAATCTCCGTTGCAGCCTGCTGTTATTTCATTACATCGCTCCCATTTTCCGTAATTTCATAACGCGTCGCGATACAAAGCCTCTCTCTGATTGCAGCTGCGGCGACATTTATATAATTTTCTACGTAACATTGTGAGAATTAAAAAAATGCATTCATATTTTTTAAATACAACGAATTTCTTTTTATTTCGAGAAATAATTTTCTGATGTTCCAAATGAATAAACAAATTCATTTGTTCAAATAGAAGAGAAGATGGGAAATTTGACCAAACCGTCGATTTTCGCAAAAAAAATTTTGCCACCCTCGGGGATGAAACGTAACGCAGTAAAAATTGCTGGGGTATCGTAAAATTCACCACAGCCCCATTTTTGCCCCGTATTTCGAAGAGAGCCTCTTGCCTTAGGCCTTGGCCCGAAACATAAACAGGCAGTGTCGTTCGATAGGGGGGGTGCTTAATCCGGAGGACTTTTCCCCTAAGTAATTGCGAGAGGAAGAGGAGAAGGCGCTTCGTACAATGCGAAGGAGGTAAAATAATGTTTTTGCAAGTGACAACGTTCTCGTGACGCGAATAGCGAGTGACGAGGAAGCGTCTCTTGGAATGACAAAGGGGAATTCGACATTCAGAGTACACACAAAGAAGAATATATATCATACGTAGATACACACACGCACGGAGACACATATAAATGAGGGGTTTCTAGCAACCCTTTGAGATGCACAGGATTCAACTGATCTTACCTGTATCCCACGTACGTACGTATGAGTTCCCAACCCTTTCAACCCCTACCTCCTGTACATCCTTTATTAGCGAGAAGATTAAGGTACCTACAGAAATCCGGTGGAATCTATTTAAGGAATATCTTGTTACTGTTATTATTATTGCTATTATTAATATTACGTTAGTGTTTATAATTAAATTATTATTACTACTATTACTACTACTACTATTACTACTATTACTACTATTACTACTACTACTACTATTACTACTACTACTACTACTACTACTACTACTACTATTACTATTATTATTATTATTATTATTATTATTATTATTATTATTATTATTACATATTATTGTTATTGCTTTATTACTGCTTACTGCGAGTGTATTGTTAGTGCTATTAATTTAATAGTTATTACTTTACACTTATTTATTACTATTGTTATAGTATTAATGGTGTTGTTGTCGTTATTGTTATTGTTATTCTAATTATCATTGTTGAAAGAAATAATGTATGTCGAGAAAGTTTTACTGGCGAGGAAAAAGAGTGGCACGGAAATCGGAAATTGTCACGTATCCTGCGTATAATAACGTTACCGAAGCCTGCCGTTCTCTCCAGTATGGAGAACTTTGCACGGAGCCGAGAGAGGTCAACCGCCAACATAATATTCTCAAAGTTCCATCAAGCAGAGAATCTCTCAACCTAATTCTCCACGAAACTAACCGCCCTTGCCGTAATTCCACGAGAATGGAGATTTGTCCTTTGGCCAGTTACCCAAATAACGAACTCCAGGACCACCGCTGGCCAGGAATCCTTTCGACGCACTCGGGGCTCGAAAGAGGAATGGAGTTCAAGCCTCCCCCGGGACGGTCCATCATATAATTGGTTGCCGATGAGGCAGTGGAAGGAAAAGAAGAAGAAGACGTTGGCGAATTCGCATCGTTCCTTGGAACTTATGTAATATTTACTTTGGGGTAATTAGAGGTACAAAAAGTTTAAATTACACGCGCAAATTATAATAACCGACTGGTAAGGAAATTCTAATTCATCGTAATTTGAAAATAAGAAATTAGTAAATATTTTTTTTTTGTATAAACGTGAATCGATGACACTTAATTCAGTTTTGATAAATCTTGGAATCTAGAATTAACGTTAACTTAATAATTAATTAAACAAAAATAACAATGATTACAAATTACCCGTATAATTTACAAGAAATTACGAACGAAATTAATTGTACTGTAAATATACTTTAATATACTACGATTTTAAAGGGCGAATATTTTTGTTTTCTTTTGGACCAAAATAATCATTGTTCATCCAACTGCGATTAAATCGGAAAATTTGCAGCCACTTCGGACACGTAACCGTGACGCTAACGAAAATAGTTGGCCCACGAGGAGGATAAAAAGGATCGTCGAATTTTTCGCCTGCATCGAAATTGTGTCTATCGGCTGCGGGGATGGAGAGGGATACGAATAGTTTCGTATAATGAAATGAAGAGGAGCTGTATTGCGAAACAAAGGGCGTAAGGTTCACCGAGTTGCCAACGGTCAAAGAGCAACAGCGTATGAGGACGGCTGATGCAGATACGAACGTGAAAGGGTTAAAAAATATTGTGCATAAAGGAGCGAAGAGGAAACGAAAGGAAAGGGAGAGTAAAACATAACAGGGATATGTCCAGAAAGAGAAAGAGAGAGAGAGACAAGAACAGATTAGTGTAAAAGTAAAGCAATGGAATAAAATTTGCAGGGGAAGAGGGAAGTGTGTGGATAGATAAAATGAGAGAGAGAGAGAGAGAGAGAGAGAGATACAAAGGAATATGGATAAAGGGAGATAAAGATACAAAGAGAGCGAGAGAGAGGGACAGAGAGATCGGTATAGAGGTAAAGCTACAGGTACAAAATCTAGATAAAGAGAGAGAGAGAGGGAAGGAGAGTAGATATGCGTGAGCGTAAAGCTACAGGTATAAATTCTGCTCAGAAAAAAAGAGAGAGAGGGTAAAGATAAAAAGAGAAGGAAGGAGACCGAAAAAGAAACAGAGAGAAAGAGAGAGAGTGATAAAGACAGAAAGAGGACGAAGTGTAAAGGGACAAGGCGATAAAGAGAGAGAGAGAGAGAGAGAGAGAGAGAGAGAAAGAGAATGAGAGAGACTATAGCTTTTACTCTCCTCCTCTCTCTTTATCTCTCTCATTTAGTCACTCTCTCCTGTCTCATTCTCTCTCCCAGGCTCACAGTGTGTCCGTCGATCGATGCCCGGGGCGCGTTTCTATATATATAACCACCCCTGTTTTCTCTCTCTCTCTCTGTCTCTCTCTGTCTCTCTTTCTGCTCTCCTCATTCTCTCTCCTCCCTCTTCTCTAGCTGACGGATATCTCTCAGGGCAACCATCCCTCTACGACCATCCACCCTCCAGGAATTATCTCTGGCAGCAGCTCTCCCTCCCGCAGCAGCCTCCCTACTTTCTACCCCCTCGTCTTTGGTTCGTAGAAAACCATTGACATTTCTCAATTTCTCAATTTCTTCACTTTTTTCCCTTTCTTTCTTCCGTTCCTGCACGGGAAATATCGCCGTAATTGCTGCACAATTGCATTACCCTCGTTGCATGGCAAAAATTCACTTTCCACCGAGTACATACCTAGGTACCGAGAAAAAGGAATCGTCGAAATAATGAAAATTGCAACCGAATTAATAAACCTACGCTCCCGACGTCAAATAATGGGATCAAGTAGGAAAATAGCAGGTAATTATTCAAAGGCAACAATTAATTATAATTTTGTCTCAAGCATTTGCGTTTATTTGTTTACGATTTTTTTTACTAAAATACTTCAATATTTTCTTGTTAGATCTTTGGTGGTAATTTATTGCAAAATGGTAAGAGACGTAATTTTCATTTGTAATAAAAAAAAATAATTAAAAGGAAATATTATTTATGGAAATGTTTATTTTTTATGAATATTCATAATTTTAGAAATTCTTTTTTACTATTTTCTGACGAATTTTGCAAATAATTTTTTTCCTCGGTCGCACTCGAGGGAAATTCAACTGCAAGCGAAGTAACTCTTACCTCGCGGGCGCGAAAATCCGTCGAGCTAAGCAGATAAACAAGGCGAAGGTTCCACTTATTAGGTATAATCGTGGAATCCTTATTAGGGATTTTACGTGGTAACAAAAATATTTCAACTCAGACTGCGATAAGCGGATTAATTGCATTCAACTGCAGTGTTCGTATGAGAAATAGGCTTGGTAGGATCACTATTTTTATGGTTGCAATATTTTGTTTGAAACAGATACATTTTTTCTTCCCCGAAACTTTGTCGGATGTTTTGCAAAATTAGTTTCGAAATAATAACAATAGTAACAACAACAACAATAGCAAAAATGATAATAATGATAACAACATTAGCAATCCTAAAAATCCCAGAAACTTTGGGTACGACACTGGTAATTAAAAAAATAGTATATCACGTAAATTCCATCCGTCTGTCTGTCACTTTCCCCCTCGATGTCGGTAAGGATCGAGAGAAACACTGTTCTGAAAAATTTCGGCTTGCTGATGAAATTCGCGAATTAAATGGGAACGCTAAAAGCGAATTTTCCCCTTCCTGAAATATGAGACTTCGGATTCAGATGGCCGATTTGACGCGGGTATGATAAATTGCACCTGATCACATCATACGGCGGTCGATAGCTGCGGGGGAAAAAGAAACAAGAGCTCGTTTAGGGTTGGATGCAGTGACCTCTCGCCCCCCCGATCTCCGTTTGCTAAATTAATTTATCCCCAACGGAGTCCAAGGGAATAAAATAAGCTGCATTATTTTGAGGTCAATTTCTTTGTGGCAATCAAGGTGCTTGTAACAAGACAAAATGGTTATCGATCAAAACTGATAATCATAACAATCGTAATAATAATAATAATAATAATAATATTGCTAATACTACTACTATTACTACTACTACTACTACTACTATACTACTACTAGTACTACTACTACTACTACTACTACTACTACTACTACTACTATTACTACTACTACTACTACTACTACTACTACTACTACTACTACTACTATTAATAATAATAATAATAATAATAATAATAATAATTAGAGGCTCGAAATTTGTACTCCTCGATCGCTGGTACTCCTCAAGATCGATCGAAACTTCCCAATTTCGTTAGAGTTTGAAGCCTAGGAAGGAATAGTTGCCTACCCGCAAGTTTCAAAATTGGCTGGAGTTGAACCCCGCAATTACAGTGATCCGAAGCAGATACGAGCGTAGCTGCAACGATTCTACTCCGTGCCAGTACACACGTTTCCCTCTCGTACGAATAAAAAATATAGTTTAAGACATAAGAATTTCCACGTATAGAAATTCCTTTGAATTATGTACAGGAAATATTTTTTATGATCGATATAATATCGCATACCGATATATTTTGTAGTTCATTTTATTCATTGAATCATATGTAAAATAAATTATATTATACGATTATATTCCGAGAAATATAATCGATTATATTAAATCCATCAATTTTCATGTGTATGTACGTAAATTTTTGTTCATACGTTTGCCCGCTCAGTGGCAAAGCCGATTCCGTTGAAATCCGCTTCGTACCAATTAGCCGCATCGAGAATCGTGAGATTTCGAGTTCTTCCATACATACTTGCCATCGGACGCGGAAGCGTTTGAGATTTCAGCTGCCGCTGGAAATATTCCGGCTGCAATCGGCGTGTAATTATTTGTCATACGCTTATACCGTTTGTTTCCATTGCCGATTCAATTTCTGTCATACTTTCTGTGTGTGTGTTGTTTGTCGCGCTTCGAGTGCTCTTTTCTGCGAGACATTTAATTCGAAACAGACGAGGGAAAAAAAAAGACAAAGTATCCGGCCGTTGGTGCATGCAGTTGTGCATGGAAAGAAAAAGAGTTGATTACAATGTCGAGGCCGTAGCCTTATATGTGCCAATGTGGTATATAGCAATGATTCCATTGCTTGATATAACATATGCGCGTTCTACAGGGTGTCTTTTATATTTTATCAGTCGCATTAAAAAAGTTAATTTTTAATGCGATTAATTTTTAATTTCTAATTATGTCTGGTTATGTAATTCCTAACCAGATATAATAAGAAAATAATTAGAAATAGTAAATATTGCCTGGAAATTCGATCAAGTGACGTCACGAGGGAAAATGATTTTAAAAAAAGATTAATGTTTATCGGATGAATGAGATATCAATATTAATAATAATAATAATATATTAATTCTTGGTTGATATTTTCTAGCACCTATTAGTTGTAATTTTGTTTATTGCAATTACATGTAATTTTTTATATACAATTTCTGTAATAGTTTGTGATTATTGATTTCAGTATTGACAGAGATCAAAGTTAGATCGTAATTTGTTACGAATTATAATTCTACAAATTGTGTATAAATATGGAGACAACGCGGTTTCTTAAAATTCGCAATTTGTAATTATTTAAAATTTTGAATTTTATTTTCGAATTTTGTTTCCAAGTGAATTTAAAAAT
This sequence comes from Gasteruption jaculator, assembly GCA_949825005.1. Classification (NCBI taxonomy): domain Eukaryota; kingdom Metazoa; phylum Arthropoda; class Insecta; order Hymenoptera; family Gasteruptiidae; genus Gasteruption; species Gasteruption jaculator. The sequence goes on from OX463770.1 coordinate 6,409,583, forward strand.
CCGCTAGAAATTATTAGAATTATTACAATTATGATGAGTTAAATGTTGCATCCGAATTTCAATAAGGAATTACCGAAAATTTAATTGTTACGAAAAAATTACGCCAAGTCCAAATTACTTCTTTAATTTATAATAATTGAAGGTACACGTAATTTCATGGAATTATAAAACTCATAAACTTTCCATAAAAAATTAAGACAAGTTTCCCCCTTATCAATTTATAAATGTACGAACGAATTATTATCAGCGAAGATTAAAGCGACATCCTGAAAGGTCGGAGAATAAAGGACGACTTGATTCGTAAGTAGAAAAAGTATGCTCCTGGTCGGACTGCGTTCACCCGGAAACTTTCGTAGCTTTTAACGATTAAATTAATATTACATGTACAAAAGACTCTAACTTTATAAAAAAAAAATTCTATAATTAATAGTAAAACCCGAAATACAAGCAAACTTATTTTTCTAATTTGTAAAAAATTTACAATTCTCTTTAAAAAAAAAAAAATTTGATTTCCATGAAAATAATTACTCTACCAGTAATTAATAATTTATGAACATTCGTACATTCATGAATTTTCAATTTGACAAATTGTTATTGATTCCCGATACGTGTGACAATTAATATAAAAATATTCAATCTCGATTCTGCAAAATATTATTCATTCGTGGTGGAAAAAGGACCGTGTCTGTATCATCCGACATTTTCATGAATATAAAAGGAGGAGGGCTCTTAAAAATAAAAAAGAAATGAAAGAAAGTGTGTCTCTCGCAAGGGATGAGTGGGTCCCGGAGCTCTTATGATGTAATTTCTCGTTCCCCTGATCCGTAATAATCTCTTCGGAAGATTTTCTCCCATGCTTACGCGCGTACGCGTCACTCGGTAAAATATACCATCAACGTTCTTCCGAAGGAAGACTCCTCCACTTCATTATTCAGCAATCAGAAACTCTTTTCCTGGCCGGGAGAAGAAAAAAAGAAGTTTCGTCGCCACCCTTTATGTTGTACCTTGTCACAAACCCTGTTTTCGCAACATCCACGTTAACCTGACGCTAGCAGCTGGCTGATCCAATCAAAAAAAGAAGGAAAAGAGACAACGAAGCGAAGCAAATCGTATTTCATTGAAACATCGTCACATGATAGGTACAGAAGTACGGGAGTGTAAGAAAAAAAAAAAAGGTTTAGAGTTTCTTTTTAGGCGAGGGTGGGTGGTTATGTAACGAGAAAATCTGAATAAATAAATAAATGTCATAATAATGTGTCAGAATTTATTTTAGAATTTATGGAATTTTATCATTTTTCGACTAAGGAAGTGATATATGTATTATTATTATTATTATTATTATTATTATTATTATTATTATTATTATTATTATTATTATTATTATTATCATCATCATTATTATTATTATATATTCAGAATATGTATTGTTAAAAAATTAATTACCTACTTTAATTCTGGAAACGAAATTATTATGTTTTAAAATGAGTTCAAATTATAATGAGCATAATAATTTGACAAAATCTAAAATCCATATCAAAATTAATGAAACCTTATTTTACTTTTTTATAATGGTGTTATAAAAAAAAGTGGGCGTAAAAGAAAAAAGAGGGAAAAAACTTTCTTACGTTTACTTTTTTTTGTATTTCAAAGAGGGCGAGGTGGGATGAGGTGGGGTGGGATGATTGTTAAATAAATAAATAAACGGGAGATTACCCTCAAAGGGCGCCTACAGATGCACTTTGTGAAAGTTCAGTAACGAAGAAGTTTCCGCGTAAAGGAAACTCGTAAAAAAAAGTCATAAAAAAATTTGGAGTTTGAAACTTCAGATATTACGTTATTGTAATTATTGGTGATTTAAGATTTTGTTTTGTATTTTTTTCGGGCTTTCATCAGAAAAGAGCTTTTTGAAAAATATGTATACAATTTGTAAGAAATTTGTACTATCACATATATTATTATAATAATTAGAGACTTTAATAAACTTTAATTATTTACAATCAAAGATCCTTAAAGTTTAGAGATTTTAAAAATATTATTGCGACAATCGGAGAGAAAGATTAAATATTTCACGGTATAGTAATAATTCCTACTGTCATAAAAAAAGAATTGTAGGAGCATAGTAGAATTTACTATTTTCACCCGTACGTTACTTAACTTTTTCTTCTATTTTCCTATAATAATTACATATCATTATTTCGGCAGAATAAGGGGGTGACACACTTAGGAATGATTACAGAGGAGGTGATAAAAATAGTTTCCGAATATGTAAATCACACACACACACATACACATGAACACACATGAACACACGTGCTAGAAGGTTCAGTTATTAAGACCGTTTCTTCGTTTGATTGTCATGACGAAGCTGATATATATATATGTATATTTATTTATTTATATGTGAGTGTGTTTGTGGGGATGGGGGAGTATTAGATAAGTCAGTGTAAGCTGTAAGTCAGGAAACGATGGGCACTTAGATAAGAAGGGACTGATAAAAGCTAAAGATAAAGCAAGGCTCCTGTGATGTACGTCGTGCCGGAGGGGTTTTGGGTATTAGTGACACGAGATTGTGTATTTTTGGAAATCAACTCGTGTAATCTTTACAACACGTACACACGTGCACAGCGCCATTCACAGACACGGGGGTGTCGATTATCTTCTTGTAGGTACAAACTGCACACAAGTGAAGGCAAAACGCGATTTCTCTATTTGTTATGATTTTTTTCCCCCGAGACACTTTTAAGATTGATGGGGAAAGTGCGACTGCGGAAAGTATTATAGGTTTGCCGTTTAAGTATGTTTTACAATTAAACGACAAATAAAGAAGCGCGATTAAATTTCTGTCGTGAGTACGATTTCGAAATCGTGACTTTGCGAAATCTCTATGATCCATTATTATTTCTACGTGTAACTTTAATAAATGAAAAATCGCGTGGAATTGAAAACCAGAATGTCACTTATAAATAATAATAAATCGAATCGAAATTTTAATTTTTATTGACACTTCAATTAATAATAAAAAATTATTCGCGATACAAAAAAAAATATTTAAGAATTAAAAATTACATTGAATGGTAATAAATAACAAGTATAATTAATAAGATTTTTGGTTATTTATTTATATTAATAATAATAGTAATAATAATAATTGTTTATTTACTGGGAATTTATTTTCCAACATTTAAACCTTTTTCCGAATTTCATTTTTAACATTTCCTACTATATTTTTTCTAATTTGCAGGCTTTTAAAATTTTCAGGAGTTTTGCTTTAATTTCCTGACGAAACAATATTTTTCAGGCTGTTGGCACTTTTTTCTCGATAAATATCATCTTTTATTTAGGGGGTGGGGATTTATTCCATTTTACCATTCGTTTAAATCGATTGATAAGAGTATTAATGTATCTGCATGGAAAAGCAAATCCGTGTGTATGGGAAGCAGCATGGTAATATACGTGATATAGTCGTTAGAGAATCGCCAATGCCGGAGATAGGTACGGGAGTAACGAATTTAATTAAATGGATTTTATTACCGGACACACACACGTTCAATTTCATATTCAAAAACGTAAAAATGCGCATAATTGATTACAGTAAAACTACGAACAAGGATTTCAAGGGGTTATGGGATTAGAGAATGGGGGAAATAAACGCAACGGGACGAAAAACACTGACATCGTGTTACAATTTTCAGAGGACCGTAGAAAATTGCACTATGTGCTGAAGTAGAAATTATAAAATTTATATAAAGAAAGAATATTTTATTCGTAAATAATGTATGATTATTTTTCTGATTTTTAGCAATTTTTTAGTATTTTATTTTTTTTAAATTGCTATTGTAGAATTTTGTAATAACAATCGTAAATTTTATATGACTTTAGGGAAGACATTATATTGAAGAAGATATCGACTAAAAAAAATCTTCATTTATAATAAAGAAATCGGCTGCAATGTTTTCTTTATCTGATGAATTTTCAGGAAAAGGTCGGTAAAAATAGAGAAATTCGGCAATTTCGCGAAGAAAGGCGCGACTTTCGACAAAGCGTTATACTTCTAACGGGAAAAAAGCGTTTTCAGGGAACCCCGAATCTGGCTTAAAAGCAGTTTATTAATACCCAGGAACACTAAAAACCGTCATTAATATGACGTACGGGTATGAGAATTTGATAGATGATCGACAAATTGCGTGTGAAGCCAACGAGTGAGAGCACCAGTGGCAGTAGTAACGGCAGCAGGAGCAGCAACAACGGTAGTAGTAGTAATAGCAATAGTAGGACCGGCAGTAGTAGTAATAGCAATAGCGGGACCGGCAGTAGTAGTAATAGCAATAGCAGGACCGGCAGTAGTGGTACCAGTAGTACTGGTCAATCATTTAGTGGAAGGAATGAAGTTTTGGGCCACCTATTCGAAGAGAAATATTGTACACCTGCATACGGGATTTCATAGTAAATATTTCCATGCGTGTATGTGTGTACTCCAATACATATGTGTGTGTCTTTCAACGGCCAGCCAATTATTATTATTATTATTATTATTATTATTATTATTATTATTATTCGACATAGAAATGGAAGTAGAACCGCTACTGAAAATTTCAGAAATGTGTGATACAGGAGGAAATTCTTCTTCTTAGTCGGTAGATTTCGTTCTCCGTATTTTATTTACTTTTCCTATATTTTTAACGAGTTGGCACACATATAATTTGGTAGAATAAAAATAGATGAAAATTATACAGAAAAATAAGATGATTTACGGATTAATGTAATTACATAAAAATTGCTTTCCTAATCAATTTCATGTCTTTACCTTATAACGTTGGGAATTAAAGGCTAGAGTCTTTAATCTAGATTTTAATCTGGGATTTAGTTTCAAACTTTATAGAGTAAACACGTAAAATCGAATAGGAAAACATTTTCTATGTAATTACGTTAATTCATAGTAGTTATGTTATTATACAATATATTCTTTGGTAATAATGCTATTTTTTTTATAAGTGTTTTTATTTTTAAATACGTATTTTAATTTTTATTCTGTTGATTTTCTAAATGGAAATTATTTATATTCAAATACACAATATTTATTTCTCTAACGATTTCCCCGTTACGTAAAATATTCAATTACTTTCTGATATATTAATTCTCATAATATTGATTATAATATATCATATAACATATATCGTACCTAGTCATGAATATACACTTTGAATAGGAATTATATTTTTTATATAACAAAATTTTTAATATTAAAAAAAAATAATAATAAAAATTTATATGAAAAAAATTAATTTAGTAAAAAAAAAGAAAGTAATTGTTTTCATGATTTTTAATAACTTTTCGTATCCTATAAAAAAAGCAATATAAAATAATATGTTACAAAAAACACACACGCCCACATACGCATATATATATATATGTATATGTGGGGAAAAAAGGAAAACAAAAATTATCCCCGTATCTGAATTTGAAAAAATCACACACTACTCCTACATTAATTTAACATTTTTTCAAAATAACCTCAATAACAAATATGAGATTTTGCAGTTGATACGAGAGTAAAGTCTTCCTTTACTGTGCACATTCATCTTTCGAATCTGGAATCCCAGGCCGAGAAGCAGGTGGCAAAGAAGATGGCGCAAAGAGAAAGTGCTGCACCTTGTTGCTTCTGACTTGGTTGTTCTACGATATACCTATACACTCACACATATATACATATATAGGGACATGTATATACGTATATGTACAAATATATAGACGCAGATATAGGGACATTAGAGCGATATAAGTCGTATATCTCCGGGAAGTTGTCGCAGTTCTGCATGTGAAATATGTACCCACTTTGGAAAAGAGACCGTCATCCGTCTATTTCTTAAGAGAACTGTGATTCGTCTTTCTTTTTGGCAATAACGTCTCGTTTGGGGAAGAATAATTCACTTTGGATGGCCCTAAAAGGTTCCTCTGTGATTCTTCTTTTTTATACTTTCCTTCTTTGAATTTATATGAAATCCGAAGTAGGAAGGACGGTAATTTAATTTACCCAAAAATTCAGAACAAATAGAAAATTCGAATCTGCAAATTTACTTCGATTATTGCTGATTCCGGAGCGTAATTTATATGTAAATACTATTAAATGTTATTAAATGTAAATATTATTACGTAACTTAATATACAATTTTTCAAATTACACTGCATTAATTATATTTAATTTTGTTGAGTTATTGTCTAAAGGTTATACCTACTTCAATATTATAAATTATCAAATTATAATAGAATATAAAAATTACAATAAATGAATTAGACCGGAATCGAAATTTGTTCGATTGAGAGTGGAAGGAAAAAGAAGTAATTGAAAATGAAGAAAATTAATTTTCTGAAAATCGATAACTGTACATATATACATGTTTATCCCCATTCCCACGATTATTTATGGACGCTAAAATTGTCTGCTGCAATTAAAAGTCCAGGGACGGTTGATGCAAATATTAGATAATATTATACAAAACAGGTATTTCACGTTAAATGAGTCTCACGACTTCCAGCGATAAATAAAAAAATAAATTATTGCCTGTTCGAGATATAAAATTATGTTGAAAATTTCCGATGCAACCGAGGAGTGTCATCGTCTTTGCTAATATTTCCTACTTTTTTTCCCTCAAGTTTATGACTTCGTTATCATCGATGGCAGAGGTAGTAAAACACTGGCTTTTCTTCCATTAACTATCTGTGTTTTTACTTCCAAACTACACATTCCTCTCTCTCTCTCTCCTTTGGTAAATCCTGCGAAGATTTTTATGAAGGTAAGGTAAATACTTTAGACAATGATGTTAGTCTTTGGTGTAAGGCGAAGGAGACTGGAGCTTTTTATGATGAAATAATAAAATGAGGGAAGGGAGGGGAAACAGGGAAAGTGTCATATCGTATAAGAAGGAAGGTGTTAAAAAAACAGACGGAGACAATTTCCTTTTTATTCCTTCTTTTATCGCCTGCTAGTAGCTCAAAACTTCAGCGCCTCTTGTCCTCTTGTCTTCTCTTCATAAGACACTTTTACGAGACAGGGAGGTCAATAATATTAGTTCGCCCCTTTTTTTTCTTTATGAAATAAAGAAAATAGTATGGAGAAACACAGGTGGGCTTCCGATTGTTTTTTTCTACCACGTACGATACCTTCGAAGACCTAATTACGGATGTCGGTGGTAACTATTTTTATAAATTATTAGGAAATTATTATACCAAGAATCGTAGATTATTTATAGATACCTTTAAGTACTTGTTTATTCGCTTTTTATTATTTTTGAAAACAATCTTTTATTAATACAAAAACGTATCTAATGTTTGTAAATTATTAAAAATCAAGAAAAGAAACATTCTTCCCCCTCAATTCGAATTAAAAAATCCTACATAATTTAGAGATATAATATATTTTTTTTATTTACCCTTTCAATCCTCTTTGCACTATTAGGGGAACGTCTATAATCTATCGATATATTTGTATAACGTACAATGTCAATTTTCCCCGAGGGTTGAGGAATTCTTACAGATAAAAAAAGATTTGTGGAATTCCATAGAGCAACTTTTGAGGTAATCCGTGAAATCCAGATTATTAAATATATTGAAATAAATAAACAAAAATTATATCTACGATTAATTAGCAATTACCTAAATAATGATGATCAATAAAAATATTGCTATTAGCAAAAAATATTCATGTAATAAAAAAAAATACTTGCCCATACAAAATATTACAAATTGTAATATAATGTAACAATTGTAATTTATTTATCGTCAGTCATATAAGAACAAAAAATGTCAAGTGGCCATTGTAAAATCTTGCAAAATCCAGCCCGTCCTTGCTGTTCCTCCAAATTCATGGAAACGAAAAAAAAAAATGAAAGAACAAAAAAAAAGAATAGTAGAAGTTGGAGTTTGAATATAGACCCGTTCTTGGCTGGGAATTCTTCTCTCAATGTTTTTTCATCTTTTGTTAAAGCTTAAGGGATTTGATTTTGAAGGAAGCAAGGAAACTATACAGAGGGCGTAGGAGAAAGGGAAAGTAAAGGGAATAAAAAGAGACTATGTGTAGGATTTGAGTGAGAGATAGTGGAAAAAAAAAGTTTCCTCAAAGAGGGCAAAAAGAAGAAAGAGACAACAGAGTCGGCAGAGTGGAGCTACTAGACTACTCCCTTTTTGCAAATATGAATTCTTCTCCTTCTCTTGCTGCTTTTTGAATTCTTGGATGATTTTAAGAGATGAATTTTTATTTAAGATTCAAAATGAAAGGCGTCTGTAACGTATCAAAGGGAAGCACAAAAAAAAACTTTCTAATGTGAAAGACGAACGGATTGTTTTACGTTGCAGCCTGGAGAAAAATCGTTCCATGAGAGGATTCTTAGTATTTCTTTATCAAATTATTATTGTAAGAACGAGCAGCAATTCTGAAAACTTATCTTTCTCTTGTTATACATTTATTTCCTTTTTTTTTTAATTTTTTAATGGGAGACGATTTAATTCACATAAATTTAATTTTCAGGAAAGGAGAATTTACTTTCCAAATTTTTCAACATTTATTTATATTTGAAATTACAATTAGGACATTTTTTATTTTTTATTTAATTAGTTCATATTTTTATTATTAATTTTTTCATTAATATGAGGTAGAAGGGGGGGGGGGGGGGGAAACGAATTTAATTTACAGGTATTTCAATGTTTGATTATTGCGACATTTTTTATTTTGAAATTATAATTGCCGAAGTTTCGTTGTTCATTTGTAATTTGTCCAGTTCTCGTGTTTATTATTCATTGGTTTTGTTAATAGGAAGAAATGTGGGAGAAGGCGAATTGTACACAGTTGTGCGGATTTATTTTTCAGATATCCATTTATTTATTGCAACAATTTTTATTTCCGATTCGTATCCTCTCGAGGATTGGAATATTTCCCCGAAGAACCGGTGATTCCACCCTGTAACCCCATCAATCCAATGGGAGTAACAACCATAAATTTCACAAAAATTCATCAATATGTTACCGAACATTCACCCTTATGTGCGCCGGTTATACTCGAGTATAGAAATTTTCCTCATAAATTTTTATTCCCTGGCCAAAGATAAGGAAAATGATGATATCGGTAACCATCAAGAGGAACCTTGTGGTTGGTGGCTTCTTCTAAATATTATTTTTATTATTATTAGTTTTCAACAAATATTATTTCACAGAAAATGTTCACGCAAAAAGAAATTTCGTGAAAGCCAAAGCTTCGATTATTATTATTATTATTATTAATATTGTTGTTGTTATTATTATTATTATTATTATTATTATTACTTTTACTTTTATTATCATTAATATTATTATTAATATAATTTTTAAAATCTTAATTTTAAAAATTCCAAAGACCAATTGCAATTTTTAATATACTGGGCATCCATTTCTATTAAAAAAATATCAAAATTTGCTGAGACCACGAAAATTCGAAAACCGAAAATTTCTCAAAATGCAGTAAATCGATTTCAACTTCATTTCGGTACAAATTTTGAATACAATTATTATTTTAGAATTAGGTATTATTTTACTTTACATAAATATGAATTTTTCAAAATACGTTTGATATTCTTATATTATTAGTGTCGAATATTATTATTATTATTATTATTATTATTATTATCGTCATCATTATTATTATTATTACTGTGATTTGTATTAAAATTTACGAGTAGCAGCAGCAGCAGCACCAGCAGCAGCAGTAATAACAATTAATATTATTCTGCCATCATTCTCCAGTCGACTCGTGAAAAATTCCAACATTTGAAAATCATCGTACTTTTTCTTTGGGAAATTTGTAAATTTAAATCGTAAAAACTTGACGGAGGAGGCATCCGATAGCGTCACTTCCTCTTGCCCGTGTGTTTTACGAGAGAGGAGAAAAAGCACGACCCATACGTATGATACCTAAGCTTTTTATGTTCCTCTTCCCGCCTTTAATGCTTGCCGTTAGCGCTGTTTTGCATAGAGCGCCGATTTTAATCCGAACTCTCGATCTCAAAGAAACGCGAACACGGAAAATGGAAGAAAAAAAAGGGGAAAAGCGTGTTGCTTTGCAACTCTCCTCGGTTTTGTTACCGAAGTGTCGGTGCCTTCCCGTATTGTCAGTTGAGAAAGAAAAATCGGCAAGAAAAAAAAAGGGAAATCGCGAGGACTGGAAAAGAAAAAAAACGTTAAGGAAAAAAAGTTTCGATTGAATCGTCCCCTATTTAGCGAAATTAAATGAATGCCTCGTGAAAGGGAGCCGTGTAGTTTTCTTATTCGTGAACTGAGAAGAATAATAAAAAGGAGCATAAAACGGAATTTGTTATCCTTGGAAGGAAAAAAAGAGAGGAAGAGGGGGGTAGTAGCGGTACAATAAATTCCTTTATGTCAGGTTAATTTCTAGGAGCAGTTTACACCGTAAAAAAAAAAAGAACAACCCCTATAAAGTTAATGCAAATTTCACCGTGACATCATATATAATAATAAGAATAAGAATAAAAATTTATTATGACTATAATAATAATAACAAAGTATAAGAATAATTACAGCAGTAGTAGTAGTAGTAGCAGTAGTGTAGTAGTATTAGTAGTAGTAGTAGCAGCAGTAGTAGTAGTATAGTAGAAATAGTAACCATAGTAATTGTAATATTAGGTTGGTGCATAATTAATGACGGTTATTTTGTATGATCCACGGCAAAATAATCGTCGTTAATTATGCACCAACCTAATAGTAGTAGCAATAGTAGGGGTAGCAATTGTAATAGTAGTCGCGATAGTAGTGCTAGTAGTAGTAGTAGTAGTAGTAGCAGCAGCAGTAGTAGTAGTAGTAGCAGCAGCAGTAGTAGTAGTAGTATAGTAGAAATAGTAACAATAGTAACAATAGTAATTGTAATATTAGGTTGGTGCATAATTAACGACGGTTATTTTGTATGATCCGCGGCAAAATAATCGTCGTTAATTATGCACCAACCTAATAGTAGTGGAAATAGTAGGGGTAGCAATTGTAATAGTAGTCGCGATAGTAGTGCTAGTAGTAATAGTAGTAGCAGCAGTAGTAGTAGTAGTATAGTAGAAATAGTAACAATAGTAATTGTAATATTAGGTTGGTGCATAATTAACGACGGTTATTTTCTATGATCCACGGCAAAATAATCGTCGTTAATTATGCACCAACCTAATAGTAGTAGCAATAGTAGTGGTATTAATTGTAATAGTAGTCGCAATAGTAGTGGTATTAGTTGTAACAGTAGTCGCAATAGTAGCTGTAGTAGTTGTAATAGTAGTCGCAATAGTAGTGGTAGTAGTTGTAATAGTAGTCGCAATAGTAGCTGTAGTAGTTGTAATAATAGCCGCAATAGTAGCGGCAGTAGTTGTAATAGTAGTAGTAGCAGTATCAGGTGAAAGTTATCACAATCAAGGAGAAAGATAAGAACGGAGACTTACCTGCCACTGTATCTCCAATCTCGATAGCCTCGCGTACGTTACGAAGCTGCGGTTTATTTATCCGTCAGCTGGTCATGATTGATTCGGGAAGACCCTCGCGACTCCTCGAAAATTCACCATAAGAGCCCCGTCGGGGAACCTGACGTTGTTCTCGTCGTCGTCGTCGGTGAAAAAACCACTGCCGCTTATCATCCTGCCTTCTTTATTTACTTCTTATATTTATTACATCTATTTATTATATTCCCACTCTTGCACAACAGACCCACACTCTCCGCCCGACCGACATCCCCCGGCTTTCCTAGATCGGCCGAAAAAAAAAAGCAGAAAGTTCGTACCGAAACTTTCCCTTCCTCTCGCGTTTTCCTTTTTCAGGAAACTTTCTTTCTTTGGGAGGGAAAATTTTTTCCCAAAAATTACAGGAATTTCTTCGGGGACGCTATTGCCCCGAAAAATCGCGGAATTCCTTTCTCGTAGGTGGAAAAAAAAACACTTATTTATAAGTAACACGATTCGACCGCAAAGCACGGTCGCTACACACTAACTGGCGCTTTTTCAATTTGATTTCGAACCTCCGCAGGTGCGCGCCTCCGAACCACCACCAGCGCGCCGTTTACGACCACCCCGACGGTCCCGACACTGCACGTATGCACGAAGAAGCATGGAGCACGAGGGTCTGCCACCGAAGTTGGAGGCGCGCATGAAAGGCGGAAAGACGCTGCTCGGCTCGGCACGGTTCCTGTGGCTTCAGCGAATTCGCGAGGCTCGAACTGTTTCCGGATGAGAAACGAGGATTCTTACTATAACGGAACGAATCACTGCATTTTCGAAATAACAGGACATCAATTTTATTTTTTGCCAAAGTTCTTTCCAATTCGTGGAAAAGAAAGGACGAACGAAATTATTATTATTATTATTATTATTATTGTCATCATCATTATTACGGTTATTATTATTATTATTATTATTATTATTATTATTATTATTGTTATTAACCCTTTTCACTCGAGAGGTGCCTCAGAGTCACCAAATTTAAACGCTAATCTCTTATGTCTCGAGTGCAAAGGGTTAAAATTATTTTTCATGGATCTTAATAATAATAATAATAATATTAAAGAAATACCTTCCCTGTGTTACGGGCAACAATGATTGAACAATTACTAATACTAATAGTGGTATTCTTATTATTATTATTGGAATATATACTCGTGAAATTTAAAACAAATTATTTTGGGGTTATTTACAATATAATAAATATTACTGGAGTAAGCTTTGAAATAAAATCGGAAATATTAAACCACATGGAGGAGTACTTTTTGAATTTTGTGAAAGTATTGCGGAAAATTTTACAAATGTTGTAGAAACACATATAGTTTTTCAAATTGCAGATTTCGTTTATAAAAATCGTTCATTCAAAATTTAAAAAAAAATTTCCCACTTTCCCAGATATTTTTCGTAGATGGAATATTAAAATTAGCGCTAAGATCTACGTTAAAAGGTGCGAGAATCAGAAATGACATAATATACCCACCGTCGATATGGAAGAGACGTCATTAATATTGCAATTATTTTTTATTAATATATGGAATTTCAATTGGAATGTTTACATCTAATAAATTTTACGAAAACCCTTGCACCTTTTGTTTAAAATTTATTATAAAAAAATCGGTACTGTTAAAAATCAGAGATTTATCATTGGTTGGAAAGGAAGTGAACGAGCAAATCAATTCTTTTAAATAAGAACATATTGAAAATGTTCAAAGATTGTCATACTATGTTTCATAAAACTATTAGAATCTGTTTAATCTTATCTAATTCATAATTAGTTTCTCAATCAACTTTTGTTAAATGAACGAACACTCAAATTTTGTCGGTAAGGATGAACTTTACCGATACTATCGGAATTTTTTTCTTCTGTAATTAATAAAATTTCGTTTAATTTGTTCTTCTTTGGTGGTAATTTTTCTATGTATTATATTTATTTATGCACCGAATTTACCCGATTTGATTATTAGCTTTTGTATTTTCTGTTACTAAAAATGTTACCAAATTTCCACTTTACCTTGGGTCGATTGAAAATCTTTTCTTTCGACCAAGAACTCCTTTGATTAAAAATTGTAACAATCTAATTAATAAACTAATCAATCAGTAAATTAATATTTTATAATTCGTAATTAAGAGTAGAAAATTAATTAACGTCAGAGTTGATTGATTTCAATGTTTAGTTTCACGTAATCTCAGTAGATGTCGCTTTGCATTTGTTTCTCTATCCAAACTGATTCAAAAATAAATATTGTGGGGAATTTATAGAAATCTGAATATTGAATTGTACAAAAAATTAATTATTCGTATCGAGAAAGAATTTTTGTATTAAATTAAAAAATAAATTGTTTTCGCATTTATAATGGATATTACAATTAAAAATTGGATATTTTACAATTTAATAATAACAATCATAAAAATAATAACACTGAAATGTAAATAACATTTTTTCGAGAAAATAATGCAAAAATTTGTTGAATCAGTATTTTTGTTTAATTTTTCAAATAATTTGCGTTGTGTAATTTTTCAAAATTAATTATTTTGCGAAATGAAATGGAATCTTTGCGATCATTATTTTAATTTTTCCGACTCTTAAAATTGAAAATCGTAAAACGCCTCAAAAAAATCCTTAATTTGAAATTTTTACAAGAAAAAATATTAAAAACTATCATTGCGAGATCGAGAATTCTTCCAGTCAACCGACAAACTTTACTGAATTACTCGGTGATATTTTTTTATCCCATTTTAAAGATTCCTACCTTCGAAATTTCCGTTCCCTTTGTGGCAGCAGTGGTTAAGTGGGTCACCGATTTGTCCTTAACTCCAAAAGTATATTGGATCAACAACGGAATCGAGATCGTAAGTCATTATAAAGGGAATCGAAACCTCTAAGCGGAATCACCATCATGCAGCAGCTGGACCGTAACTTCTCCGATCTATTTTTCTATATATACATATATATATATAGAATGTAAAACGCCCTTCGAATTCTTGGCCCCTCTTTTTCATTTATTTACCAATTATTTAGAAAGATTGTTATAAATAAATTTTCTTTGTGATTGAAAAATAAGAGAAACAAATTATTCTTATTTTATATTGTAATTTCTGAAATATGCAACTAATAGATAGACTAATAAATTAAACAAATAATACAAATAGGTAATATGATAAATAATAATTAATCGCAGTCACTATAAAATAGAAGTTAATTTATATCCATTAATACCTATATTTATAAATAAAATAGTTACAAAATATCTATTATTTTTCCTGGTATGAAAATATGCAAATATTTTTGCAAAAGTAATTGATAAAATACATAATAGGGTAATAAAATATATAAAATAATAAATCCTAACATTTACTATATGATCGAAATTAATTCACATCTTTTTCGAAATATTTTGTATTTTCTATTATTTTTCTACAACAATTCCAGTGAATTTTATTAAATCACGAGAAGGGAAAATTTTCTTTCACGATTTCCATTATTTTGACGATTGATATTAAAAAATGTCGACATGAATAAAATATTGATTAAATACATTTCACTAATTGAATGGGTCACCTCAAAAACGTTGTAATGGATGGATTTTTTTTAATCCATCCATTTTTTTTTAAATTTGTTTGAAAAAATCCTTCAAGTTATTTTTTTCATTTTCGGGGATTTTTGAACAATTTGCAATTTGTACCTTACAACGTTTTTGAGGTGACCCATTCAATTATTAGTAAATTGTCACTCACACGTACACACACTTAAAGATAAAAAAATAAGGACCTATATTTTATTTGCGCATCATGGAAGACCTATATTTTAAAAAGACAATAAAAGACATTTTATTGTTATAGGGTTCCGAGGGACTTTTTGTCTCGGAGGTAATTCGTTTTGGAGAACAAAAGTACCCCCAGTTTCTCGTGGAAAGGTGAATCAATCGGATTTTACATCAACTTCACAATTAAAAGAGAGTCTCTGAAAAGTCCCGATGAGGCAATATTCTACGCGCCACCGAACATTATTGCCAACGTGACTTTGACAAAAAACTCCAGCGCTCCTGCTTCTGGAGTCAATCACGCATTTACGGACAAATCCTGCCACGATTGTGTTTAGAAAGTGGAAAAAATTTTTAGCTTCTATATAACTACTGGGTACTCGAAATCTCAGCTCTCGTTCCTTTCCGTTTGTGCCAAAAAAAGGGAATCCTATGGCGACTTCTGCAACGTAAAAGCCAGATGTTTCTATGCGTAGCGACCGGTGCAGTGTAGAAAGCAAATGTTACCATGTCATGGCGATTATTACAGCCTAGAAAGCTATATAAGCCTTCGTGGGGTTATGGTACTCTTTGTTTCCTGGTGTGATCCAAATTTTTTGCCGGGTAGCAAAAATTATCGATCCTGACGATGGGCGGCAAAATTGCAGTAGATTAACGGAAAATCTCTAGAAAATAAAGAGGAAATGGGTGGAATCTTATTGAAAATCCCCAGAAGATCTAGAGGATTTCTAAACAAAATTCCAAAAAATCACTAATGATGTCTTTCATTCTCGATTTTCTAGAGAAACTTTTGAAAAAATACCGGAAACTCTTAAAATTCCTGAAATTTATTAATTTTAAAAATGAACACCCAAATCCTGCGTTTGAAAATTTCTAGAAATACCCTAGAAAGTTTCGAGCGAAATCTTACACGAAAATTCGTTGAAAGATTTTTTTAAAAATGTAGAAATGTTCGTCAAAATCCTAACGAATTTGCTAATATTTATAGAAGATGATTAGAAAAATCCCTAGAATCCCTAGAAACTAGTAAGAAAATTTCAGGAAAAATTCGAAGATATTCTGATGACACGGAAAACTCCGAACAAAGTTTTATCATGTTCCTAGAAAATCGTTAGAAAAACGTAACCCCTCATTTTGCTGGAATTTCGTCAATCATCTGGGGGGAAAAGGAGAAATATGTACGCAAGTACATACAAATGTACACCCAAGTGTGTCTGCAGGTACGTGTTTGAAAAAGTCTCGGTTTCCTTTTTTTCAAGAAGTCGCGTCTCCTTTCATTTCAACGCATGGTCGCACCCGATCAACCCGTAACACACCCACTAATCTCTAATCCATTTATATATCTTATACTTGCACGCTATTGGATTTAATACTCCGGGATAGACTTAATGCTGTTGAAAGGAATACTGCATTTTGCATTTTCTTGCTCCGAAGCTCGAAGACATTTTTCACTTTATCCGCTTTACCGGATTTCGCCAAAGAGGAACGTCCAGCGGGTGAGAAATTAACACCGAATGCATGCGATTGGCTTCGGTTGATTTTCAGCGGTGTTAATTTTCAACAAAAATATTAGCGAAATTGGAGAATTTCGAATGAAATTTCGTAAAAAAAAAAAACAACGCCGAATCTAAAGGATTTTCGTGTGTCAATATTTGTGTGTTATTATTGAATTTGATTTTATTAATTTTGTGTTCATCCGCAATCGTGCCATTAATAGTTTTTGGGGAAAAGAAAACCCTAAAGTCAACATGATTTTCAATGGTGTTAATTTTAACCCACACCACTCATAGAATTGAACGAGGAAGATAAAAATTTATAATGGGAAAAATAACACCAGATGTAACTAAAAATTAATATAATATAATTTAAAATTAATATATTATTGTTTTTCCTCTTTGTTCAATTTTATAAATGGCTTGGGTCAAAATTAACACCATTCAAAGTCAAGTTGAGTTTGGAGTTTTCTTTTTCCCAAAAACTAGAAATCGTACGAATGCAGATTAACACCAAGCGAATGAATTAAAATTCATAGACTCTCAATGGTGTTAATTTAAACACCGAAAACTTAGTAGCACAGTACCCTCATTTTTATACGCAATTTCTTTCAAAAGTCTCTTTTTAAAAAATAATTGTATTATTGATAAGAAGGCGAATAGGTAAAATTAGAATTTGCGGTGGTAACAACACCGATTTGCCACCGCAGTTTTTTTTTGTCGTTCCAAGACTACACGGAAATAACATAAGCAAAATGCCAAAAGTTCGTTAGGAAATCGGCCATATCGATGCTCGTGAGATAGCGAGAACCGCTCGGAGTCGATCTCGGATGGAACTCATGTTAGATCAAGAAGAACTTTGTAAAACTTTATGTAAAAGCTGCGGCATAAAAAGGAGGAATCGAAGAATCGTCGATTCCTGTGTGTATCCCTTATATAAACTTAAACAAGACCACACCCTATTTCGCTTCGTCGATCTGCGCTGCACCGACTCTACACACCGATCCGCCTGCACGTAGGTAAATACGTACGTGTGTGCTTGGGTAGAAGAGGTATATGACATGATATATTCCGTAAAATAAAGTAAAGTAAAGTAAAAGTGAGATGCCAGGTACACCTATGCCAGGTACTCTTTTCATTATTATCTATGTTAATAATAATAAAGTATTATTTGTTGTTCGAAAAAGGATCGGGAGCTTTTTTGATGTAAAATAAAAAAAAAATTAACCAAAGAAATTGGATATTTTAGGGGTTGAAATTATCAAGCCTTTCTTACATGGAGAAGATTGGTTGCGAAAATTTGTCAAAATAATAATAATAATAATAATAATAATAATAATAATAATAATGATAATAAAGCGCATAGAATACCGTCCATAGTAGAAATGTTGATAAATGGTTAGAATTTTCTCCGTGGGAGGAGCCACTGTCGATCTAGAAACTTTTCCCCAATCCATTTGTAATTAAATTAATAATACATATTTTTATTTTATATAATTTATAATCAAATAATCAATTATATAAATTTTTAATTGTAGATAATTAGGACCCAGGAAAAAAATTTTGTAAAGTCAATTTGATAAAAAATTGGTTTTATAAAATTGTTATAAGAATTTTAGAAAAAATTTATGAAACGAAAATATTATATGATAATTTTATCAGAAATTTTATAAAACAAAAATTTTATGAGACTTTTATAAAAGTTTTACAAAACGACAATTTTATGAGTTTTATAACAATTTTATAAAACCAATTTTTTGTCAAATTGACTTTATAAAATTTTTATAAAACTTTATACATTTTTTTACGTGGGGATTTATATCGAATATAGTTTTTTTTTGTATCCTTCATTTTATTCATTTATTTCTTTCTGTTTCAGACTTTACCATAGAAATCCAAGGGGATTGAAAAAATACAAAATTCTAAAAAAGAAAACCATTTAAAAAATGTTAGTGCTCGAATATCATTACTAACGATTCTTATAAAAAATCGAAATTAACTCTTTTTCCTTAGATCTACCACGAAGGTGGTCTCCAATACGACGGCAACAGCCTCTAGGGTCACAATCCCTCACTAATACTAAGCTCCTCGGCTTCGTGCTCGTTTTTTGGAAGCTGCTTAACAAAAATGCGTTATCACGGTACCGGTGCCATCTTGAATTTATTCAAAGCCGATCGCCGATTACGAACTGCGTCGTTATCGTCGTAAACGATTATGAGCAATGAAGAAAAAAAAAAAAGAGGCGGTTCGTTATATAACTCGCGATACACCTATTCTTCTTCTTCTTCTTCTTCTCGTCTTCCTCCTCCTTTTCTCACCTTAGCATACAATTATTTATATTTATTGATCTTTTTTTCTTTTGTTCTTCGTTTGCATTAAAAATGCATGCAGGCGATTGCTGGAAGTCAGAAGGTCGCAAGTTCGCCTCTGCTGGTGCTAATCCCAGATTAACGCTCGTTTCGTCGAGATCAAATGCGATTTTGGAAAGAGAAAAAAGTGCAAAAAAAGCGTGCGCGCGTATATGTGTGTGTGTAAGTGTAGCAATACATTCGACCTCGTTATTTTTTTTTTCTTCAAGTGTCAATTATAATATATTTTTATCAAAGCTCGTATCGAAAGCAAAATGTGCAACGTCAGACGATCACATTTAATATAATACATACAGAATCGATTCGTTCGTACCTATACGTACGTATTCCTTACATTATGCAACGTTATTACAACTGCGGCGATATATCTTATCTGCTCGTCTCCGTTTCTTTTTAATAACTTTTCATAAAAAAGAGGCCTTGGATCAACTATAACGCAAGGATGTTTTTCTTCCATCTTTTATGGCAACTAGTTTTTTCTCGCAACCACTGGAAGTGCTAGCAAGGTTTGATAAGGGTTCCAACAGACACCTGTCTCGCTCTCGTTCTTTGTTTCCTTTTTTTCGGCCTCTCATGAAATGTAATTCCAAATTATTTTTCCCCCCTAAAAACTTTTTTATGCATTTTTCGAATCATTTCTTTCCAAGAATTTCCAAAATTTTGCGAATTTTTTCACTTTTCATTGATATGGAAATTTATAAAAATTGTTTTTGAAATAAATGTAGGATTTATTCGAGGTTTTAGTAAAATAAATGGATAAATAAGTAAATAAATAAATAATTGGAATTTATCGAATAAGGGGTGGATTTCTAAAACTGTGAATTCCGAAGCAACTTCAAACTCGAAGGGCAAAATATTTTTTTTTTCAAAATTCTTATAAATAAAAAAAAGAGCGAGTCTAGATTGATGTGGATAGTTTTTGAAATAATAAATATGGGTTTATATTTTAAATAAATTCAGAAATAACTAAACAAGTAAATAAAATTAATTCAATTAGGGGTTGATTTCTAAAATTGAATTCGAGGGTACAAATATTTTCATTCGAAACTTCTATGGAATTTCCTATTACGAATAAATTACTTATGGTATTGTTCTACAAATACAAAAAAAAAAGAGCAGCTCTCATTTGAATTCCAACGATTTCAATCGGATACCCATTCCTTATCACGGAAGATCGGCGAGTTAATGACACACGATTATTTATACACACGTACACCGGGGTGTGCATAAATGTGTGTGTGTGTAATGTGTATCAGTGTAAATAGTGAAAGTTTTCAGATCACATTTTCTTCGTCGCGCAAGAGAGGAGCAGGAGTTCCACATTTAATCCTTTATTCTAATAAATAGCTACGCCCTTCCCTGTGTACCTTTTTCGCTTGATATTACCCTCATCTCTTATATGTATGTGTACACGTGCATACAAACTAGCGTTTTTTGTGCTACTGCAGTGTTACAATTTATTGAAAGTGGATAGTAATATTTTTACACCTTTTTTTATTATTATTATTTCTTCTTTTCCTCAATGTATATATAAACGGGTATTTAAAAGACAAGCGTGAAATCAGGCACCAGTTTCTTAAGGTCTGTGTAACAAAGCCATTTTTCTCAATTTGTAGTCCACTCCATTGAAAATATCTTGATAAGCCGTTGCGTCTTACTCGCAGGTCAATTTGTTATTAATTTCTTTTTGTATGGAATCGTGAGGTACCTTTTTTTTGTTGTGAACCTTTTTTCTTCTGCTACCGGGTACTCACGTGCAAAAGAGGAAATCTGGAATGGAGTAACGAAGTTATACCATTACTGGGATTTTTGTAATCTCATGGGAAACGTCACTATCCATATAATTTCTGATTTTAATCGTTAAGAACAGATATGTACTTGGTGGAATTTTTTATGAATAAAAATGGTTCCTCGCGTTATAGAAATTGTAATTTTGGAAATTATATTATATCACCTTGTCACAACATTGTAATATAGCGAAAATCTGATTCTTCTACATAGTAAAATTACTCCAGAATCGAATTTTCAATTTTTGAAACGAATATAGTAGAAATTGCATTTTATTCTGCATAGTAAAAATTTCTGTATTGCAATTTTATTTTCGTACATTATAGAAATTGTTGTGATATAATTTTTTTCCAATTTCAATCAAAATTATTAAATTGGAAAATTTAATAATCGAATAATTCGTTAATTGGAAAACTTCATAAATTTTCTATCTTCCTAGAAAAATTATTCAATTTTCGAACGTTACGAATTTTTTTGAATGAAAAAAAATTATAAAATATTTATTCAATTTCCCAATTTAATAATTTTGCTGAAAGTGAAAGGTCGAAATTACCCAATAATTGACCTTTTAAGCTGCAGAGGAACTTATGTTCCTACCCCAAGGAATAAAGAAAAATACCTACGTCGCAGAAATTTCGCTTTCTAACGTTGCATCCGGAACGTAGTAAAATCCGGATACCTATATACAAAAGTCAATTAAAGCACCTGCATACGAGCAAGTTCGTAGTAACTATATACACGGTAACTATACCAATAATGCTTAGAGGGAAAATTCATCCGACACCTTTCTGCGGTTTTGCGTTGTGATTTTGTGGTGAGCCCGTGCAATTTGATGCTGTTCTATGACACTTTTCTAAAAACGGTACCGTTCTTTTCGCATTCTTGCTACGCTTACCTTTAAAGAAAAAAAAAAATTACTCCATTTATGTAATATCCCCCTTTTGAAGAAAAAAAAAAACATAAATCGAACTGATACGGACGAAACAGAAAATACTTTTGCAAATGGAGAAAAAAAATGGGGTTCTATAAATTAGGGAGTAATTTTCGTTCCAAATTTCCCTCCCTTCCCAAGAAATTTTTCTATAAATTTTGAAATGCAATTTTTACTTTGAAATTCTTATATTTATTTAGTATCAATTTATATGGCAAGTAATTAAACATTTATTATACATTTATTTCAAAATATAAATCCTCCACTTTTAAGAATGCTAAAAAACTTTTAGAAAAAAAAATTAAAAATTCGTCTTTTGGGAACGCCGTTTCCAGGATTCTTTAAAATCCAAACTTCCTTCGGCGAGTAACGGAT
>OX463770.1:7073308-7153308 GCA_949825005.1 Gasteruption jaculator
GTGAGTGTATTTTCTTTTTTTATTTTTTTTTTCGGCACGCACTTCATTCTTTAATCTCACCGCGCCCTTATTTTTTCCCCTCTTTTTCCCTTATCTCTCATTAACAAAAAAATCTCAGGCAGTTTATGACACGTCGTTCAATTTTCAAGTTTCTTCCTTTTTTTATTTTATTTTTTTTTTGAGTACCTTTCCCTTCCTCCAAAATCATCGGTTCCCTTTCGGTTATCATCCTTATCATCATCATCATTTTCATTATTATTTTCCACCACTTCAATTTTTACTTGTTTGCACTTCGCGGCAAATTCGCGAAGTCTCAAACGGAACGAATAGCGAATGCGACATTTTTTCATTTTTTTTTATTTATTTTATTTCCTTATATATAAGTATATAAAAAGCGAAAGCTGTGATTTTTTTTGTTTTTGTTTTTGTTTACGTGTCGTTGATGTTTTCTTTGTTTTTTTATTATTATTACTCATTTGAGATCCAAAGAAAAAAAGGAATTCTCCGATTGGAAAACCAAAGCGAGAATTGAAAATTAAAGGAAAATTAAAAACAAGTATAGAATTGAAATTGAAAGTGAAAGTAAAGTGAAGTGAAGTAAAGTCAAAGTAGAAGTAGAAATTCATCGTCTCCTTCACTCTCCTTTTTCCTCATTTCCACATTCGCTATTTTATTGTAATTTGTAATGTAATTTCTTATTTTCACCCTCTCACTCTCGCTTTTACACACTTTCTTTCTTTCGTTCTTTCTTTCTTTCTTTCTACTTGTTCCGCACTCTCACGTACGTCTTCTACAAAAACAAAGAAAAATAAAAAGGCTGTAACCTAATACAATATTTTATTAATTATTATCATTATCGTTAATCTTATAATTAATGTGTGTGTTTTTTTTAACCTTTTTTTTATTCCTGTTCCGTCATTCGTCAAATCGCCGCGCAAGCGTTTATTTTTTCCTCGTTTCTTTTTTTTTTAATAATTAAATCACTTTTTCTTCAAGTTGTTTCCGAAAAAATCTGGTTTATTTTTTTATCAATTAAATGAAAAATGAAAAAATTGTGATGGCGACGAGAACGTATGGAGGGTCAAAAAAATGCAATTTATTCGAATCGAATTTCTTTTGTAGCTGAATCGGTTTTTTGAAAATTTCGATTTTGCAAAATTGGAATTTTGTTAGCGATTTCATGTATTACCGTTCATTTTTATGCCAATTTTTAATAAACAGTAATTAGGCGAAATACCGATTTAAAAAAAAATGGTTGTTAGAAAAATACCAAATTTTAGAAAATGGTAATTCGAAAATGTGCCGTTTTTTTGAAAAAACGGGTTTATTAAAAATGAACCAACTTTTTTTGTTTGTTTTATTTTCCAAACCTAATTTCGATAATAAATTCGATACAAATTCAGCATTTTTCGACGGGAAATTATTCGGGGTTTGTATCACAAGAAGTGGAATTACAATTCTGACGCACAGCAGGATGGTAAATTTCACTATGCAAAGTACGAAAGGTGCATCAAAAGAGGACTTTCCCCCATTTTTGACCGAAACGACACTGTCGCGATCAACATTTTAGTTCGTACCACGGTAAGAAATGCACAAGTGACGGTAACTTTTACGGCGAAACTCGGGAAAATCCAAATGGACCTTTCTTACCTTGAGTAGCAGCGACGAAATTTGCGTTTTCGCTTACCTCCAAAGAATTTCAATTTTTTTTTAAATTTCAGTTATAGAAGTTTCATCGGAAAGAAAAACTGTGTATTATCAAACTTTTTTTTATTAATTTTAGGAAATTAATTGGGGGGAAAAAATAGCGAATTTATTTTAACCGTTTCAAAATTAGGAAAAAAAACTAATTTCCAATAATTTGCACTAATCCGACAAATTTTTCTGTAAAATCATCACACATTCTGTAATAATATTGAAAAATCAGTGAGAACGAATATTCCAAATTAATTTGAATCGATTGAAAATTAGCGGAAAAAAAAAACTAATTTTCAATAATTCTCGCGAAATCCGACAAATTGTGTAATAGTGATAAATTTCATAAAAACAAAATGAGGGAAATTCGCCCACGTTCCCCCCCGAATTTGGAAAATCGACGTTCCCTTGAATCTTGTAATTTTCAAAATTCACATACTTAGAATCTAAAACTCGAGAAAAAGAAAATTTCGAATCTCTCCTGGTTGGAAAAATTCCCGGGGGATATTTTCTTTTCTTCCCCCTGATAAATTTTCACTTCCCAGTAAATTCATTTCTATCTAAAAAGGTAATTTGTCGTTAAATTTCAGAAGAGCTAAGTATCGATCTCTCCTTCAAATCAACCGTTCGAACAATAAATTCATTGTGTTTTTATTAAATTTGCGCGTTTTTTTAAAATATAACAAATAGGATTAAAATGAAATTCGTTATGATTCTTCTTCTTCTTCATTTTCTTCTTGTTTTCCATTTTCCTTTTTGACGAAGAGGAGAGGATGATCGGATGTTTCTGTACCTTTCTTTCGTTTATTGTTTATTTTCATATTTTTTTTGTTTGAAATTTTAATATAAAGTGTGATCGCATCGCGCGGCTGCAGACTTGCGGGGCAGTTTCTTTTTTCCTTTCCTTTGTTTTCCTTACTGTTTTTCTTTTTGCATAATTTGTTTGTTATCCGGCGCGGGCTCGTGCGGCATGACGCATTCCATTCGCTGTTATTTAAAATATCGACCAAATCATTATTATTAATATTAGATATTTTGTCTTGGGTCCCAGAGGTTTACTGCAACAAACAAATCAACAGAAAAAAAAATCCGGTTATTATTCGATTACTTTATTTCAAATCAGTAAAAATCCGAATCAAATTTGGAGTTTTACTATTTTTTTTTCTTCAAAAATCCAAAAACTTCCTTTTGAATTTTTCTAATTTTTTGAATAGAAATCTATTTTAAAAAATTTAAATAAATTTGCGAAAATTTAATAGTGATGATAAAAGTACAATAATAAATACGATTATTTTCAAAATTACCCAAACTAATTTTTAAAATGAATTTTGATTTTTATTTTCCAATTTTTTACGAAAATTCAATAAATTTTATTAGAATGAATTCCAAATTGCTGCATTCCATAGCTCAATTTTTTGGAATCGAATGCAATTTTATAGTACTGATTGAAAATTGCACACCTTGACACCCGATGCAACTTATTATAATACTAATTTAATTGCACTTTTTGGCACCGAATGCAATTTTCACAAAATTCATTTAATTGCATTTTTGGAAATTTTTCTGAGCAATTGAATGGCTGTGTCTCGAATTTCTGACAGCAACTGCATCTTACGGCACAATACGATGCATTTTCTTTTTAATTCCAATACGACCTGCCAACCGATTTTGTCTCGGAAACGGCCTCAAGAACACGTTTCAACTTCAAATTTCAACTTGACATTAATATTCTCGAAAGTGGTATCGGTAAGTTATGCAGGGAAAACATATTTGTCATTCCTGCAGGCGATCCTGCGTGGCTAATGCACAAGTGCATCGCCGTTTAGTCATTGCACCAAGAGACAGATGCACACGCGTATCACGTTATATGTATATGTATATATGTATATATATAATATACATTGGTAATGGCCTGCTAGAATTATGCCCATGACTCAGTCACTTGTGTTAATACGTATCTGTATATATTATATTTATAAATTTTTATATATATACACACACATATTATATATATATATATAAAATATGTGTATATATATATATATATATATATACATAAAAATTTACACAGATACGTATTAACATAAGTGAGTATATACACATATACATATAACATACATACGTTTAAGATTATGCGGCCGTGCACCAATCTCTGCGCTGCATAGATGCACTTTCCTATGCAGCTCTACGAGCAATGGAGATATAATGAACGCAGTATTACTGCACATTGTTAAATTATACCATGAGGAAAGTGAAACTGCACCGAGCCATTAAGAATTGAATAATAAGCAATGACACAGATTTTTAAGGCTCGTGAAATCTTTCGAAAATAAAATGCATTCGGTCAAATTGCACTAGATAAAATGGGATACGTGGGATTCCAAACCAGACACATTAAATTGTGCAGTGGGATATGCATTTGATCCCGAAAAAAATGTACTCGATTAAAAAGGAACAAATTGTACAATGGAATTGCATTTGACGACTAAAAATACATTCGAATGTGCAGTAAAGTGCATTCGATTAAAAAGCAAAAGGTCAATTTGTACAATGGATTGCGTTGGATTCCACAGAATGCACAGAATGGATTGCACAGTAAAATACAATCGGTTTCGGAAATGGATTGAACCGTGCAAAAAATGCATTTGTTTCCAAAAAAAAAAAATGCAACCAACCGTGTAAACAAAATGCATCGAGGTAAAAATACTTTGAATCCAACAATGAATATCCTCGGTTGCAAAAAATGCAATAATTTTCGCGGTGAGGTGCACTTAGTTTCAATAAAATGTATTAAACTGCTCAGAAACGCATTCAAATTGTGCGGCAGAATGCATTGGATGTGAAATTACATCATTTCTTTGCAATTGAATGTATTCGATTCCATAAACGTGCGCAATATACTTTGCAGGTAAAATGCATTTGGCTAAAAAATGTTATTGGATTGTACAGAAAACTGCATTAATCTCTTTATTTTTTTAAATGCACGTGGAATGCAACGGACACAAATAAAGGAATTTTTTCACAATTTCATCCGATGCGGTAGGTTCCAAAAAAATAAAGTGCAACGATTAATTTGCAGCAAAAAGGATTTCATTGGAATAAAACGAATGAAATTGTCCAATGAAATGCATTTAATTGCAAAAAATGCATCCGTGCAATAGAATGCATTCACTTAAAAATATATCAAATTCCAAAATAAATTGGAATCAATTCCAAAAAAATGCAGTGAAAATGTATTAAATCGTATGGTCTCAAAAAAAAATGCACTCAGTGATGCAATAAAATGCATCCGGTGAAGAAAAAATTGTAGTAGCCAATAAAATATGCGTAATTTCCTTTTTCTCTCTACTTTACTTTAGTGAGACTTGACAACAAAAAAATCGTCAGTAAAATGTAGGTTCTCCCACGGTAGATGCAAGGGAGGATGGAAGGATGCATCCGAATGTAAAAACTGAAGGCTTCATCAAGGAAGAAAAATACAGGATACTTACCTAATAGCCGCAGGACACGAGGTAATCGCCCAATTTTTCGACGACAGAGGCAGCCTGCTGTGGTTGAATAGGATCCTCGTAAAGGGAAATGACAACAGCCTGCGTCGTTTTCATGCAATGCACTCCAACTTTACCAAGTTTTGCCCTAATCACACGGTCCGTACCAGACAAATAGATATACCTATTGCCGGCTAAGGTAACTCCCGACGACGTCAGGATGTCTTGTTCCTCGAAGCCTTGCACGAGCTTCGTCAGCTCCTCTTTACTCACCTGCAACAGATCAAGAAAACGTCCATTATTATTCGTACATTTATCGGCACAGACTTATATGTTATTATTTAACACTTTGCCGTCCGCGCGTCTGATCGGGATTCTTTCGTTTGGCGCCGGTGTAAATCTTTATGTACGGCACCAACGTGGTGCCACCGGCGCTTGCCCGATAGTTTTCGCATGGCACCAGCATGGTGCCACCGACGCTTACCCGATAGTTTTCCCATGGCACCAACGTGGTACCACCGGACGGCATAGTGTTAAAATAGTCAAATTTATGTAAGTTGTTACGAATATTGTTTTATTTTATTCTATTTCTACCCTTTTTTTGATTGAATTCCGCAATACTTAAAAACTAGGATTTTTGACTTTAAAAATCTTTTGACTTTCAAAATTGATTCCAGTGAAGAAAAATGCTTTCAAAAATTACTAAATTTTTAGTAACCGTAAAATTTCCATAAATTTCGTGACGATTTGTAAATCTTTCCAGAATGAAGATTAAATCGACCGTTTTCGAAATTAATTATTTCAATTTTAAGCGATTTTTGTAGCAAATTGCTGCAAATTTCCGAAACTTCATTGAAAAGGAAGTAAAATATAGGAAATTCATAAACGTTCGAGGATAAAGTCTCTCGAAATTTTTTAGCAATCCTATTTTCAATCGATTGTTTCAATAACCCCGGAAATCCGAAAATTGTAATTGTAATGATGGAATTTCTCGAAATCTTTTTAAATTCCTGCACATTTCTTTCAGTTCCTCGAAATTATCATATTCCTGAAATTTCTCAATTCCAGAAATTGGAAAATTACCATGGAATCAGTGGTGAAATTTCCATTTGCGAATTTCAGCAATTTTTTAAACAATAGTTTGGAATTCGATTGAAATCCAAAAATGAAAAGTTTCGAAAAATTAGGACATTTATCGCATTTCCAAATTCCCGGAAATTCTAACGATACGCGATTAGAAATGAGGAATAAAAAAGTGAAAAGAGAAAGAGGGTAATGTAAATAATTCAGACCGACATTTTCCGTCACCTTAATCGCGTGGACAAAAAACATTTCGCTGGAAACCCTGAATTTGAATTTCTAAAGAGTTACGATAATAACAATAATCAGTACATTCATATACATATAAATGAACGTAGGAGAAACAAAGGAAGAGGAGGATATCGTAGACAGAAAGTCGATGTACGCTTATGTAATGTAAAGTCGATGCACGGTGATGCTGATGCTGATGCTGCTGCCGCTGCTTATTGTGCTTATATTGCATTGTTGCTATACCTATTCCTTCTTTGATATTTCATGTGACCACGAGAAGGGAACATTTGCATAATGCAGTGTCGCTTTTGTTTTATAAAAACCATTTTACTAGAGAAACGAAATGAAGCGAAAAAGAGGAAAATTTGTGGACGCGATTATATATTAATAAAATAAAAACGGTAAAGTATCCCGGATTCGGAATTTTGAGGTTTTGGAGCCGCCAATGTATTATAAAACCTGGTGACGTCATGTTCAGAGAACATTTTCTGAATTTGAAATTTTTGGGATTCTTTGAATTTCGGACGTGCTTCCATAAATACGAAATATTCCTGCTAAAATTAGGATTTTGGGGATGAATTTAAAGCAGTGACGTCAATATTTCAGAACTTATGAATTTTGCAGAACGCTGACAATTGGGTGAATTAACCGCTTGAGTACCAAGCGGCGCAATCGCGCTTCTTCTGTTCCATGTCCAAAAATGCTAGCATTTTTGAAGTGAGGAATAAAAAGAGCGCTATCGCGCCGCTTGGCAATTTTTTATTTGGAAACAAAGAAAGACTCTGGTACTCAAACGGTTAATAAACTTTTCCTGCAATTTTCTGGATATCGCAAAACTTGCACAATTTGAAAATTTCGAAAATTCCAGTAAACCAGTGACGTCATTTATTTTATAACTATATGAAATGAAAGACGTCATTGGTTCAGCAAATATGTATTCTCTCTGAATTTCTAGAAATTGCAAAATTTCAATTTACGAAATGAATGACGTCGCCTTTTTCTTGGGGAAAATATTGAATCGAAAAGTGCGGGGAAATTTCTATTTCTTTTTTTATCCCAAAATTTTACTTATGTTTAGAAAATATTATGAATAAAATAATATTGAATAAAAAAAATTATTAAAATAATATAAATATTTCCAAAAAATGCGGTAACTTATAAAATAAATAACTTTGTCAAACAAATTCCAATATTATTTCCAAATTTTCCACGAAATTGCGAAAAAGCTCCTTGCTGCCGCCATAAATTTTCCATGGGCTCTTTCTGGAGAGAGAAGAGTCAACAATAGCGACAAACAATAAAGCATAATTTCCGTTGCATTGTAAAAGCCTTCTAGTCCAGTTTTTCTTCGGAACATAAAAGAGCGGAGACATGAATTTTACAAGACTTCCAAACTCATCGACCCACATTATATCGTTTCCAACGAAGGAAGGAAGGAACGAACGAACCAACCAACCAACGAATGTACGAACGTCAGCATAAAATCTTTTGCAAACAACTTGCGAGAGATGAAACTCTCACTGTCGAATGAAAGAAGGAGGAAAAAGGATGGCGTTGGTAGAATCCGAGAGAAGAAGGAGAAAAAAAAAAGAACTGTTGCAATTTCGAGATAAAATGACTCGGGAAGCTGTCAAATCTCGTGACTCCTGCTATATTTTGCCCCCGAATTCCTGGAGATTCCAAAAAGGGTCTTAAAGTTTTGGATTGAAAGATTTTCCGAAATCTAAAATTTAGAAAACGCCCATTTTCTTCCAAGTTACAATTTTTCCAAAAGTATTTTTCCCTTCAAAATTCAAAGAAACTCGAAATTTTGGAATTTGAAAATTGGTGACCTTCCGGTATTTTATGGAACTTCAACCCAAGGCCCGAAGTTAAAAAATAAACTCTTATTTTAAATTTTCGACTGGAGGATTATTTTTTTAATTTTTTTTTGAAAGGCACTCGAAAACTTAAAATTCCAAAAGGAGCTGAAATTTGGGGATTTTGAGTTGCAGAAATAATCTAATATATTTATTGAAGGTAGTGGTGGGTTGGAAATTCGACAAAAACTCAAACTTAATGTCGGAGGGATTTGTGAAGGACGCTGTGGAAATTAAATTTGCAAAAGAGCTCAACATTTGAACGTGGAAATTCAAATATGAAACTCCAGAGATTTTCCTTTGCTAGAAACTCGAAATTTGGGTGTGCATAATTTCTTCGAGATCCTCTGAGTTCCAAAATTACAGAAGAGGTCCACGTTTGGATCTCAAAATTAAAATTAGAAACTCCGGAGGCTGGAAATTCAAAATTTTGGGTTGTACGATTTTCTCCAGAATAGTCTGGACCCTAAAATTGCAAAAAAAAGGGCCATCTTTCGATCTCAAAATTGAAATTCGAATCTCCAGAGGTATTCTTTGCTAGAATTTTGAAATTTGTGTGTTTAAAATTTCTCCGGGATATCCTGAAGAAAATTGCAGGAAAAAGCTCAAATATGAATCTGAAAATTCGATTCCAGATTTCTTTCCAGTTTTGTTACTCCATGGTTAGGAGAAGATTGGCGATTCTGAGAATTCGAAAATATCCTCTCGGGGTCGTTAAAAAAAGTTCCATCAGTGTTCCGAATTTCATCGACTTCGTTCACTGTGGCTGTAACCTTGAGCTACAATATCTGTTTAAATATGTATAATGGATATACATATAAGGGTATGTGTGTGCGTAAGTGTGTGAGAGTGTAAAAAAAGTCATAAAGGAATCATAACACGCGTTTCAAGTGAATCCTTGTACAGATAACGCATGGAAGGAAGGCGACCTCCTTTCTAGCATGAGAAAAGGAGACGACAAGGAGCTCGTCGTGAGACTGAATCCTACCACCACCTCTTTTTTTTCTTTTCAACACCAAAAAGCAATCTTACTTATTTTTTCCTTCTTCTACTTTCCACTTTCAAAAAGTCGGAATTTCAGAGCCTCGGCTTTTGTAGAAAGTTTGCAGAATTCTAATTTTCTCTTCGTCCTTGTAAGAGATTGAGAAGATTAAAAAAGAAAGAGAGAGAGAGAGAGAGAAATAGACTGGGAATTATTATATGGTATATACTAAAATATATTAACTTTTTTTTCTGTGTGCCACAAATTTTGTAAAAGATTTTGGATAATTTTTTTGGTGATAGTAATTATTAGTACTACGGTTAGTCTTTGTTACTATCAGTAACTATTGTAATCTTTTTTTTTACTAACCCCCAATTGTGAGAAATATTGTGACAAAGAGCAAGTAATTCTTGGATTCGCGACACTTGCAAAAACCATCAATTTTTAAGAAAAATGTCCAGTGGGAGTAAAATTATTATTTTATTTAATTAAAAATAGAGGAATTGTTTTTTCTTTCAATATTTTTCATTAATTTTTAATGTTGGAATAATTTTAAATTCCCGAAAATTTTGAAAAGTAGGTAAATAGTTTTGAAAAATAGTAAGTAACAATACTATATAATATATAATGAAGTATAAATACATTGAAATGTAAAACTATTTTTTTTGGACAATTTTTATTGAAAAAGCGTTAATTTTTGAAGGCAAAAAAATTTCACGATGTAATAGGATATTAAATAGAATATTATAATAAAACTTTATTATTATTAGTGTTAGAAGTATTATTATTATTATTATTAGTAGTAGTAGTAGTAGCAGTAGCAGTAGCAGTAGCAGTAGCAGTAGCAGTAGCAGTAGCAGTAGCAGTAGCAGTAGCAGTAGCAGTATTGTACTTAAATATTATTACTAATTTAGTAGAGCGTGGAGAATCTCTTTCTTTTAAATATCAACTTCTTACTAATTTCTAGTTATTGCAACAAAAGAAAAATCAACTTATTATACCCAAAAAAATATTTTTAGAAGAATTTAAAAAAAACAATTAAATATGCAATATTATAGTAACAATAGTATGGTAATTTTAAAACTTCAACTGTAAATATAATACCTATAGTACTAATAAATAAAAGTATATACAAATAATGTAAATTATTACAATATATCATTATACTACATAGGTATTTATACACCAAATTCGAATTCGTATTGGTAACAGTAACTAAAATGGCGATAATAACAAAAGTTCGATGGCGGAGCAGTTTCACCGCAGTCTGCACGAAACACGTGCGGTTCAAGGTCGCGTTAGATAATTGCACTTGAAAGCTCCCGCGTGTTAAATCCGCAGAATGATACGCTTTCAAGATTCGCAACGGAGTCACGAGATTTCGATAAAAAGAAGATTGTGATTGCGAATGCGAAATACGCGAAATGTGAGAGAAAATGAATGGGATAAAAATAACGGGGGGAGGGAGGGAGAACGCAAAATGAATGTGTTGCTGGGAGAGAAAGAGAAAGAGAAAAAAAGAGAAAATGAGAGAATAAATGTTGTAGTGGAAAGAACGAAACAAAGATCGTAAAAAGGAGGAAAGGGAGATTCAAGAAAAAAAATTGGAAAAGAAAGTGAATTAATGTACAACAGTAATATAGAATAAAGAAAAAATAAAGTAAAGTAGAGGGTTTCGTGTCATTTTCGTTACGCTCCTGAGCACTGATGAATCACGCAGCTGGCTTGAAAGTATCGTCTTCTAACGGCACGAAAATGGCGAATTCTCTATCCAATGGAGAAGAATTGGAAACAAATAAGAGAGAGAGAGGAGAAAGAAAGGCATGAGAGAGAAGAGAGAAAGGAAGAAAATGGGAGAAAGACATTGACACGAATGTAAAGATAGATAGATTGATATATTTATGGCCAAGAGCTCCTGTAGGCGAATTAGAGAACACAGTAGATACAGTATAACGATACAATAGTGGCAAATAGCGGAATAGTAAAGAAGTACAAAAGTATTAAGTCAGTTTACAAAGAGAAAATAAGCATTAAAAAGATAATAGCCGATAACATAAAGCAGAGTAGTAAAAATTTCTGCAATAAACTGAAGTAATAATTACAGTGTAAGGTAATAAGAGAGAGAGTGATGAGGTTAAAGCGAAGCTGACGATTGCTGCAAGTCAGCAACCGAACAAGTACTCCCCCGTAGCTTGCTCTTGAAGGACTTTAGGGAAGGTGAATTTCGGATACCGTCAGGAAGAGAGTGCCAGAAATAGGTTGCAGAAACAAAAAACGAGTTGCGAAGCGTTTCGGTTCTGCCGGTATAAATCTTTATGTACGACACCAAAGTGGTGCCACCGGCGCTTGCCCGATACTTTTCGCGAAACACCTACGTAGTGTCACCGGATGGCATAGTTTTAAGACTAGATGTGAGAATAACTCCAAGATTTCGAGGAAGAAATAGGAGGAAAACTCTCGACACTGATTTGATAGACAATTCGCTGATTACCCATTACCTTGGTCTTACCCACATTGAGTTTCAGTCCACTTTGAACCTCGTATTTCAAGATTTGTCATTTCAAGTGTCTGAGACGAATCTGCAGATCATCGACAAAGGGCATTTAAATAAAACATCTAAAAACTGAACCCACATCATTTATAAAGATCGAGAAGAGAAGTGGTCCAAGAACTGAACCCTGAGGGACCCCTGAAGGAACACGTTGAAGGTACCAGGGGTTTCCCAAGGTCTTCCAGGACCGCCTGGTATCTACCAGAAAGGTAGCTGTGACACCGCCCGCCCCAGTACCCGATCCCGTAAGGGAAGAGAATCTGGAAAATGGAAAAACAAAAAGGAGAAAGAGGGAGAAATGGAAGATAAATGGTGAAAGAAACCAAGAGAAAGAAACTGAGATAAATATAAAAAAAGAAAGAATGGAGAAACAGAGAGAAGAACGAGAAGAGAAACGCGATGGTGGAAGAGAAGAAAAGAAAGAACAAGGGGAGATAAGGGAGAAGAAAAGAAAGGACAAGGGGAGATAAGGGAGAAGAAAAGAAAGGACAAGGGGAGATAAGGCAGAAGAAAAAAGAGAAAGAGAAGGGAAACAAAAAGCGGAAGAAGGGTGTGAAAGAAGAAAAAAGTGGTCAATAATTTGAATATTTGATTGTTGATATTTTATTTTTATTATTAATAATTAATATTTAATTTATTATTATAATTAATAATTAATTAATCGGACTGAAAATGTTCATCGTGTCCCTGTACTACAACGATGAGACAATTTGAGTAAAAGTTAACAATAATAGTAAAGGAACTTGAAATTGAAGAGGAAAACAATATCGTAATACAAAGATAAAGTGGTAGATAAGTAAAAGTGTAGAAAAATATACGTAGGTCTATAGTATATATATATATATATGTATGTATATACCGAAGTGTGGACACCAAACAGTGTACAAGTAAAAAAAAAAGATAGAGTGAGAAGGAGAAAAGGAAAAAAGAAAGGGAAAAACAGATTATTAGGTTTCTCGATTATTTGTTTTACAATATAATAACAATGTAGTATACATAAATATAAATTTTCGATAAGAAAGGGGAAAGGAACGAAGGGAGAAAGAAAGAAATGGGAGAAGAAAATATTCGAGAAGGAGAACAAGGAGAAGACGAAAAGGTGATCGACTGAATCAGAAGAGGGGAAGAAACAGCAACAATGTTATCAAAGAAAGAGGAAGAAGGAGAAATGGGGAATCTGCGATGTAACCCGATATGCCGAGACCCCAAGTGTGTGTACCTTAGATGCATACATAGATACACTGGGTACACAGATGCATCTATAGATATAGCGGCACATGCATAGATACTCGTACAGATACAGTAGATACACACATAGATACGGTAAAGTCGTATATAGACACAGTACCGAATACAGTATATATACGGGTAAATGGAAACACGAGTAACCGTAGCCGCCGATCTAACGAAGATTAACGTTAGCCTTAATTAGTATCTGCTTTCTAACAAACTACTAAAGACCGAACCTTCGTGAAATCATGACTTGACCTATCCATTATAGGCATTTTTGTATTCTTACCCCTCTCCTACCCCCAAGAAGACACAGTAATCAATAAATTATGCATTGGAAATGTACCAGATGGGAATTTGTATTTATTCACATGAAATTCCAGTTTTGGAAAATTTTCAAATTCAATTTTAGAAAAATCCTATTTTCTTTGAAACATTTTTAATTAAATTTCAATTTTACAAAATATTTACCATCAAAGATTTCCAATTTTAGGAAGTGAGAAAATTTTTCAAATTCCTATAATAAAATTTCTAATTTCAAAGGATCTCCCCCCAAAAATCCAATTTTATGAACACAAATCACTAGAAATTACAAATTCACAAAAATATCATTTATGAGAGATTTTCTTTCGAAAAAATCCAGTTCTGAATAATGCATTGAGGGAAATTTCTATTTTGGAGAGATTGCCCTTCATTGTTATAAACTGAATACCTTCCATCCTCCTCTTATTCATCATCTATTTATGACATGAAAGACCCGGTAAATACAAGGGGGGGTATATTTTAGTGTCAAAGGAGGATGAATCAGAAAAGCAAAGAGAAGATGACGTCGATTATCTGGAATAACAAAAATAATGACACGTCAGTTGTAGTTTCGGGAAAGTTGAGGCAGCAACTGCTTACTTAGAAAGGACAGTGGGAGAATCCTTGGTGACACGAACAAGGATGGTGAGTTACCCTGAGTGTCGTTAAATTCGAAAGCAGGTATATGTAAACACAGCGGTGGAAAAATTCCAACAATAAGTGAAACATTCGTGCAGCGATTACACGCTTTTTTCACGGAGAAGTCCCCTGGGACCTATTACCGCTAATGGATTTCGGAGGACTTCTGGAAACGAGCTGCGTTCCATTCGAATTTGTCGTCCCTCAAGGGCAGCCAATGGGTAAGAGGTTTCCGGGATGTCGTAAAATATTCTATGGAAATGTTAGAAATGCACCTAAGGAGAATCTAAGATTAGATCTGATAATATACTACTATACTACTATGTAAATGAAGGAAGAATTGAAAATGCAGTTTCCATTCTTACTTTCAATATTAGTGCCAAGGAAGGTCTCTTCTTCTCTTCTTCCATGAATGTAAATATTTTAAGGAGCGTTTCAGTGTAGAATTGTTGATAATAGGTGAAATTATATTTTGTAGTTTTGAAATTTGTAAGTTTTTTTTATAAAAATGGCAAAAATCTGAAT
The DNA here is from genome assembly GCA_949825005.1 of Gasteruption jaculator. NCBI lineage: Eukaryota > Metazoa > Arthropoda > Insecta > Hymenoptera > Gasteruptiidae > Gasteruption > Gasteruption jaculator. Next base: position 7,087,892 of record OX463770.1, read on the forward strand.
TTCCATATAAAGGAATTTTTTATGTGAAAATTCGAACTATTGGAAATTTTGTTATTAACAATTCCAGGTATTGAGATTTTTATCAATAACAAATTTGAAATTTATTTCCTTATGTATGTTAATGAGACCTTAAATAAAAATAAATTGCAATAAAAAGGGAAAGCAGCGGAGGCAGAATATTATAATGAGAAAAAAACGAGAACAAGAATAAGAATAATGAGAGAAAAGGGGGAACTAAATATTCGGAACAATCGAGTTCTTTGTCTAACGGATTTGCGATTGGGAATGTATATGCATGTATGTATATACATATCCATGTGTGATTATCGCCACCGAGAGCTGCTAGCTTCTTGGCGCTTCTCTAATAGGTGTGAAGTCATTTCTAAAATCAGTTCACTTATTGAATAGAGAAGAAAAAAATAAATAAATGGGAAACGAGTGGAATTCCAGAGGAAAAGCGAATGATAAGAGGTAGAAGCATGGGCAACCAGCTGCTACGTTATAAGCGAAGCTGCGACTACTTAGCGAGCACACTTTCCGGTTATGGATGCCAAAATGGCGATCCTGCCGGCCGGGTAGCAACCTTTTCAGGGCTGTACCAACGTTTTTCGACGCCCCTATCTCGATTTTTTACTCTTGTATTTCGAGTCCGTCTGGATTCCTTCCATTTTGATTCTTATTCTCATATTTCTTATATTATTTTTATTTTTCCAAACTGACTTTTTTCCCCATAAAATCTGTAGATCCTATATTTTAGGGATGTAAAAAAGAGAAGGAAAGGAAAAGACAAAATTTATAAACAGCAAATTGTAGGACTTAAAGCAAGCAAGCAATATTGTAATGAACAGGAAATAATTTATCACATAGGTTGTAATAAATAATAATTGATCCAAGCTTTCATAGGATTTATGGAATATCGTAATAATTATTACGAGTCAATCATTTATAATAGAGGCTTAGGAGATTTTTCAATTATTAAAAATTAGTTGTGTATTTTACATAATTTTCAAAATATAAAATTTTATGATTTATTGTAAGTAATGAATGAATGTATTATTGGTAGGAATTTCCATTATTTATATCATTTATGTGATTTACATAATCTATAAATAAATAATGGACCTTGAATGTGAATAATAGAATTCTAATAATCGCAGAAAATTAAAATTTCTCCAAAGAAATATACAAATATTGCAGCAATTGTGAATAAAAAAATTAGACAGTTTTTTAACTTTTACCTAAAATCAGTCGAAAATGAACATCCAAACATTTTACTAAAATTACTAAAAACTTTTCTTCTAGTAAAAGTAGCAAATTCCAATACTTTTATCAGGGAGAAAATTAAATAATCCCCACCTCAGACATTTTTATTGATAAAATGTTTTATTAATGACGTTTTGGGAGTTTAAACTCAACTCGACTTTCAATCCATCAAAGTCATGCCTTCGAACACTTTCTCTCATAAATTTCATAGTAGTTACAAATAATTCACTGCGTAGAAGATTTCAAGTGCAACAGAATCCAATTTTACATGAAATTTGACATTTTTCGATATCAAGAAATTTTGCTTTCTGGTATCATTTTCAGGGTCAAGTTGAGTAAATAAAATAATTCTAGAAATATTTTGGTTCTAAAAAAATTCAAATGTCAAATATCAAAACTGACAATTGAAGAATTCAGCATTTAATACAAAAATTTACAGAATCATAATAATCTTTTCTTTTTACAATTTGAATATCAGACTTCAATAATGTCGAAATGATGGAAAATATAATCAAAATTGATTAAAATCACTAATGGAGCACAATTTTAATAGATCTTTGACCTTTATTAAATTTAATAGATGGATAATATAATATATTAATTTTATGTTTGACATTAAGTTTCTGCAGGGTAACTGTACATATAGTACAGTTCTTGGGTGTAAGTAAATATAATATTGTCTTTATCAGTTTTTCTATATATATATACTTTACAGCCAAAAGCTGATTGCAAGTTTGGCCTGAGTGGCATATAAACATCCAAAAATCCTGATAAGATAAAGAATGTTTATCCCTTCTGTAAAAGTGTTCAGTTCAAAATATATACATATATATATTTAATGAAAGAAGCAAAACTCCCATTTTTTAAATTATTATCACATTCTGCTGGATTAAAATTTTGGAAATTCTTTAACCCATCAAAGATTATCACGACTTATTTTATATAGAATAATAAAACGAAGTTAATGTTAATGTTAATAATGCTAATGATGAAAAGATATTTTTCATTAATTCTATTTGTATAAATTTCTCTAATTGCTGTGTGGATTCCAGGTCACATTAAACGGAGTAAAAAAAATACCATAAATTAGATAATATCATAAATGAGACAAAGAAAGAAGGAAAGCAAACTAATAACTGGAAACTCAAAGAGTGAGATCACATTTAAAAGAAACGCTTAAGTGTTCCCCGATAATGATATGTTTATAGCGTCATTGGCATTGTTGCTGACTAATTTTGATTAAACCACTCTTGCGCATCTATTACATATGTATGCACTTTTTTTTTGTTGTCCGCTGGCTTCTTATCGGAGGAGATAAAGTGGAATTTGAACCGATAAGGAGAAAAAATATATTCTATCAATTTCTTTCCTCCTCCTTTCTTCATTCATTTTAAATTATTAATTAGTTAATTAATTGCGTGGTGTCACTGTTCTCCGATTCGTCGCTATTTCTATAATCTATTTTCTCATTCCTATACAGTAGTTCTTCCGTGCGAGTAAATATTGTTATTTAATAACTTTCTGTTTCCATATGCTTAAACCGAGTTAAATATTGAAACGATGATAAATGGATTTCGATTGCAACGATGATAAAGGCAAAAAGGATTTTGCAAATAAAATTAGTCTAGACTTTTCTTCCACTTTCTAATCTCCATACATACATATATATATATACTGTATACACTACATATATGTATATTACACATTGCATACATTACATAAAATATATATATATAATATCCAATCCTGTTATCCACAAAAATCTCAGAAATTCTTCCAAACGTTTCCTCCAATTTACAATTTCCAACGACTTTAATATAAATATAAAACTTTTATAAACAAATTTTCAAACTGGAACCCTTCAAATGAATCTTCCCCTCCTTCTACCTGAACCCAACACCCTTCTTCTCTTTTATCACTACCTCCTACTCCTTCTCTTCCTTTTTCTTTTCTTGAAACCAACACCCTTTGCCTCCAATTTCCCTCTTCTCCATCCCTCCCTTCCCCAAAAAAACCCTCCAGATAGACACAGACACCCACCATAAACTCTACAATTTCTCGGGGAAGCACTTTTGCCCTTATTAACTCTCAACCCGAATTTTTTCTAAGGAAATCCCCAAATATTCTTTTTCTCTCTATTCCTACCCTATCCCTTTCTTTTCTTTTCACTCCCTATCCTCTGCCCATCACTTCTCATTTGCATCTCCTACATACATGAGTACCTAAATTAAATATTGAGGAATGAAAAAGAAAAAAAAAAGACGAAAACCAAAATGAAGAAAATAAAAATTAACCCCAAGCAAAAAAAAACCCAGTCTGTCCCTAAATAGCATCAAAACGCGGCGTTTCAGGGCCGTACATGTATACACACATCCATATATACGTGCGTATGTAGCCGGTAGCCATATTTAAGAAAGAGCTTTATTCGGAAACCATTCAAGTTCGAATGTAGGTACCCGAAACTCGGATCCTCGAAGTTCCTCGCTGGCTCGCTCGCTTTCTTTTTAATGTCCCATTCGCCACACCCAAAAAAACGGGGGAGGGGGAGGAGAGAGACCACGACCGGAGCCGGTTCGTACCTTACGTTACTTTAATTTACTTAAATTCATTTACTTTGAGGTTAATATTTTCCGCGGATGACGTAAACTCTCTTTTCTTCTCTCTCTCTCTTTCTTTCTTTTCTGCAAACCTATCTCAATTCTACCGGCTCTAGAAAACCCGCTTTTGTTCTTCCTCTCTCTCTCTCTCGATACCGGCTCCGAGAGAGAAGGTAGAAGAGAGACAGAGGTAGAGATAAAAGGTATAGGGAAATCGGGAAAGAGAAAGGGAAAGACAAAAGGAATCGTTTCTGGAAGGATCCAACGTCCGATTTCCAGTATACATATATATGTGTGCATATATACATATAGGCACACATGTTGGCGAATTTCACGGGTTTCATGGGACCGACTGATATGCAGATGCGGAAGCCATTTTGATTATTTGAAATAAGACAGTCCAGGCCGTCCGTTGGAAGGAGACAAAGGAAGAGAGAAAGAGAAGGAAAGAAGATGGGAAAGGAAAGAAAAGCGGAGGAAAGCGAATGCGTAAGTGAGTGAGTGAATGAACAAATCCTCCCTTCGCGAAATAGGAAAATATCGATTTCCGCCGTTACGTGGTGAAAAGAAAGAATGTGTCCCGGACATTCGTATATACATACACGAATACAGGTACACACTCGTATTCGCACTCATACACGTTTCTTTTTCGGGGTTAGAAAGTCCTCGGCTTGCTCGGATTCAGAAAGTCCTTCTCGCCACGCCACTCCCGGAAATTGCCAACTTCCTTTCTTCGCGTTGCCCAAGTACTTTTCGCACATTGTGTCCCTTTACGTATTTCGAATTTGGTTCGATAACGATTTTATCCACACATTCATACATATTTTGATGCGCTACATCCAATATGCTTACTATATCATATATGTGTAACATGTAATACGCATACTACAGTTTATATACATATATAGTATACGTACATGTATACATATTACATAGATGGGAATAAGTTTATGGATGAAGAATATAACATATAGTGACTCACTTCGAATCCCTCGGATTTCGCCCAAAGGTTGCCATCGTGTCCGGCAATAGCCGCTTTGGTAACACACCTCGAGGCGAGCAGCTGCTTGTCAACGTAATCCTGCCAGCTCATATTTGTGCTTGTTTCTTTATATTGTTGCAAAAAACACGAGGGGAAAGAAGGAACAAACCAAACTGTTCACTACGGCGTTCACTATAGGCAGAAAGAGACACAACCCGTCACTAACTGACTCGACTCAAGACTACCGTGGCTCTAGATGCACGCTGCTAGCGCTCCCCCCTCCACCACCAGCCGCCTTTTTGCCGGGTAAGAGTGTGTGCGTGCGGCAGAAATGGCCGCCGGTCCGTCCGTAGGTCTGTTTGTCTCTTAGCAGCAGCCTTGCCTGCCTTGTGTCTTCTTTCCTCCCTTCCCTGTTCCCTTTGCTTGTTCTACCATGAACCATAAAATACTACTACCAACTACCATCGAGAACGTGCCCAGTTACTAGTTGATTGGTGCTTTGTCCGGTTACAGAGGAAAGTGAAGCAAAATAAGCGACAGTGCTGCCAACTATGGTGAAGAGATCAGTCGTTCATTGGTCAATCCGTTGTTGATGCTGGCAGGGTTTCCACGTTTCCTAGATTCGGTGAGTGAGCTTTTCTCAATTATTTACATAAATATGTATTTTTGTATGTATATGTTTCTGCAAAATTTGTTACATAGTAAATATATGTATAGTAGATGTTTTTTGCTTTGAGCAATATTTTAAAAATTTATATGAAAATATATTTATTCCCATACAAATATTTTATTTATCCGGCCATCGAGAGGGTAAAAAAATTTATATTCCACGGATAGAGGGTTGAGAGATTTCGAGCAGATTCAGAATTTGGTCAATAAGTTTAGGGACTCCAGAATTTGATTAGAGAGTTTTCCCTTTATGTGTATATTTCCAGCCATTTATTCCATTCATGCGTTTGGAATTTAATTTTGTCGCTATATTTCAAATACTACATAAAATTTCTAATTGGAATTTAGATTCTAGGGGATAGATTGAATCGGGTATTTTAGATGCATTTGATTCCGTTGTAACTCGATGGTACTGGTAAATGTGGGATTTTTAAATCAGGTAGAAAGTGAGTTTCAGTTGCAATGTTGCAGCCGATATTCTTTCACGTGATTGGTTGTTTCAAAGATGGCGGAGGATTTGTAAATTCCGTTCGAGAGAATTTCAATTAGAGCCGATGTGTCTTTCGAGTGATTGGTTCGATACGTTTAGGGAGGATTCTCAAGTCGGATACAACGGAATTTGTGATTTCAATGGTTCAATTATGGTACTTTTATTTACACGAATGGTTCATCCGATCCAAGGGAAAATGACGTTTCAGTAGGTGAAATCGTTAGATCTTTCATGCGAGTGGATCATTCCGTTGGAACATATCGGATCCAAGGGAATATCGAATAGTATTGGACAATGAAATTGGAATTTTTGCTGGAAGAAATTTGTAAGTCTCAGATCGACTGTTTTTGAGTTAATTAAAAATCGAATAATTATTGTGGTTTTGCAATATTAACAATAATAGTGACACAAATTTAATGCTATGACTATTATTGTTATAGCAATAATTATATTATAATTAATAATATTTATAAAATCATAGGAAATGGGAGAATGTTATCGAAAATTAAGGAAAAGTACCACACTGGAAAAAATAGCTTTTACTATGTTTAAACTTTGGTATATATGTATTTTCTTCTTTCTTTTCTTATGTACATTGTTTTCATTATAAAATAAAATACAGTGTTAAAAAAGAACTGTTAAAATTAATGACACTGAAAATTGAAGATTCTCTCCCTTTTACTCCGATTCGATAATACCATGACATATTTCTTTCCATAGAATTCTTGGACTGCCCGATTTTTGTGCTCCTCCAATTGAAATTAGAGGTCAATTGTTATGTTTCAATATTTCTTTTATAATATTCCTTGATAGAAAAATATTCATTAAATGTCAATATAAGAATTGAATTTCATATTAATATATTAAGATGTCCTACAATATTTCATATATTTAATACAAAATTGAATATTTATATGAATATTTAATGTTAACGCAACGATTGAATTGAATACTTCTGTATCGACTAAATTAATGAAGTACAAAAGTAATAAATTAACGCGAATTAGAATTAATCATATTACTTATAATTTAAAATTATTAGTTAACAATATGTGTATCGATTAAGATTTCTATTAATTATTATTATTGATAAATTATCTATCATAAGTATAATTAGCTTGTACGGATTAATTAGTCAATTAATTAATTATATTATCTTCCTTTGTCGCTTTAGTTTGTTTCTATCGGCGTTTTCAATACTTCTCGAATTTTTTTCTTAAATTACTCGTTTATGAAATTCTTAGAAATTCGAGAAAAAAAATCTAAGTTGCAGCTGAAGAAAAAAAGATTATTTTCAATTTTCAGTGTCACGTAAGATAATACTCGTTACAGTTACTAACTGAAGACAAAGTGAACAAAAAAAAAGTATTTCCAAAAAGCATGGAAGGGAAGTAATACTTAAGAATAAACTATAATGATTTTTGGAAAGTTCCAATACTTAGAATCTACTTGAAATTTGGTTTAGCATTCGAATGTAAGAAAAGACAATGATCTTGTGTCAGTGATTTTTGTTTTTCATGTTTTTCTCTTTTCTTAGATTTTGTCGAAATTATTAATACTAATATTAATAATATTATCGGTAATTGCGAAGAACGATTTTTTGTTTTTTGAAAGACTCTTTGACTCTTAAACACTTTATAAAGATTCCTTTGTTCCTTTTTTTTTCTTTTCGTAACTTCTCAGATTTCCAGTAACAGAAATAAAGAAAATTTATTAGGGGAAAAAAATTCAATGAACAATTGGTATTTTAATTTTCTTTTTTATTTTTCGAGATGAATTCTAAATTGGTGAAATTTGAATTTCTCTCATTTTTATGAATCTTATTTGTGATTGCCAAAATATTTTAATAATTTCCAAATTTTATCGATTTTCAATTTATTTGCGTTACTGGAAACACCTGAAAATTTTTCAAAACAGCAGAAACGACTTCTCATCAGCATATTTCCGCGACAATTTCCCAAATTCGAGAAAAGTAACGAGTAATATGATGATGGAAAGCTGTCAAATCTGTTTGAATAATATTTTTAAATTTATTTATTCGTTTAAAGAAAACAGAAATTATAATAAGACTTTTGAAAAATAGATAACATGACATTTTTCTTCTCTTTCCTTAAGAACTATCTAAGGCGTCAAAAAATGCAACACTTGTACGTAGAAATGAAAAAACAAGCGTGCGCATTTCCTCATCTCTCCCTCTCTCTCTCTTTCTCTCCTCTCTTCCACATTTTCAAAAATTTCTATAAGTTTATTTAGAAACAACTATCGCTCACTTTAATGGAAGAATTCGAAAAAAATTGTATCTGGAAAATTCGAAATATCCTTTCCCAATTTTTTTCCATCCGTTTTAACATTCTTTGATTATTATAAATTTCTCTTAATAGACATTTTATCGAGGAATTTTCCTATGTTGGATTTGCAAGATGCGTTTATTCGAAATATTCAGTTAAAAATATATTTTCTCTTTCTTTTCTAAACTCCGAAATTTTGGAAAATAAAATTCCCATAGTACAAACTTTTTTCAAAAATCTCCAAGATCACTTGGGATTTTCAAAATTCCAATGGAAAACCCGTAACAAAAAATGTTCGAAATTTGTTTGGGGTATTTACGGGAAACAAAAGAAAATTCATTGCAAAACCCATCCTACGTAGAAATAGACTCCATTTGGAAGTGAATTAGGTTGAAGGATATTCTTCGTCTTCTCGTTCCTCTTTCTACGTGCGAATTAATTGATAACTTACTTAGAGCCAAATATATATTTCTTTTTTTGTTATCATCTCTCTCTAATTACTTATTAACTTTTGCTCTCTTTAAAAGTGTCACTATTTAATTGAATTAAACTTAATCCCTACGTTTCTATACACTGACTACAAATTTGTGTTTTTTCTTTTTATACTCTTTTTCTTTTTATTCTTATCATTACTAAATAAATAATTGATAAATATTTCTTTTTTTTTTGTTTTGTAGTATTAATTGGACAAAGTACTTTCTTTAATTTACGAGACCTGCGAACGAATACTCTCACGATATAAATTAAATTCATAATTATTCGTATAACACTATTTAAAATACTATTCAAAAACAAATGTTTAACGAATTTGTACCGAATTTATCTATTCTATGGTGATTTTGGATTTCTCTAAAGAAAGGAAAACCTCGTCGTCGAAGGCTCTTTTTAACCCCGGAATGCAAAAACGTTTCTGACGGTTCCAAAAATATCTGAATTTCGTTTTCGCCAAACAAATTCCGATATTTTTGGGAATTTAATGAATTTGGAAAAATTACCATTTCAATAGAGAAATACTATTGAATGTAAAAAAAAATATCGTAGGATTGGAAATCCTATTTTTGGGGAAGGCAAGTCTATTATTTTATCGCAGCTCAACGTTAGAACTTTTTCTCGTCCAATATTTTTTGTCAATTTTTTGGATACTAAAAAAATCGACTTTATTTTAGGGAAATATCAATACTATTTCTTTGCAGCTTTGGAATTTTCCAAGAGTCCATTGGAAACTTAAAGAAAACCTCGAATTTGTCAGTTTGAGTAAAAAAATAATCTGTAAAATCATTAATGAGTATTTTCGAAGCCTAAAATATTTCGTTCTATGGAGAAGTTCCATAAGTTATTTTATAAAAAAGAAACGGTTGTTGTAATAATTTTTCTCAATTCAGGACAATTTTTTCTATTCACGGGAGCTAAAAAGAAACTTTTCCCAAACCTCCAGAAATTCATCCTCTTCCCGCCAAAGATCCTCTAATAATTAAAAAAATACCTAAGATTCCTGGTGAAAGTACGTCGTTTTGGAAACGAAAACATAGAAGTGTCGTTCATTAGTAGGAATCTGTGTCGTATCTTCTTTCGCAATTTCGGATATTCGGATATTCGAATCTCTCTCTCTCTCTCTTTTTCTCCCCCGTAAAAGTCTATCGGAAGATTGACATTGTTGATTCTTATTTGTTTAAACACTAGACGTTTGTTGATTATTGTTATCTAAAGGAATACTCGTGGAACATTCCTTCAACATCGCTCGTAACCGTAGAATCTCTTTCGAGGCTGCTGCTAAATCCGACTGCAATTGCAATTCTTTCTCTCGAAGACGCTTTATATCACGTTGGCATGTCTGGAAATAGAAATTCAGAGGAAAATGTTAAAATTAAAATATTTCTCCAGACATTGTAATTTTATGTAAATAGGAGTGCTTTCAAGATTTGAAGAAAAAAAATTTTTCTTGTACATCAATAGCAAAAGAAGAAATAATTACGTGATTGATATAAATTTACATTTAAATTAATTAACTAAATTCCCATAGAAATATTAAATACTTGGTATTTTATTTCACTAACTCATAATATTTTACGAAATTGCAACAATTTCTACCTCTGTATTATATTTTTTAATTTTTTTCGTCCAAAAATATTCAATTTTCTTTTGACAATTTTATCTAATTTTCAAAAGTTCTAAAAATACCTGCTGCTTATGTATGGCTCATACTGTATGAAATTACTATTAAAGTATCAATCATTTGAACAGAACATTACCGAAAAAAATCGCGAATCTCCAGAAAAAGAATTAAAACATTTCAATTTTATCTAAAATTTCTATTTCTTAAACCCCATTTGCTCGATTTTTTCCAAAATCTATAAACCATCACATTTCTGCAAAAGAAAAAAAAATAAAACTCCCACAGACCCCGTAACAATTCAGATCCCATAGTAACAATAAAAATAATAGAGATTTAATGATCAACAAAAATTGTAAGTATTTCCAAAATCAAATTTCCGCGAGTGGGATTCTGGATTTTCCAAAAATGTCGGAAAAAGAGGAATTTCTAGAACCAACGGAAAATGCGTTCGTAGAAAATCCTGATATTTTTTTTTTTTCTATTTCGAATTCCAAAGACACTTACAACATTCTGCCGAAGTAAATCCAGCTTATCACACTTGAGCCTGGTGACCTCCAGTCTCAGGCTCTCGTTCTCGGTGGCGCCGTCTTTGTTGAGACAGGGCCTGGTGTTGGTGTCGTGAGTTTCCGCGGAACTCATCGACTCCAAGCCGGTGTCGCTGTCGGGGTAGACGGCCTGGTCCAGTTCCAGCTCGCTGTTCAGCGAACTGTCGTCGCTCTCGGAAACCACCCTCTGGGTTTCTACCTTGTCGCTGTTCCTGATCTCCTCCCTTTTACGCAGATTCTCGTGGGTGAGTCGTTGGATGGACGACGAGGTCGAGGAATTCCCAGCAGCTGCAGCTGCAGCAGCGGAAACTACGACGCCGATAGTCTTGGTGTTTTCGGCGATGGTGGAGTCGTTACTGCCGCTGCAGTTGGCGACGAGCGACTCCTTCCGGTCGACCTCGTCCTGCTGCAGCGTTATCAGGCTGCTATCCTGATTATCGGTGTTGTTCGAGAGGCTGCTGCTGTCCTGGCTCCCGAGGCTGGGGCTGTTCCTGTCGGAGTCCCGTCGCAGGGTCAACTCCGGGGACCCCAAGGGACTGGACGGCGGCTCCACCGAGCGTTTCCCGCTCAGTTTCGTTGTCGACTGCCGATTGCTGGGCGGTGGACTGGACTCCGATTGCTGGGACGCTCCTTTCTTGGCCAATTGCTGCGGAACGCTCTCGGTCGAGGCGTTTCGCACTCGGGATATCAGGGCCTTGCGCACCGTATCGATGAACCTGGACCCGCTTCCGCTGCTTCCACCGGAAACGGAAGCGTCGCTGGAAGTGGGACTCACCGGGCAGGTGCTGTTCGGCAGGAATCCACCGGCAGAGTTGATCCCGCCCAGGAACTCGTTGGTCTTCGTCTGGAGCTCCTCCGTGAGGGATTCCAGCAGCGCTGAGCGTGTTCGGAGCTGCCGGAAACGATGAAATTAGATCGTATAGATTTTTCGTTCCATTTTGTTTATTGAATTTTTTTTTTCAATTGAAAAATGTTTTTTTTTAACTTTGATTTTTCCCAATTTTCGAACGTTTTTTGTAATTGGACCCTGAAGAACGAGAACCAGGAAAATTTGGTCGAGAATGTATAGTAGAGCTCACCTCGAGTTTGGAGAATTTATCCGCTTTGTAAGCTGCATTTTCAGCATTGACAAGCTTCGTTAGGAGAAACTCTTTGAATTCAACACCACGTAGAAAAACAGCGGGTGTGGGTAAGGGTGGTCCGAACCATGGGACGTCGTCTCTCGCAGTTATGCTTACTTTATACCTAGAAAAAAAATAAGTAAACGTTAGAAAAGTAGAAGTACATACATAGAAACTCCAATTTTTTCAAAAAATACGGAATCGCAATTTCCTTCCAATATCCGGAATTTTTTTCTTATATTTTCTATTCCATTAAAGTTTCGTTTCTCCAAAAATAGTCTTGCATAAAACGACTTTTGAACTTTCAAAAAAAAAATTTAGGATTCTCCAGAATTTCACAACGACCTCCCGAAAAAAATACAAATTTTTTTTATCTTCAAAGCTTTATTCCACTCACTTATAATGTTTTGTGAAATTCCAACTATTTCTACCTTTGTATTATATTTTTGAATCTTTTTGCATCCAGTCTTCTTTTAACAGTGCTATCTAATTTTTAAAACTACTATTTAAATTAATTAATTAATTAAATTCCCATAGAAATATTCGATAGGAGTACTTTGTAATTTTATTTCACTCACTTATAATATTTTATGAAATTCCAACAATTTCTACCTATGTATTATATTTTCGAATTTTTTTCCCCTAAATATTCAGTTTTCTTTTAACAATTCTATCTAATTTTCAAAAGTTCTAAAAATACCTGATGCTCATATATTTCTAATAATGTATGAAACTACTATTAAAGTATCGATAATTTCGACGGAACATTACCGAAAAAAATCGTGAAACTCCAGAAAAAGAATTAAAACATTTCAATTTTATTTAGAATTTCTATTTCTTTAATCCCATTTGCTCGATTTTCAAAAATCTATAAACCATCACATTTCTTCAAAAGAAACAAAATACTAAAACTCCCAAAGACTCCTTAACAATCCTGATCCCATAGTAATGATAGAAAATAAAATTTTATTCCTATTTCCACAATTTTTTGGAAAAACAACATTTTCTCGAATAAAAAAAAAACAATCTCCACTGGTTACTCCGCAACTCTCTTCGTTAACCCATCGATTTCGTACCTAGTATTTGGTGTGCATGGATCAATGACTTGAACGACTATGAAAGCATGAAGAAAATGACTGGCGATCATGTCGGGGCTAAAGGGCGTCGGCTCTTCCTGGAATATTATGGCGACAATGTCATTGCCAATATGTCTCTTTCGTTGCAGTTGCTGTGCATCCCCAGGACTGTACGGGAGCAAGGATGCCACGTGGAAGAGCACCTCCCTGCCACGAAAAACCTCGTACACCGCCGAATCTCCGGTTTGTCCATGACGGGTGTCCAGACCTCCGCGGTATCTGCAATTGCGGTAAAAAATATTTTTAGTCTCAGCCAAATTTTCGTATTTTTGTTGCATTTCGAGAAATATGAGAGCGGATTCATTTTCCAAATTATTTGTAATTTTGATTTCGAATTTTTATTCCTTTTGAATTTTCTAATTACAATTTCAATAATTAATTTTTGATTATTTCAAATTTTCATTATTATTATTAATAATTCTTCTGCTCGTCTAATTTTTGCAATAAAAATTGGAATTATTAAAATTCTTTTTTTATTTTTTAATTACAATTTGAACAATTAATTTTTGATTATTTCAAATTTTCATTATTATATATTATTAATAATTCTTCTGCTCGTCTAATTTTTGCAATAAAAATTTTAATCATTAAAATTCTTTTTTTATTTTTTAATTACAATTTCAATAATTAATTTTTGATTATTTCCAATTTTCATTATTATTATTAACAATTCTTCTGCTCGTCTAATTTTTGCAATAAAAATTGTAATTATTAAAATTCGTTTTTTATTTTTTAATTACAATTTGAACAATTCATTTTCGAACGTTATTTTTATTTATCAATTGTTATTATTTTTGAAATTCTATAATTACATTTTCTATCATTAATTTCTAATTTAAATATTTTTGTTTAATTCGAATTTTATTAAGATATTTTAAAATTTGATCCGGTACCAAAGGACGAGATACCAACCCTTTGTGATCCTTGAGGTCGATTCGTTGACCCAACAGGTCCAGGAACTCCTGGAAGGCTGGAGTGATCTGACGGTTGCCGAAAAGCTGCTCTTCCGTCACTTGACCTGCACGTTGGTGCAACACCCCAAATTTGAATCTCGACACGAGTGCATGTTCGTCGTATCGAGCGATTAGCGTCCCTGCACCCGAACACACCACTGGCATCAGCGTGCTGACGTTCAAGGATTCATTGATGACCTGAATGGACAGGCGAAAAGATAATTAGTATGTAATTACGTGCAGAGAATTAATGGCGGACGCGTTATATGTAAGTATGTATAATGCATGTACCACGTATGTATCACTGGCTTGCATTTCGAAGTACGACATTGAAATTCTGCTAAATTTGGAAGGAGAAATCGCACCCACTTGGGTGACAGCGTATTCGAAAGCTTGAAATCTGTAGCTTTTAGGGTGAAATTTTGAATATTCCAAAAAATTTATCTAAATGTTGGGATTTTTATTAAGTCGAAAGGAAAAGTGAAGATTCTTCTGGAATTCGATTGCTGCACTTTTTATGTTCGACTTTGAAAATTCATAACTTGAGAATGAAAAATCCCAGCAAATTTTGCAACAGTTTCAATTAAAGCTTGGAATTTCTATTTTAAATTGTCAAATTTTCGAAATTTTGAAAAAATGTGCCCGGAAGTTATGCTTTTCTAAATCGGAAGCAAAGGATTTCTTTGGAAATTTAATACCAATTCTTTTGAATCTGAATTTCAAAATTCATATCTTTGCAATGAAAAGTCGTAAAAATTTCAACGATAGCTTATTGAAAAATTCATCGTTTCCCCTTGCTACTGCAAAATTGTCAAATTTTCCAAATAATGCTTTTAGAAGTTACAATTTTCCAAATTGAAACCACAGAAATTTCTACTTTATTTTCAAAATCGGTACCTGCACTTTCGAGTTCGACTTCTAAAATTCGTAACTTGGAATTAAAAAAACCCAGCGAATTCTACAATGTCTCATTTTAAAGCTCGAAGTCTCCACTTTTCACTCTCAAATTTTCAAATTTCCAAAAAACACCCGTGAAAATTAATTCTAGCTACTGAACATACCTTGGCTACTGAAAATCCAAACCAATTCACATTTTCCCAATTTTCCCTAATTTCATCTGCACTTCTACATTTTTTTTCAAAACTTTCCCGGGAACTTTTATGATTTCCAAAAATACCTCTACCTACATTTGCTCCTCCTACGCTCCTACAAAATTTCCAGCTTCCCCCAAAAGTCCCTGCATCCTAAAACAAATCTTATCCCGAATCAGCATCTTCGCTCTTCTCTCGATTTACTCAGAATTACTAATTTCTCCCTTCCCCCTACCCTCCATCCCTTCATTTCCCTTATCTCGGGAAGATCTGAGCGGATCCAGCCGGAAGTAACCGGCTGCATTGGGGTCGAGATAAAAATCCGACGACGTCCTTCGTAAAGTGAAGTTGCAATAAATTTCTACCTTGACCATTTTCGCAGGGGAAGGATTCGGTCCGAGACTCGTGGCTGGTACCAGCTCGTGCGTCGAACCCGCTCGCAATCGCAACAAAACCCGCCAATGCTCCTGTCCAGCGACCGTTTCGGCCTTCACCGAGACTAAGATCGGCCCGTTCTCGGCATCCCGGCCTACCAGGTTCACGTGTTCCTGTAAGAAATGAAGAAAAAAAAAATGAGGTGAGCGAACGATACTTTTACGATCGCTCGAAAAGGAGCGAACCAGTCGGTGGCTTTTACGAGGAGCAACCAGAGATGCACTTGTTGGTCCAAAAGATTGCAATGCGTCTGTGAGGTTCCGAAGCTGAGATGTTTGCGTACCGTTGCGTTGGTTCTCCTTTTATTTATTTTTTTTTAAACCGTGAAACCAACGGTATGTAAACTTCCTGGTCTTGCAGTTCAGAATGGAAAAGGAGGAGGGGGAGATGATATTTTTGGGGGACATAAATTGGATCTGGTTCAGGTTAAGGTTCACATTCTAGAGGCCTTTGGAACGATTTTTCTAATTTCCATTTTTTTTAAAAGTTTTTGAACGAATTTGTCCTTAGAGGTTCTGAAAGTAATAGGGTTTGGCTAAGGTTTCGCTAAAAAAAGGGACTATTTTCGTATTTTGAGAAATTTGAGCGCAGATTTATGTGTAAAAGGTATTTTTAGGTTTTTAATTATTAACTACAATTTTCGTTTAATTTTATAATTATAATTTGGATGATTAATTTTATATGATTTCAAATTTTCGATTATTAATTCCAATTTTTCTAATTAATTTCTTAATTATAATTAGAATTATCAATTTTTTATTATTTAGAAATTTTAATACGAATTTGTATTTCAAAAATTGATCCGGGTAAATTTAAAAGCGATATCTGGAAGAATATTTTTGAAATTTGCAAAACTGGTTCAGAAAATGCCCCCTAAAAAATTTGTGAAAATTTTAAATTCACGAAAAACAGTATAAAATAATTCAGTTTCAAAATTGTACAGTCACAACATGAAAAATGAATAATTTCTAGTAATAGGTAATTAATAATTTCAAAAAATGTTGAAAATGCGCAAAAGTAAACAAATAATTTCTTGAAAATTTGTCCTTTGTCGGACTTCTTTATCAAGTTTATACATATATGCATAAGTTAATATCGGCAGCTGAAATTAAATGGAAAAGGACGTACATTTCTCATGCTCTGAGATCAAAGTAACGCCCTTTTGCTTCACACAGCCAAAAAAAAGCTACTATACGACTGCCTCCTTCTTTTCCTTGCATGCTTAGTTTGGATAAATCGTCAAAGTTTATCTGGAAAGTCTGACGTATTTATTAGTGGCACACATACACGTTTCGAAGAGATTCATGGGTTATCGCTCGAGTTTACCAATAATGCTTACACATCACAGATAAAAGGGAAAAAGATCGTAGCTTAATTCTCAGGATAAGAAACATCCCTCCTAATGGCACTCGGAAGATTGCTATACGTATATTTATATCTTCCAAACTTTTTTTTGGGATCTCTCACCCTAATTTCCGAAATTCCAAAAATAGCCTCAATTAGAGTAACCCTTAAGCTATTAGGAAGAATTTTTTGTTTGCCCGAAAATTTCTTGAAAACCTCCCATAAATAAATTGACTCCAAAAATCATGAAAATGCAAAGTAGTAAATTTCTCCCATTTTTCATAAATTTCAAATTACCTCTAGAAACGAGTTGTTCAACTCCGTTTTTGAACCTTCAATTTTTATCCTATTTTTGAGTGAAGGGGAAGGTATGCCCAAAAAATTCGACTTTTTCGAAACGACTTCTCCGAATTATCCGGGAGATCCTTATCCGATGTATTTTTTTTCAGAGAAATTCATTTTTATTGTCAAAATTCCAAATATCCCATGTCAAATACGATTTTCCCGCAAAAACCTACTTTTCACCTAGGATGTGGTGAAAACAAACCCTTGGAATCTTCTACGCATCAAATTAACCCTAGAATTAAGTCATCCAGCCCCATTTTTGAATTATTCAAATTTTTAAGGATTTTTCCCCCAATTTCCGAAATTCCAAAAATAGCTTCATTTAAAAAAACCCTTAAGCTAGTAGAAAGAATTTTTAGTTTGCCCCAAAATCCTTTGGGAATTTTCTGTAAAAAATTTATACTGAAATTTATAAAAATGTAGGATATCGATTTTTTTTTTTCATTTTCTTTACATTCGAATATCTTCGAATTTTTGATTCGGAATCTTTCTCACTATTTTCTGATATTTCGTAAATAGTTTGATTTAGCATAACCCTCAAGTTGTTAGAAAATATTTTTAGGTGACCCTGAAATTCTTGGAAACTTGTTAAAACAAAATTATTTCTTATAAATAATTACTTGAATTTGAAAAATGGATGATTTTACCTACTATGAAATGTAAAAGCTATTCTTTGAAAATGGAACCCGTTTCCATGAAATATTGTTTGGTATTGGGCAAAACGGACAAGAGTTCGACTATGTTTTTACGACCAGTAACGTTAGATATGTTCTATTTTTACAGTTACGTTTACACATACGACCGTTCCATTTTTCTTATAGCTTCGACGAATCGCCGTATTTTTTTCTTTTCTTTACGAGTAATAAATTACCTTTTTTTAGAGTTAAATCCCCAAAAATAAAAAAACAGCACATTAAGCATTTTATCATTTCTCACTGCAATTCCTCATTCAAGGTTCCCCAAAAGACTTTACATCATCCAAAAATTGTTCCCAGTTCTTTAAACGTTATTCTAAATGAGACTTTTTTTTGGGATGTCGAAAAAATAGGATAAAGTAGCTTTTAATAAAAATCGGAAGAATACTGAAAAAGATAAAAATGAAGAATTCTATTTTCGGGCCCCATGGATTTTCCTTTTCAATTTTTTTTCAAAAGATTTCCAAAAAGTTTTGGATGGTTCAAGAATTCTTTCTAGCACTTAAAGGGTTGTTGTAAACGAGCCTATTTTTTGAATTTCGAAAAACGAAGTGGATGATCTTCAAAAAAATTCACAGAGTTGCTCAAAATAAATCAAAATTGAAAATTAGTAGATTTTCAATTTCCGGGAATTGTAATGGAAACTTTTTGCTCCGGACTCTTTGGAATTTTCGAATCGTACAAAAATTTATTTTGGTAGTTTAAGAACTGCTCTAAAAGATCCTATTTTTTTAAGTTTTCAAAAAACCCGTTACCGAGTCCCTAAAAAATGGGCAAACGAACAACCCTTTGAGTTATTGTAGAAAAAATTCTCCATGGATGCATTTTTGAGTTAATCTCCCTTCATTTTCGTAATAAAAATTACTGTTAAATGCAGTGAAATTCTGCTTTATAATTATACAAACTATTTTTTTTTTAATTTTTCTTGATGACGAACAAACAACATCAGTATCACCCATCCCATTCTTTCCTGTATTCGAATGCGACTTGCAACTTCCTTCTTCCTCCTTCTCCTGCGTTCTATAAATAATTGTGACATGGTAGAATTTACCATTCCTGCACTACACGCATACTATTACTTTTCCTGCCCCACGGAAGTTCCTCCCTGGTTACGTCACCTTGCATTTGCGCTCATTGTGCGTACAAGCGTGCATCCACACATATATACAATTTGTCTATATATGTGCGTTTTATATGTATATACATATACACTTGTGTATAGATATATAATTATATATATATATGTGTGTAAAAAATATATATATATATATACGCACGCACAGACGCTTATATGTATATACTTAAAAAAATATATATATATACACAAACACACATGCAGATACAATGTAAGTGCATACACGGGTGAAACATGTCTAGATGCATTTATACTGCACGTTATGTGTCCTCATTGTCGACAGCAGACTACAATGCACATAATGCACTGCCAGCAATGTTTGTATGCACCAGCAGGTCGGAATCAAAAGGCTGTATATTGTTTACCCCGGCACAGGCGAGCGAGGGCCTTTTAGATTGCACTTATCGCTGCAATATGCGTATTAAACGCCTTCGGCGATCGGTGACATGTCAAACGAGCGTTCTGAAACCTTGTCGAGAATATTATCGCTACATTATATCTCCAGCCGTCCCATTCAATTCAGATAGGTGCTCGGTGTGCTCCTATGGGGAACGAAACAACAGTAAAAAAAGAAATCGCTCATTCAGTAATTTATCATTAACGCATTATGCACGTGGAAATAATACGTGCATACGATCCCTTTACATACAATGATCTTTCTCTTTCCGACTGCTTTCACGTGATAAGGTTTCTCGCTGGGACGGATCTTGAACGAGTTTGTGCCACTCGGGCTGATTTTTCGCGTCCCTTTGAATCGTCCAAAAGAGGATTTTTCGAAATTTCCGAAATTTCTTAACGGTAGCTGGGTATTCCAAATTGTAGGAACAATTTTGAAACTGGCCAAAACTTGATCCAATAATTAACAAACGAAATTCGATAAATCCAGAGCAGGTATTTCAATTCCTATAGTTTTATAAAAGATTCTGCAATTTTTTGGGAACCTTCCTTTTGCGTTTTTGGAAATTCCAAAATTATCCTTGAACGAAGGGATCCCTAATCTTCCCGGAACAATTTTTAGATGCTTCAAAAATATTTACTACTTTGCTCTAAAAAAAATCGAAATCTGAATTTTTATAAAGTCAAATCAGGAACTCCCATTCCTGGAATTTCACCTTGACTTCTGGAATTTTTTGGGATCCTTCCCTTTGCATTTCTGGAAATTTCAAAATTATCCCTTCATAAAGGGATCCTTATGCTACCGTCACAATTTTTTAATGGTTCGAAAATTCTTGCGAACCTCTTGAAAAAAATTGCGACTGAAATTTACGATAATACGAAATATTGATTTTTAAGTGAACCTCTATATTTTCAAAAATTTTTTGGGATACGTTTCTTCCAAATTTACGATATATCAAAAATAATTTCATTTAGAATAACCCTTGAGCTACTGGAAACAATTTTTTAATACTCTGATTTTTTTTGTAAACCACCTGAAAAAAAAATCGCAACTGAAATTTATTTAGAATTGACATTTTTCGTCCTTTCTTCGGGAACATAAGTATCTCAAAGTTTCTCAGGATCTTTTTTCCAATTTCTCGAAATTCTGAAAACACTCTCACTTACAATTACAGTGAGCTCTAATCTATAAAGACCAATTTCACAACAGTCAAAGAAGGTTCTTCAGAAGCTCCCATGAAAAAGATTCATGATTTTTCGTTGGTCTTTCAAACAGTACATTCAGAACCTCAAAATGAATGGGAGAAGGAATAGAGGGAAGAAAATGAGAGCGAAAGAATATATTACGGGTGAGAGTACTGGCCCTTAAGGGCAAGTATTCAAAGCTTTTAAAAGATGATGAATACTTTGCAATTTTCTGAGGAACTGCTGGCTTTCTATGAACGAATCGCTTTTCCTTCATTTGAATGCGAAGAATGAAATGTTACCTTTGCAACTTCTCTAGAATTTTAACGAACTACATAATATTTTATTTAAATGCTTTTTACATTATACACGAATCGTACACGAAATGTTTCTTCATTAAAAACTTTATTTCTCGGTTAAATATAAATAAATAGAATTTTTTTACAGCAACTGGGAAATAAGCCGTTTTTTTCCTGCCTTAGAATGTTTCATTTTACATGTATTTTTGGAGACAGAAAAAGGTACTAATTCCTACGAAAGCTCATTCGAAAAAAGCTGATTCTCAATGATATGATTTTCCGAAATCACGTGGAAGTTCTTCAATTTTTATTCCACATTTTCCGATTCTATTTCCATGTTCCACTTTCAAAATTCATAACTAGGATCTAGAGAGTCGCAGGAATTTCCACGATAGACGGTTTCGAAATTTGAAATCTCTACTTACTAACGTAAAATTTTGAAAATTCTAAAAAAGTCCCTTCAATAATTACAATTTTTTAAAAGCAAAAGCAAAGGATGTCTAACATTTCTTAAACATTGTTGTGGCTCCATTTTCAAGTCTGCCTTTCAAAATTCATAACTAGAATTTCAAAAATCTTAGGAACTTCTACGACAGCTGATCTGCACTTTTCGTCACAAAAATTTCAAAATTAAAAAAAAAGTCCCTTTTATTGTTATAATTTTTCAAATCTAAAGTGAAGAATTCCCAATTACGTAATTCTTTCATTAATTTTCAACATGAATTGTTTTAAAAAAATTCATTAATGAATGATCAATGAATAACTCAATAGATTAACCAATCGATTATGAAATCGAATGAATCATTTATCAATTAATCAATCAATGAATTAATGAAACAATCGAATGACTGAATTAATTAATTAATTAATTCAAAAACCAACTAACAAATCAATCAATCGATAAAAAGATGAATCACTGAATGAACAAACGAATAAATGAATGAATGAATGAATGAAAGGAACTGTCATCCAACCAAAATGAGAATGTCAGGGATAAGAACGTAGCAACCGAAGGACCCAAGAGAGCAGAGCGGGGCTTTGGCTTCTTATATTAATAACCTGCAGATTAGAGATTTCCTGGATTCAACAAAGTCGAGGGTCAGAGGAAGCGGAAGGAACTTTAAAAGGGAGTACAAATGGAAATTAAAGCCGCTGGAAGAAGAAGGGCTTGGAAGAAGGTATTTTACGTAGGTACATACATAGTATACACCGCTATGTACACCTACCTGTACATACATATATACCTCCTTCAAGAGCACTATGAGAACGTTCCCACTCCCACGCCCGAAGTGCTCTTTTCCTGTATCTCCACGTTTATACTGTTGCAACAGCATAGGCACATACACATTCGTGCATGCATAGTGCATACATAGAGGAGTGCACTGTTGTTGCACTCCTCTCTATCTGTGCAAGTGTGTGTCCCTACGTCCGTCTTCCTTCCTCTCTGTCTCTCTCTCTCTTTTCTTTTTCATCATCATCATCATCATCATCATTTTCTTCTTCTTCTTTCAACTCGTAATATGCAGTGCGTATTATACATAAAACGCTCGTTCGCTGCACAAATGCATGCATACTGCAACGCTCGTCATCGTCAGTCTTTCAGTTTCGTCATGTCAGTCGGGGCTTTTTCTTTTTTCTCTTTCCTTCTTATTCCTCTCTGTTCAACTATTATCTTCCTGGCGCTTAAACTTGACAAGTTTACTCACTCACGTGTACTTTCATAGGCCGTGACTGTGTGGGTATATGTGTAGTACGCAGGGAAAATTATAAAATATGTAATATATTCTATTTTATACATTATCAATTTTTCTTTCTCAAACAAGATTCGTATAGCGAAAAATTGGTTGCTTTCGGGTATCTATATTACATAAGAAATTATATATATTACATTGAATTATATCATATATTATACGATAATATTGATATTGCCTAATATATTGTTATGTATAATATTATATTTTACAATATTATATCGTGTATCGGAAAAAAAAACCAAAAATAACTGAAATATATTATAAGATATAATATAATATATCAAAGTTCACGGATTTAATATATCCTTGCTACATAATGCTAATAATACACATTTTTTAATAGAAATACAGGGGGTATGTATAAAATATATAATATATTTTATAATATATATCTGAATGAGATATATTTAAAAAATATATATATTATAATGTATATCCCATAAATTGTTTTCAAATTGAATTCATATATGAAATAATTGATCGTTTATTAAAACCTGTCTCATATCAAAATTATGTACATTGCGAATAATATATAATGTATAATTTTATATATTATACATAGACTAATATAAAAACCATGATTGCTTATCATCGATAATAGAATGCAATATAAAATTGCGTATATCGTTAACAGGATATATGCAAATTCACACAATACATGATTATATAATATAATATTATCATGTAATATTCCTATATAATACATATATATTTATATATTTATTTTATATTACAATATATGTATTATATTATAAATTCGGATCATTTTGAACAATATAAAAAATAATTTCGTCCGCCCACATTTTTCCTATATTGCACTTTCTTATATCGGCCACCATATGTTCGATTCGAATCTGAAATCTAGCCTAATCAATGGAATATCATTGCAGATGCAACTTACCCTGCCGACGAAGAATCGTCGATAGCACTTGGCCGTGTCGTCCTGGTCTATCCTGGGCTGCCATGCCGGTTGTGCCGGTAGCAAGGCCCTACCTGCCGAATCAAGGGCGTACCGGTGATCGGTGCCGTCCACCCAGTATCCGGGTGGCGTCACCACCAAGGGTGGCTGCTGCGAGCCGGAAGACGCCTGCTGAAGGGCGCTTTCCATCAGAACCCTGCCCAAGGGTGCATCGCCCACCGGCGAAGCCGAGGGTGTCGGCGTCAGGTTACTTTGGGAATTCGGACTCGAGGCCGTTCTCTCATCTCTGGAGTTCTGCAATCAGGTACAAATTCATTTTTATATTTTTTGTATATATTTATACCCCCTCAAAAAACACCTCTGGTGCAAAAAATTGAGACAAGTTCATGTATAAACAGTAGTATCTCTACAAAAAGCAGATCTGATAAAAAAAAGTCCAAAAAATTTCAAATTGACACGAAACATCCAAAAATAAAAATTTTGAAAATCTTCAACCAAACAAAGTAGTTAAATCCGATAATAATAGACAAGTTCAAATTTTCCATTATATCCATATGAATTTTGAAAAACTTCGGCCAGATAAAGTTGTTAAATCCGATAACATTAGACAAGTTCGTTTTTTCCATTATGTCAATACGAATTACTTTGGACCAAAAGTTCACAAAAGTACCTAGTACTCTCCACTTCATATGATTTGTCAATTTCTTCCATGTACATGTGGTAATTAAAACAAAACGGAAAGAATTTTTTCTGTTTACGTGATTAGAACCGGTACTGAACTTGTCGGGCCCGAACTCAAAGAACAAGCAATAAATATCTTAAAATGTAATTTAATTTTACCGCATTCTGGGCCCAACAAGTTCAGTACCGGTTCTAATCACGTAAACAGAAAAAATTCTTTCCGTTTTGTTTTAATTACCACATGTACATGGAAGAAATTGACAAATCATATGAAGTGGAGAGTACTAGGTACTTTTGTGAACTTTTGGTCCAAAGTAATTCGTATTGACATAATGGAAAAAACGAACTTGTCTAATGTTATCGGATTTAACAACTTTATCTGGCCGAAGTTTTTCAAAATTCATATGGATATAATGGAAAATTTGAACTTGTCTATTATTATCGGATTTAACTACTTTGTTTGGTTGAAGATTTTCAAAATTTTTATTTTTGGATGTTTCGTGTCAATTTGAAATTTTTTGGACTTTTTTTTATCAGATCTGCTTTTTGTAGAGATACTACTGTTTATACATGAACTTGTCTCAATTTTTTGCACCAGAGGTGTTTTTTGAGGGGGATTTGTCTCCTTTTTGCAAATTATTATTATCGGCTTTATATTTCGAGATAATAAAAAAAAATAAAACAATACATAACGTGCGTCGGTAAGGTAAATTTTTCGTCTTTTGGATATTCCGGAAAACAAAACAGATCATATTTGAATGCCTAGGGCCTAGCGAACTTTGAAGTTAACCGATTTTCAAATGTTTCCGAAATGGCTCTTTGATTTTATGTACTCCTGATACTTTTTCAAAAATTTTTGTGAAATTTGAATGAAATATAAATGAAATAAAATGAAATAAAATTGGTTTGACACTTTTTGAAGGGCGACTGTAGTCGCCTATCGTACGTCAATGGCATTTTATGTAGAGCGACTTCAGTCGTCCATAGTACGTCGGAGGCATTTTATGCAGAGCGACTTCAGTCGCCTGTAGTACGTCGGTGGCATCATTTTAGGCAGAGCGACTTCAGTCGCTCGTAGTACGTCGGTGGCATCATTTTATGCAAAGCGACTTTAGTCGTCCGTAGCAATGAAAGGTGGCACCATTTTGTGCAGAGCGACTTTAGTCGTCCGCAGCAACGAAAGGTGGCATCATTTTGTGCAGAGCGACTTTAGTCGTCCGCAGCAACCAAACGTTGCATCATTTTGTGCAGAGCGACTTTAGTCGTCCGCAGCAACGAAAGGTGGCATCATTTTGTGTAGAGCGACTTTAGTCGTCCGCAGCAACGAAAGGTGGCATCATTTTGTGCAGAGCGACTTTAGTCGTCCGCAGCAACGAAAGGTGGCATCATTTTGTGTAGAGCGACTTTAGTCGTCCGCAGCAACGAAAGGTGGCATCATTTTGTGTAGAGCGACTTTAGCCGTCCGCAGCAACGAAAGGTGGCATCATTTTGGCCAGAGCGACTTTAGTCGTCCGCAGCAATGAACGGTAGCATCATTTTATGCAGAGCGACTTTAGTCGTCCGCAGCAACGAAAGGTGGCATCATTTTATGCAGAGCGACTTTAGTCGTCTGCAGCAACGAAAGGGTTAAATGTTTTCGTCTATTTTACCGCTTTTAAAGCGATCCCGCCACTTTAACCGATTTTCAAATGTTTTCAAAATGGCTCTTTGATTTCATGTACTCCTGATACTTTTTCTCAAATTTTCGTCTATTTTGCCGCTTTTATTAAAGTGATCCCGCCACTTTAACCGATTTTCAAATGTTTTCAAAATGGCTCTTTGGTTTCATGTACTCCTGATACTTTTTCTCAAATTTCCGTCTATTTTACCGTTTTTATTAAAGTGATCCCGCCACTTTAACCGATTTTCAAATGTTTTCAAAATGACTTTTTGGTTTCATGTACTCCTGATACTTTTTCTCATATTTTCGTCTATTTTACCGCTTTTATTAAAGTGATCCCGCCAGTTTAACCGATTTTCAAATGTTTTCAAAATGGCTCTTTGGTTTCATGTACTCCTGATACTTCTTCTCAGATTTACGTCAAATTTACCGATTTTGAGCTGTCACTGATGCGACAGAATGCCTTTGAGTGTATGGAGTTTAAAGCTGTGTATATACACACCATGATTTGGCTCTTTTTCATGTGCCCGCACCTAGTTGCTTCGAGAAAAGATACACGTTAGCGCTCGCGCCCAATTCATACATGAACTTGTCTCGAGACACTGACGTGTCTCTTGATATACATTATATGTGCTTATATGTACCATATATAAGTACGTGCATATAACTTATATAACTAAAATATATTTAACTATAGTATATATAGTTATATATTATATCGTTATACGTAAATATTTTTTTCTATATATATTTTATCTTGGTTTAAAATTTGTTAAAGTTGAATTTTTGTATGAAATTACTTTAACTGAAATAATTAACATTTTTATATATGCATAACATGTATATATAAAACTAGATTTCACTCATTTCTATATTTCAACCCCCCCAAAAAAATGAAGACACTAATTATTTAATTTCTAATTGTCTCGATCATGAAAATAATTTGAGTAACAATAAACATAGTTACAATTACTATAATTTTTTTTGGCAACGAATGCAATTACAAAAATATTTTATATACGCAAGTGGAAAATGGTTTACAAGAAATATGAGTATACACGAACACGCACACATATTTGTATACACGGGATCTAAGAACAGGATGATATACGAGTAACACGAGCATAATAGAGATGTTATACAAACTGCATCGATGCATTCTCGAATGGCTCCATGAGAATGGAACGGAAACGAAATATGTTGTATCAGAAGTTCGCTATGATGCGTTATTTACGTTCTTGTAACGTTCGATACTACAATGCACAACACCATGCGCATATGGTGTCGCCAGCAGGTGGCTGGCCGCGTGTGGAATAAGAATTAATACATCCAACAGGCATTTTTTTTAGAGTGCATATATATGTGAGTGTGTGTGGATACAGCTTATACGTGCGGAAGCATATGTCGCACTATGTACCTATTGGTCACATATAAAACACACACACACACACACACACCATATAAAGCATACGTGTGATGCGTATATGTATTGCATATACAATAAATTATATATGCAGACGTCAGGCATATGCCGAATTGTGTATATATATGTCACATACATGACATTATATACACATGCGGTGAAATATATACTGCAGGTAAACTTTCGACCGGAATATGGCGGTTTATCGAAACCTGCAACCGGATATCGAGCTTTCCAGCTGTCTCCCTTCCGCTGGCTTTATTACCGTCCTATACCTGAGGATTCTCGCATGACTCCATGGGTTGGATGGTCGGTTCATTTCTGTTTCCTTTTTACGATATTGAAATTCGGTGGGATACGGGGAACGGAGGTTCTATAAACTTCCAGCTCAGATTTCCCAGAGCATATAGAAAACCCCAGGAATATGGGGTACCCCAAAATTTCCTCTAATATAAGAATCCCAAAATTTTTAGTAATTTAAGGACCCTTTTCTTTTTTTTTGTATAATGATAATGATAATAATAATAATAATAATAATAATAATAATAATAATAATAATAATAATAATAATAATAATAATAATAATAACAATAATAATAATAATAATAATAATAATGTATAGAGAAACATATTTCATTTAGGGACTTCTAAGTTCCCCAGAATGTAGGGAACTCCAAGAATACAAGGAACTCGAAAAATTGTGAAGATCTTGTTCTACAAATTGGAAAACAAAATTCGATATATACAAAGTAGAAATGTTTCCATCTCTAGAATTGGAATGCAACTTCTGCAATTTTTTTTGCAGAATTTCTCCATAAAGTGAATCTTAGATATTTTCACAAATAATATAATCTCCCTTTTTTGATCTTTTATTTTACATTGAATTTATCAAAATAAGAAACACAAATATATAAAAAAAAAAAAATAGCAGAGGTATCCCGAAAGCCCCTACTGCGGAAGAGCCCCAAATTCGCTATTGCATCATTACGACCCCAAACTCTCACCCTGTACCATAGAAACCCTGATTTCATTATACACCGTATATATAGATAATTCCAAATACATATAACTGTACAGTACCCAAAGGACGACTTGAAGTTTACGCGTAATAATAACACGGGAAACCCTGGATTCCCTGTAATAAATTTGCCCTTTCGGCTGCTTTTGCCACCCTGAGCAGACACACACTGCCTGGCGCACGTACACTTCCATACTCACTTATGGGTAGATACACCCTACGTGTATCCATACTAATTTTAAATGTTTCTAAATTTAAGGGTGAGCGAAGAGTAGTTGGGTAAAAAAGAAGGCGAAATAAAAGGAAATAAGAGACGACAAGAGCGTTAGGTGGCCAAATATAAACCCTCAATTCTCATTTGAAGATGCTGCCTCTTCTTCCTCTGCTTCATCTTCTTCTTCTTAAGAAAACTCTTCGGTATAGTAGTTATACCTATACAATTACTATGTGTATATATATATGAAGAGTGGAAGAAACCCCTGATGATCGTTTCGCTTCATCTATGTTTAGCCTCCAGCTCTTTATATTCTGTTGCATCAATAATGAAAAACTTCAAAGTCATTTCAGATCTCTCTCTCTCCCTCTCCCTCTCTCTCCCTATAAATATATGTATATATATATAAATAATAATTTATATAATAACAGTATATATGTAATTCAATCTAAGATTCCTGAGAATATAGAGAATGTTGGGAAATCCCAAATTTCCAGGAATTTAGTTTCTATTTTAAGAGGGACCCTGAAATTCATTATTTTATATTATTATTGTTGTTATTATTATTATTATTATTATTATTATTATTATTATTATTATTCTGAAAAACCGATAAAACTCATTTTGGAAACCACAAAAAAATGAAATATCACCGTTAATGTCAGATACGCGGAAAATTTGTAACTGTTTTTTTTAATTTAAAAAAAATAAGGAATTTTTCAAATTTTCAGATTTCCCTCGATACGGATTTCTTTTGGTTCATTAACGAGAGCGAGATTCGCTGGAAGAAAAATCGCTAAGGGGCATTTAAACTTAATTGACTCCAAGATGTATGTACACAGAGAAAGAGGGGTTAAGCAAGTTCTTGGATCATTTAAGAGGAAATCATCATACGCGTTCATACGTATGTGTAAATGTATATACATATATGTATATATGAATATATGTTCCTCGCGATTTTCATATATGTACTCATTCATTCCGTCTTTGTCTCTCTTTTCCCCGGTACATAATAGCTGTTCCAATCGAGTGTTTCCTACGCCCACGATGTAACCGATGAGTCACCTCGTTGTATGTTGTGTATAGGTAGAGTAAGTGTGTACGAATGTGCAATGCAAGTAAGTACATGGGCGACGTGCCCCTCGGAGAGTTGCATCTTTTGAAAGGTCTTCCCTTTCTACGTGTATTTTTCTACGGCTCTTTCTATGTATGTGTCTTCTGTATGTACGTTTATGCGTGGATTGCATGTATGCATACCTGTACGCTATGCTGCACCGCAATAGTGCACTATTACTATACCGTACTGTACTTTAGTATACCATTCTATTACAACACTACTACTACTACTACTACACTACTACTACTACTGCTACTACTATTATTACTACTGATACTACTACTACACTACTATACTACTGCTGCTACTACTACTACACTACTACTACTACTACTACTGCTACTATTATTACTACTAATACTACTACTATACTACTACTACTACTACTACTACTATGCTATTGCCATACTATATATGAACGATACTTTATTATTGCTACTATTGATAGAATTATTTTGGGTTTCTTTCTTTTTACGTTGAATCGCGAATTTAGGATTTTATTTTTTTTTATTTTTTGAAATTTTGTTTTCGACAATAGTAAATAAATATGCATCGAAGCGAACAAGCGTAAAATGTCGGATGGAATGTTTATTTCAATGTAAATATTTGCTATTGTCAAACTGCCAAGAAAAATAAGATTCTAAATTCACGAGTTATCACGTATGCTACACCGCTCTGTGGTGAAGCATATCTATATACTATATTGGTAACTGCAATAGTAAGAATGGTAGTAACAACATTGGTAATTTTTTCACATGGAAAATGACGAATTTCCAAAATTCTACAAAATGTTCGCATCGCATGTACATGTGTACGTATAGTGTATATATAGACACGTACACATGCCCTAAAAAAAATATATATATAATAGAAATACAATAAGGGCAATCTTCGGGTTCTATTTCGAGAGAAGGAGGCGGAGAAACATGAGGATAATTAAGGGAATAAACGAAATGAACTACGTGAACTCTGTGCTGAGATAGCAGATAGATGGCAGATTGCCAAGAATGAGAAGATTTTCTTGGGGCATTTGAAACCAACCACCCTAACGTTCATCACAAACTTTGGCTCGTCTCTGAATTTCATCCCAGACTATGTAAACGACCACTTCTTTTCATGTACCTACCTCCGCTTTTTCCGGTAAGAAGAACGGCTTTCCAAAGAAAAGAGGAATGAAATACCAACTTTTTCTACATACTCGCACACGCATATAGGTGCATAAGCGCATACGTATATGTCCATGCAAGTGTATAAGGTTTTATCCGAAAGTAACGATAGTATTTCTAAAAAGGTCGAAATAATAATGATAAAAATAAGATTTCAAACGGTGAAGAATAGAATAAGTCTGGAATAAGAATGGATTTAAGAGACAAAGTTTCTCTTCATATATTCTTCTCGTCTTTTTATGTACAATTCACGTAGAAGAGAGGAACGAGATTCCAATAAAAACTTTGTACATCTGGTAAAGACAGAAATAAGTTTCGACCGAAATATACAGAGGCCTGTGTATGTGTGTTACACACATATTTTACATGTACACGCGCGCATACATTTTTTTGAAGATTCAAATCTGGAATTTGACGGTAACAAATTGAAATTTTCCTAAAATACCCCTAGAAATTAGGATTTTTCCGAATCGGAACCGAAGAATCTGGTGGTTTCTCTTCGGAATTCTGTGGTTCCAGTTTCAGTCAACGATTTGAAAATTCATAACTCAAGAATAGAAAATTGTAGCAACTGCAGCAATGGATTATTCCAAAGCTTGGAATTTGTAGTTTTGACGGTGAAAATTTCAAATTTCTAAAACGGTGATTTTGAAAATTACAAATTTCTAAATAGAAAGAGAAGAAGCTTCTAATTTTCTCCAAAAATTCTACGACTACATTTTCAGGTTCCACTTAAAAAATTCATAACTTGAGAATGAAAAATCGCAGCAATTGCGGCAATAGCTTATTTCAAAATTTGGAATTTGTGGTTTTAATGGTGAAAATTTCAAATTTTTAAAAGACTGATTTTAAACATTACAATTTTCTAAATAGAAAGAGATGAATCTCTAATTTTCTCCAAAAATTCTACGGCTACATTTTCAGGTTCCACTTAGAAAAATCATAACTCGAAAATGAAAAATCGCAGCAACTGCATCAGTGGCTTATTTCAAAATTTGGAATCTGTAGCTTTGATGGCGAAATTTTCAAATTTCGAAACATTGGGAATCTTCCAAACGAAGTATCTGCAATTTTCCACAACTTCTCTCCATGAAAACAACAATTCGCAGGATTTCTTGTGGATAAGGGTGGAAAAAAAGAAAGTAATAAATACATAACATGTGGGAGAAAAAGCGAACAGGACGGAAGAACAAGATGAAAAAATGAATAGAATGAGTGGAGAACGGCAGAATCTCGCATATTAATATCGTGTAAGGGTGAGTTTCAAGAGTATATGTATACATATATATATATATAAAGTACACGTGAAAAAAAGCAGAATTTGTATAGTGCGTAAAGGAAGAAGGGTGACGAGAGAGGATTCTTTTTAAACCTTTTGAAAACAGTAGAGGGGAAGATGAAAAAAAAAAAGAGTTTTTCTGTTCCTCAACCCTAACGTGAATGCAAACTCTATCTAAATATGCTTTTTCAAGTTTCGCAAATTTATTTATTTATGTTTTATTACTCACATCACAATTTTGTTATTTAATATTTTTATTACAAAGAAGCAAACAAGAAAAAGATTATTATTGTTTAAAAAAAAGTAATTAAAGAAAATTTTCTGGGATTGAAATTCCCAAAAAATAAATGACAATAATATGAATTATTAATATTTACAATGTTAATAGTTAATAATTGATAATAATTACTAATACTAATATATCACTAATATTAATATTATTAGTTATATTATTATTAATATTAATTATTGATTAATGCATTAATATATAATAATATTAATATACCTATTAGCAATACTAATTATTAATAATTTAAATCATTTTTAATTAATTACCAATAATTAATATTGCCACAAGCCACAAAATTGCTTTTTTATTTTCCAGTTCTCTCAAAATAGCCGATATTTACCAACAAAGCCGTGATAAGTATAAAAAATGATAATTAAATTATTATACATATGTGTCAAAATACATGTCAATGTATTATCTATATCATTGGTTTCCTATAAACATGTATGTATAGATATAAACACACAGAGAAAGGGAGATAAAACTGTCATAGTATTTGCAAAGAAAATGCATGTGATGATTTTCGTGCGCGTTCAATGTGTTGATTTTATGCACACAAACGCGTACACGTATTTATATGTATGATACAACAGAGACATGCATTAAAAGTATATACAAGGTCTGCAGAGGCCAGTATTAATGCTCACGTACTCACATATCATGTAAGCGATGATGTAAGAAGAGGAAACGGAGCAATTGCATACACACGTATATACGCATTGGACGTGCATACATAGATATGAGCATTATGTATATATATGCATAGGTGTAAATGTGGTGTATCGTTCTCAGGAACGTGTTTAAAAAAGAAATGCAACAAAGAAGGTGGAGAAAATATGTGAAATTTACCGGGGAATAAAAAAAAGACACTAATTTCAGCTTTCTCAAGTAGATATATGTAGCTATACGCAGCCACCCATGTGTGTGTATTTGTGTGTGCGTATGTATAAACTTTTATATTAGATATTTGACTTTATTTACAAGCTTTCTAGTAAAATTTTCTACAAAATTGTATCTCATTGGTGGTATAAGATTCTGCTGAAGTAATTATTTTGATTTTCAAAACAATCGACTCTAAAAGTATTATTTTATTGCAACAACAACAAATTATTATGCATTTATTAAAAAATTCCATTATCCCGCAAATTTTTGTATTCTTCGAAAGGTAATTACTCAGTTCTACGTAATCGAATTTTGTCTACTGCTATTTTTGTCTGAATTAGGAATTCTTGGAAAATTAGAATTCGAAATAAATAGAATAATTATTTTTTGTTGCACTTAAATATCTAAAAAAAAGTTGTTTCTTATTAAATAGGAATTATAACTCGAGAAAATATCTTACAATAATTTTATTTTGCATAAAACCCAATTTATACTAATTGTACAGTATCTTATTGCAATTTTTATTTTTCAATATATTATTTCCCAACCGTATTATCATTATCATTATCATTATCATTATTATCATTACCGTTGTTGTTGTTGTTGTTGTAAAGGAAGAAGGATTTATTTCGAATTTTAATTTTTTATAAACTAATTTCTTTATACCAAAGGTAACCAACCGACGAAATTAGTATTTTTTACATATATTACTATTATATTACCTTAATTACTATTATTGATCCTAATGTTTATTCTTTCTAATAGCTTCTAAAGTAAATAAATAATATAACAATAGAATCTTATAGAAAAATTCAACTACAAAAGCTGGTAAATAAAATAAGTACATAAATGTATAAATATACATATACATATATATGTATATATGTATATATTTATATAGGTAAGTACGTATGTATCAATCGGTAAAGGCAAGAGAGAGGTAAATAAGTCAAGACCATGACGTTAATTAAAATCGAGAATTAAATAACAAACGAAGAAGGTTCGTTATAATGAAAGAAGAGGAAAAAAAGTTGAAGAAAATAAGTTGAAGACTATGGAAAGAAAATGAGTTAAAGAGAACGAAGGCATACGAATACGCGACCCAAGAGTGATGGAATGAAAAAAAAAAATAAATAAATAAGGGGAACGGAAGGCAAAAAAATAAAAGAAAAACCATTCACCTACACGCCAAAAGAGAGAGAGAGAGAAAGAGAGAAAACGGGAGAGAGAAAAAGAGAAGTCGCTGACTCTCGTGAGAATGAATTATTCAGTACATGTACGTGCGCATTGTTGGACGCACCCAACTATATATACTCACACGTACATACGTACGCCTGCCTGCTTGCTTGCTTGCTTGCCTGCTGCCTGCAAGTTTTCTTCTATAAAAGCTACACACATAAAGTCTAACGTAAGTTCACTCTCGAGCCTAAAGAGTACCAAAGGTGTGTCTGTGTTTGTGTCTGTGTCAGTATAGAGGAGTTGCTTCAGCAATGTGGGTGCATGCATATATATGTACCTATTTCAATTTTTATTCCGTCGGTACCTTTCTCTGTTGCCCTCCCTCTACCTTTACCTCTACCTCTCTCTCTATTTTCTAATCCTAATTGTAATAACAACAATAATAGTAATAATAATAATAATAATCATAACACGTTTTCACTCTTCTTCCAAATTTAGAGAACAGTTTTTTTCAAAGGAGGTGAGGGATGCATACATACACATACGTTTATGTGTGTAGATGTATTGGTATATAAATTGGAATTTCAATAAGTAATATAAAGTTAATAATTTTTTTTATAAAATAAAATTGAAAAATTTGGTATTTTTTGTAAATTAGGATTCAGGTAATAATTTGTAGGATTCTAATCTTCTAAGAAATTTGTGAAATATAGGAGCATTGCTAAAAAATGCACAAACATTTTATACAAAAAGCTATAATTATGTTTTATGAAAAATAATAATATACAAAATTTGGAATTCTAATAAGGAGGTTTTGTTTATTATTTTTTTCTATAAAACAGGAAAATTGATATTTCTGAAAAAATGAAATTATTGTAATAATTCCTGGGGCTCTAATTTTCTAAAAAAAAAAAAACATTCTATTTTACAATAGAAACCATAAGTATTTCATAAATAGTGTATTTTATGGAAAATAAAAATACACAAAATTAGACATTCTAGAAAGCAGGTATTTTTATTATCCTTTTTCTACAAAACAGAAAAACTGGTATTTTTGATCAAATAAAATTGGAGTAAGAACTGGAGTAAGGTTCGAACTGCACTGTGGATAATAGTAGGCGTATTTTTCCTCATCGGCGTTAGCTATAACAATCTTTGAGACTTTACTGGAAGATTTCTCGCGAGTTAAAAGGCAGCGAGTGGCTGCACCATGTAATTGCACTTTTTTCCACGATGGAGGAGAACTCTAGGAACTACCTAACAACTCTTCCTCCATTTTTTTTTCTTCTGTTTTTTGCCTTTTTCTCTGCGTCACTTTTTTCCCTTTAATGTCTCTTTAAATATACCTGTCAACAATATATATCTATCCAGATACTGGTATTTTTAATAATATAGAATTGTTGTATTGATTTTTACAAAATTCATCCATTTTCTTCAAAAAGCTATAATTATATCATACCGCTTGTTTGCGTGTGGGTGTGTGTGTGTGTTTCTTCGCCCTATCAAGGAGCACAGGCTCGCTTATCTTCTCCTGACAAGTGAAAGAAAGGAGGAAAGAAGGGAATAAGTTTGTGGATTGTGGATAGCATGAAGGAAAGCTCGGCTATAATCTTCTACGCGAATCTCCACGGGAGGTTTAACCCAATTAACCCCTGTCCCTTAACATGGATACTTTAATTGTCCAATAGATATAAGGCTTAACACTCGCCACACATATACACACTTCAATGCATACATACACACATGTATGCAAACTTGCACATATATTCACGCATATATACACATATACACACATATGCACACATACGCACGCATTTACACGGTTAGGACGCATACAGACATATGCACACACATATTCACACTTTAATACACATAGGTATGGGATGGATGTAAGTAGGAAAAGATATGTGTGTAAATGAGTAGGGAGAGAGAGGGAGATTTGCTGGAAGGAAATTAATCCTGAGCTTAATGTTTGTGTTTATCTTTAAAGAGGGTGAAGGCCAATCACGTAAATCAGCTGAAGTACATACACAAAATTGAACGAATATAATATACGTGTGTCAATAAACCTACATCTGTATGTGTGATTAACACATGGACAAATTTTGTGTTTTCAAAAATTGGGACAGAATTTTCGAAATTTGGATATAACTTATTTCCAGTAGAATAGAAAAAAAATATATATATATATATATATATATATATATATATATATATATATATTAATTCTAATTTAATATTATATAAAAACGATAAATAAGATAAATAAAATTTCCAAATCGGATATTTTATTTTATGTATATTAAAGAAACAAAGATTTTCGATATACTTCAATCGAATTATGTATAACATCAGAATTATCGAAATTGGATTAGAAATTTGTAACTCCAAGGGAAAATTTTGTAGAGTTAAAGGAACCAATTCGAGACTTTGAAATGAGCCATTGTGTTTTTCGATTCCGAGTTAAACATTTCTAGAATCGATTTCGATGTACAATATCGCGAGGATTTTTACAGGTGGAATTGGAAATTACGAGCTTTCAAGGGCGCTGTCGCTGAAATCCCTGCAATTTCCCGTTCCACGGTTGTAAATTTCGAAACTCAACAACTGACCTTAATAACTGAGTATCGTCTATTTTTCCCAGAGTCTTGCCGACAATAAAAGCGAGCGATTCCATCGTCCTGGAATGCGTTCGTGTCGATTAGACGCCCGAAGATTTGATAAAAGGTCAGATCAATCAAGAGTTTCTTGACTTGTTTTTTTTTCCAAATACAGTTATCTCTACTTTGAGAATTTATATATATACTATACATCGAAGTTGAATTGAAATTGCAGTTTTAGAATTTTTAAAAGAAAATTTGAGAAAATTTGTCTTGCATAGAAATTTTGATTTGTCAAAATAAAAATGTAATTTTCGATTGGGAAAATTGTAATTTTCAAAGCCATTTTTTTGGAAATTTGGAAATTTCACACCGAAAACAGGAGATTGCCAATTTTGAAACGAAGTATCGTGCAAATTTCCATGATTTTCCATTTTCTAGCAAATAACTCTTCAAATCCAAACTGAAATTGCAGTTCTAGAATTTAAAAAAAATTAAAGAAAACTAGCTTTCAATAGAAATTGTAATTTTTTAGAAGAAGATTTTATTTTCGATTTGGAAAAATTGTAATTTTCAAAGAAACTTTTTTGGAAATTTGGAAATTTAACAAACAAAAACGGATGATTGTCAATTTTCAAATGAGCTATCGTGGAAGTTTTTATGATTTTCCATTTGTTAGCAAAAAATTCTTCCAGTCGAAACTGAAAATTCAATCCCTAAATTTGAACAAAAAACTTCGAAAAAAAACTTGATTTCAATAGAAATTGCGATTCTTTTTTGAATAAGATTTTATTTTGAAATCGAAAAAAAAATTCGGTCCCAAATTTTTTTTTGTTGCGTTAGTCGTTAGGCAAACGAATAGGCGCGTTGCGGAACAGCTGCCGGGGCTGTTGGGTTTTTTAGCTTCGAGATTTGCACCTGGCGATAGAGGAGGAACATTATGGCTTTATATTATGCTTTTCGACGAAATGCACACAACGGAGCCTATGGTTGTGGCTATGGTGGCACAAACGGAGCGATGACAACAACAACGGTAACAGCAACAACGAGAAGAAGCGAGACTGACTGACTGTCTGTCTGTCTGTCTGTCTGTCTATCTGACTGACTGATTCTGGATCCTTATAGGCTTTGAGCCACGTTTAGGCACATATGGGTACGGGGGTAGAAGAGGAAGATCCAGAACTAACTGATACAAGAACAGCTGTACCGGTTTTTTTTTAATTTGAAGAACACGAATAGTGCCAGATCAATCTTACACACACACAGACTCGCATATATAATGAGAAGAAAAAATGAAATGGTGGAAATAATGAAAATTGATAAAAAATAAATAATACATAATAAAATTATCTATAAAAAATTAGTAGATATTAAAAAAAAATATGAACCTAATAAATTAAAAAATATAAGCCTAATTAACGTTAGCATTAATTAAAAAATGTACATAGTATGTATATAAAGTATTTTGTGTGCAGAGCAACTACGGTATTTTCGAATTTTACAGTACTTTCCCATAAAAACGAATATATTTTTTTTAATGATATTTGATTATTTTTCATTAGTAGCAAGGAAACTTGAAAAAAGTGAGGTTCCAATTTGGAAGATACTAATTTTTGAAGACACTCTTTTTTGGAAGTTGCCAAATTTGACAGATACGTCAGGGGACTACAAGTTTCATTATTGGTTATTAATTAAGAGTTTGATAATTAATTATTAAAAGTAGGTAGGGTATTTAGCAAATTAGCAAATTTGATAAAAGTGCGAATAATTAATTAGTAATATAGGAAAATAATTAATATCAAAAAAGTCAATACGCAAAGTATTGACTCTTTCAACCGTTATTTAATAATAATTAGTAGGAAATATAGTAATAATGAAGAGCAAAATTTGCTACGCATAAAGTGGAATATAACACCGATTAATGAAGCCGGGGATTTTTTTTTCCACAGCTGTTTGTAATTCCCGAGAATGTAAATTAATAGAAAGTAATCAATTAAAGTGACGTTCTTTCTGATAAGCCTTAAGTAACTTTATCGCTCTTTCGGAAACTCGAAACCTACTTGTCACATGTTGCCAGTGGGTACTTTTAAATTTAATCTCGTTTCGCAGACGACATTTTATAACATCGAACATTAGCTTTTAGTTTCAACTATGTATTTTTCTCATTGTTCTCAGTTATAAAGGAAATATGTATGCACATACATATATAATTAATTATATGTATAGTGTTACTAAAATTAGCAAATTCAGTAATTTATTAATTACCGTGTAATTTTTCAATTAACATAAAACGATTAACATAACAACTGTTATAAATTAGTAATTAACTAATTACTGTCCAACTACTAATTGATATTTATCCAACATGATAATTCGTTGATCTCTTAATTTATGTGGAATTCCAAAATTGATTATATCTAAAATCAATACAAAAAGATCGATATCAAAATTAATATAAATTAGTACTGATCGATTAATAACCAGTTTCTTTTAAATTAAATTCGCTAATTCGTAATTCCCTACTCGCCCTACAATTTCGATATTAATTATAAATAAATAAAATTTCTACAAAAATGGTTTAGCATCAACACAAAAATTAACACTATGCCGTCCGGTGGCACCACGTTGGTGCCATGCGAAAACTATCGGGCAAGCGCCGGTGGCACCACGTTGGTGTCTTACATAAAGATTTATACCGGCGCCAAACGAAAGAATGCCGATCAGACGTGAGGACGGCAAAGTGTTAAGATAAACTCTATTTCTGCTACGCCTCGAATTTGATTCCAAGTTTGGTCGCTGAAAAACGAGAAATAATTACAAATAAAATTTCTGCAAAAATGATTATACCGTCGACGTAAAAAATTAAGATAAATTAACTCTATTTTCGCTACGCCTCGAATTTAATTCCAAGTTCGACCACTCGAAGAGGAGAAATGGAGGAAGAGGAGAACGTAAAATCCAAATGAGGTAGTAAATTATAATAGAAGAATGACGTAGAGGGCAGAGTCGGTGAATCATAAGAGAATACGTATATATACGTATATACATATACGTGGAGAGAGCCATGAGCCACTATCTAGGTATTAGAGGAGCAATCGATAAGTCGATTTTTCGCCATAAGCGCAAGGAAGGATTCCTTCGCCGTACATGCTTTAAGCTTGAGGGATAGAACACGAAGAAATCGAGTTACGCCTTTATCGCACTGGGCGTCCGGATGTTCCTCGTATTTCTTTTTAAAATTCCGATCGGGTTATGGCGTTACAATGTTTTGTAAATGGAAGCGGAGGGAACATTAATATGAACAATCAAGTTCACTTTAGACCTCGATTAAAGCGAAGATTGTGCCGAGCACGTGCTTCCAAGACGATCATCATCGTTTCGAATGGCTCTTATAAGTATCGCGCGGCCGTCTGGAGAGGAATATCATTATCATTATGCGATTTATATAGTTATATTTATATTATTTATATTGCTATAATATATTTATATATTTTCATACATAAAATCCATTATGCGTGAGTAAACCGCGTCATCACTGACAAACCGTCGGACCTATCGAGGTCATACTCGCGCCCTTTGTTATTCGGGTGGCGAGTAAGGTTTTTAGTTACATTTCATTCCGATAGGTGGCGCTGGAGTCTAACTTAAACATTTATGAACCGATTGTGCTTCGCATCCGGTAGGTGCCGTTCGCTATTGGACCGAATAATTGCCGATTTGCCGGTAACAATTATATATTTATATACGCGTATCGTCGTGTATAAAATCCGCTATGTGTGAGTAAACCGCATCATTACTGACAAACCACCAAACCTATCGAGGTCATATTCGCACCCTATGTTGTTGGAGTGGCGAGTAAGGTTTTTAGTAAGGATTTATTCCGATAGGTGGCGATGGAGTCTAACCTCGACGTTTATGGGCTATGGATGGTGCTCATATTTGCAGGAAATACCTTCTGGTCGACAGTGTGTGTTTTGCATTCGATCGATGGCGTTTGGTATTGGATTGAATGATTGCTGATTTGTTAATATTAAATTCAATAAAAAATTCCCACTGATAAATTTATATTTGTTAATTCAATAATGAAACTTTCCCTTCATGAATTCGAACGGTAACAAATATAACTTCGCGAATGTTCGTAATTTGGCAAATATATTGTAATTTATATAAATTTAAAATTTATGTAATTTTGTAATTTTTGCAATTAATGCAATCAATGCAATTTTTTATTTTAAGGTTAACCAATTTTTGTTTTCAAAAAGGAAACTTGGAACCTGTAATTGCTTAATTTAGAATAAAATAAAATCCGACCATCCCTCAAATCAGCAATTACTCAACCGAATAATTTATTATGCAAATTAAAAATTGATATCTACTCGAAAAATCTCATACACGCGCATAGCACAAATAAGTGTTGCGTAATAAGTATTTTAGAAAGTCCATTAATTTCGAGACCCGAAGAGACGGAGGAAGGTGTTTGTGGACTTTCTGACTCATACAATCGCTTAGACAATAAACTTCGTCTCATGTCAGTCTTCTCGTGAGGATTTCTCGAATGTATTATTGTTATATTTCATTTTCCGTTTCGCAACGAAACCCTAGACAGCGCGTTTCTTTGAGGACCTAAAATTGTTTCGACGTGGACTTTAAAACAATACCGGCTTCATGAAGGAAAAACGTCGAAAACAGCGCTTTCGCGTAATTGCCTTCTATACGTAGGCCTTTTGTTAGGGTCATTTCATGCTAAAGGCTACGTTTAAAATAAACGCTTCATTTGGACGTCTCGTAACAACAGCTGTCTGAGATGATAAAAAAAACGATAAGCTATTTGTATGTGGGACATTCGAAGATTGAGGAGCGCAATTTCGAGGGAATAGCAGCGAGAGTGGTTACGTCACTTTTGGACGTACGAAGTTACCAGTAAGCCGACCAAATAAGACGTTCCGATACAATTTTCGGTACTTTTCCGTTAGCGGGGCGCAGCGTTGCCGGACGCCTTGCGCCGACCGGCTTTAAAATTAATAGCAAAACCCATGCAATGGCCAATTCTTTTATAGCGGTTTTGCTAAGGTTTTGCTAGTAATGTTACAGTCGGCCGCCGTAAGGCGGCCGGCAACGCTTGATAAATTTGTAAACTCTGACCAATTGTGAGCCAAACGCGAGCCAAGTTACCAAGCGAAGGGAATGACAAAACAGTCAACGAAATAAAAGTCGGTAATTTCGGTTGCGTAATACACTGCAATAAATGTAACCTTGGATTTGCCCTCTACACGTTTAAGTATTATTGGTTTTGCCAGGGTTTTGCTATTAACTTTAGGGCAACGCTGCGCCCCCTAACAGAAAAGTACCCAATTTTCTAAGGAGAAATATTCGAAATAATTACAAAATAATAATAATAATAATAATATTTTTGCAACTATTATTATACAATTATTACAACTATCGTAACAATAATAGTAAAATTATTATAATAAAAAAAGCAATAATAATAATAATAGTAATAGTATTAGTATATTGATAATTGATAATTAATAATAATAAATAATATTTGAAATTAATAGTAATTAATATATTAACACTAAACCTGCCATGAGCGGTCAACTGAACCTTCTTTACACGTATTTTAAATGTCTAGGTGACGTCACGGTAGGTTTAGCGTTACTAAATAAATAGTTGATGAGAACAAAGTATTGAAAGATAATTATCAATAATGATTCTAAATATAAATACAATAATACGTCTCGGCGCCCTAAGTATCCTTATGACGCCTAAAAATTCGGCGTGACCTTACACTCAGGAAAAAGGAAATCGGCGAAATGATAAAAATAGCTAGAAAAAATAATAAACACGCACTTGTGACGTGTAATAATAGAATTCACGCATTTTAGAAAATTAGTGGCAATTCCTAGAAAGGATACCATACATCAAATTACTAGATATGAATATTTTGCGTGACTCGTAGATAAGACGTCAAAAAAAATAAAATAAACGGCGCAACTTCTTAAAGCAATTTCTATATCACTCATTCCACGTTCATTTAGCTTTTGAGATATACGTCGACGTTTCAGGACGTCTTTTTATATTTAAAATGACTCGTGTTTTACATCGGAGCCTACGGACGTGTCTTTTAGGGGACACCTTTTACATTTAAGACGAGTCG
Source organism: Gasteruption jaculator (assembly GCA_949825005.1). Classification (NCBI taxonomy): domain Eukaryota; kingdom Metazoa; phylum Arthropoda; class Insecta; order Hymenoptera; family Gasteruptiidae; genus Gasteruption; species Gasteruption jaculator. Next base: position 7,131,315 of record OX463770.1, read on the forward strand.
AAAGTGAAACCACTCGATCACCATGTCAGTTTCTATTTGGATAGCCTATATTTCCTTTACGAACGCGTACTTTTTATTTTTGGACGTCTCGAAGCTCGAGGTTCGACTTTTGAAAAGTCACGCGATCTCTCGCGTATCCGTAAGACGCGTATAAGAGTCCTTCGGAGCTCCAAGACGTCTGAAATTCCTCCGCATCCACAAAATTTCGCTCGACTCCCTTTTTTTCTCACACCAAAGTACATACTTTTCGGCCGAAAGACCTCTGCAGCCTCTGAACTTTGCCGCATCACCAGGTATCCTTTCCCTTCCCTTCACCTTTTCTATAATCCATATTTCCCCAAAAGGAAAAGGAAGAAAAGGAAAAGAAAAATCCTACATATAACTCTTCATCGTTTTTCAATACCGGACGCGTCCCTGAACCATACTTATACCAACACCACACTTAAGCTCCATACCCATGTGTGTGTGTGTGTACGTGTATATCATCGACACCTTATGTTAATCCAACGACATCTTTAGCAATTAACGCGCATGAATTACCGCCTGTGTAGCATCATTACACTTCCCTTCTTCCTCCCTCCCGCCCCTCTATTCATTCTCCTCGTTCTTCTCTCTTGACAATTTCGCAAGACCAAGAAAAAGCTGATGTTATTATACTCATCAAAGGAGAGGGGGTGTGGATCTTTGAGAAAAAGGATAGAATAGAATCGATTTGATACGAATCGAATCGAATGGAATGGAATTGGATCAGTGGACATGTAATCGACCCAACGGTCGATATATCGAAGTTACGAGATCCGACATGGCGGCATTCCATCTTTTCGAAACAATCATTCTAAGAATTTTTCTAACGCAGGAATATATATTTTTTCCAAAAAATTGAAAATTTCTTCTATTTTCTAAATTCGTCCACTCTTTAGATCGATCTTGGGGGATTAGAATCGATTTTGTGGGTTAATCGAAGCAAAACAAATCGATTACGAAGAATCGATTTTACAAAAACAAGATCCATTTTTAGCATAATCGATGTTAAGATCGATACTTCTTCGATTCGATCAATTCCCAGAATCGATTTTACTTTTCTTTTTTTTTAATTCTAGTTTCTCTATATTTTTAATATACAACTCCCAATGTTAATCGATTCGCAGATCGATCGTCGACCATTTAAAAACACGAATCCTTGGAACTCGGAACCGATCGAACCGAAAATCTGCGTCTGCCATTAGTTATTTACCTGACTCACGAGCTTCGGCAGAGTGCTATGACTGTCGCTGGCAGTCGCTGCTGCCGATGCCGATCTATCGCCGTTCGTCGACGATCTTTGTTGATTGGCCTCCGATCTGAGATCGTGCCTCCAGCGCAATACTCCCATCATGACCGTTTGTTTACGAAATCACACGATCCCAGTCTTCCAACCCTCCTCTCCTCCACCTCCTCCACTTCTACACACGCACACGCGTATACATGCGGAGCGAATCACCGTTTCTTTTGGTTATAAATCCGTGCATAACAATGGAACGAAATAAGAAATGGTGAGTCTCCGGGGAGCTGTAGTCTGTCCACTCATTCCTGGAGAAAATTCAACTTCCCAGTCACTTGTTTTACCGGTGGAACTGCCCGGATGTCATATCTAGCGAGTTTTCGCGGTACCGGAGTAGCTTTCGGTGCTTTTCGGAGCCGAGACGAAGGAACTCGAACCGGGAATTCCTTCCATCGCGGTCAAAATGGAAAGGAAAGAAAGGAAAGGAAACTCAAAGCGAAGTTGAGGTAACTGCGATTTTGTCCTTCGTGTCGCAGGAATAGTAGTAGTAGTAATAGTGTAGTAATAATAATAACAACAATAGTAATGGTGATGATGATATTAGTGGTGGTAGTAGCGAGGATCCCGATACATTCGATCGCGCGAGAAAGCAGGAACACGACTGGCGTCGAGTTCAAGACTCGCAGTCCTCTCTTCGCCCTGCTTTCCTCTTACCCGCTGGAAAACCATCCTGTTCGTTTACCACCGCCAGCCAGCCAGCGAGCGAGCGAGCCAGTCAGCCAACGAACGAGCGAACCAACCAATGAGTGAATGTGTGTGCGTAGGACCGTACGTGTGCGTTCTTTTGTGAGCGTGTATACTACTATTAATACTAATAATATACGTACTATTAGATATAATAGTATTACTATACCAATAATACACATGCTATTGTATATAATAGTTATAATAAATGTAATAGTAGTAAATGATGATTATAATTACATTGCTCTTATATATATGTATATATAAAAGCATTAATAATATTATTATTATTATTACTACGATGGATAGTGATATAGTAGCATAGTGTATTATGTAAAACACCAAAAATAGTAATTTTATATATATACATATACAAAAGAGTGTCGGGGGAACCCAACCACTCTTTCGACCGAACCATCGGTTGTTACTATGGCCGCCGCGGCCGTTCGAACAGTGTCGTTTGGTTCCAGCTAAAGTTCAAGTTTCCTCGCATGCACGTACGTAGTTATGTACCACGTAGATAGGTAGGTGGGTAGGTACGTAGGTAGGTGGGTGGATACTTGGATAGGTAGATGGATGGATAGATAGATAGGTAGGTATGTAGGTAGGTATGGGGTTACTCGGCGAAAACAGTTTCCTAGCTTATCGTCGATTTAGAAGGAAGAGAACGGGAAGAAACGCAAAAGGAAGGGAACAGAAGAAAATAAGAGAGGAAGGTAGAATGGATTTACCGGATGAGTCCGACGGGTTTTCGAAATGATGATGTAAAGGACAGAAAAGGATGGTTTTTTTATCTGCTCCTGTTTTTTCTCCGGACTGTCAATTATTGTTAATATTGATCGATGTACAAAGAATCATTAACGGCAATAATTTTATTAATTTGTCGCTAATATTAATATATACATAGTCAATATTATTATATGTTATTTATTATTACTATCATCATCATTATTGTTATTATTATTATTATTATTATTATTATTATTATTATTATTGTTATTAATGTTGTTGTTGTTATTGATATTGATGCTGCTATTGGAGTTGCGCAAGATTTTTTTAATCAACTCGACCGCGCGATAAATTCCACTAAATAGATTTTTTGTGTGCTTGTGTGCGTGTGTGTGTATCCATCTGTATACATCGCAGAGGTGTTGAGTGGCTGATGGGTGTGTTGATATAATTATGATTATGATCAGCATGGCGACGATACACTTTTAATGATCGCGATTAAATCGTTCAGTCAGTGTGCCACATTTTTTTATTGTCACTGCTAATAAGTGGGAGAACAGGGGGGAGGGGGAGGGGAGAGGAGGAGGGGAGTAGTTGGAAGGAGAAATGGTGTCGAGGCAGGGCTTTGTCTTCTAAACGAAAAAAAGGAAATAAGTGTAAAAAAGTAACATCCAAGAAGCGAAGAAACATCAACAATCGCCCGGAGTATGTAAAACACTTACTCGCTTCCTTAGTTACTTACTTACTTACTTACTTATTCGAATGTTGGTAGGAGGACACTGACAGGTGATGTCGGGGAAAAGGAGCAAGTCCCAACTCCTGACATGGCACACACATTCATGCATGCATACATACATACACACACACACATATATATAGACACAATGGTCTGGCAGGTAAAAAAAAACGGATATCATTTCGTGGTCGACTTATTTCGTTATGTATGTACCCATACCCATGTACCCGTACGCACAGAAACACATAAGTACACGAAGCACCGGGCGCATATATAGGGTTGAAATGTAGACACGAGGTTGTTGCTTCCCGTTTCTTTGTCCATATATGTGCTATAGTATTACACATTTTATTTTTTTTCCCCTTTTTCATTATGTCCCTTGACATCCTGTTACCGTTCCCAAAAACAACGGCCTGAAACAAGGTCGTCATACCTGCGTATATATGTGCGCATATATATATATATAAGTATATACAAGAATTTCTGTTTTAAGAAAAAATTTTTTTAACAAAGAAAGAGAGAGAAAAATAGTAACAATAGCAGTAATAGTAGTGCCACAGTAATAATAATAATAATAATGATAATAGTAATAATAATGATAATAATGGTAATAATGGTAATATTGATAATTATAACAATACGAATAATAAAGCACCAACAAGAATAGGTTAATTCCGTCGATTATCGCGCATTCATTTGTTGCCTTGTTTTATAATTGTTGCTAAACTCTCCCATGGGAAAATATTAATCATATTTACAAGTAAAATAAAGAAATCCACCAAGGATTTCGCCGAGCCATGGGTTCCCAATGGACGTACATAACAACGTGTGAGAACCGAAAATCCCTGGTTTCAGGGACACCCTCCTTCTTCCCGTGGATGGCAAGGAAAGATTCTGCCGTTGAATCTTATAGCTTCATTGTCTTACGCTCCTGTTACGTGAGAAAAGACGCCGGGGAACGAACGCTGCTTGCTTTTCGTGGTACTTATGTAGGTGCTCGCGATCCTTATGCCTTACGCGTAAACATACACATACATGTATACACACACGCAGTCACTCGCTCGAGCGTTTAAAGACGAGGTGGGCCGCGGACGGAATATGGGTATGTAAAGCATGAACTTTCTTGGCTGCGTACGTTCTTACATACGTTCCCCGTACCGAATATCTCCGGAAGATCTTTACGGTGACTGGATAGGAACATTACCAATCCGAACGTTATATACATACATATGTATATGTATGTATATACGGGGGTATAAATATATAAATTTGATTCTTTTTTGTAAAAGTTACAGTAATAGCAACAGTTGTAGTAATAATGGTAACAGTAATAATTTTGCAATAACAATACAGAGCAGTATTGTTGTCATTATTATTATTATTATTATTATTATTATTATTATTATTATTGTGTTGTTATCGTTGTTGTTATCATAATTACTAGTAACGGTAAGTGGGGTAGCAGTTGATAGCAATATACTATATATATCACTTGAAAAAAATAAGTATATATGTATACATGCATTGAACATGTAGTTTTGAAGATACATAGGAACAGTACTGCCCCTACAGATCGAAACTCCAACCATGACGGTTGGCCGTGACGATCCAACCGACACTTCCGGTGCGTACCTGCCAGAGCGGAAGTCAGCTTCCCTTGTATCCTGCGTGTCAGAGTTATCCTTCCATCGCATCGCTCCTTTTCTTTCCACCCCACCGATCGTTTTGTTCTTCATTTCTTTTTCTTTGCTTTTTCTATTTCAAACTGATCCTTTTTCGATTCGGTCCTTTCCTGTTTCGTTACATTTTCTTTTTAGGTTTCCGTCCATTCTCAATCTTTTTGCATCCGCCTCGGAATAATATTGGTGGTGATGATAATAATAATAGTAATAATAATTGTTCCCAACTGTTTCCAAATTCTCGTGTGTCGAAGTTTCATGTAGGGTTTGCAGTATTTTCACAAGTTTTGTAGAAAAAAGACACTGTCACACGCTTTATTCATTATGAAGCCAATGGCTTCGTAAGAAAATGGCAACTTTTGTTACCGATAATGCATTCAATGAGGAAAAAAATAAATCAACGCTGTGTCGGTAATACAATAATATCTCAGTTACCGACACTTCAGTTAAAAAAAGAGAATATCGATTTTTTGTAGGGAATTTTTTTTTTAACTAAAACGAACTCTCTTTTTTGTTGGTAACTTATCGACAACGCGTCGATAATAGAAGAGTATCTTGGTTATCGACACTGCGGGTAAAGAAGTTTTCCTGATATCTCAACTTCGCAGTTGGGAATCGGGGACTCTACTTTACCCTCGGTGGAATGTATAATTTACGAGACGTGGGTAAAATAGAAATTTATCCTTTCCGTACTTCTTTTATCCGGAAACTGACTTATCGGGGTTTTCGGGTGGTATATTTTTTTTTCTTTCCAGTTTTTCTCCTCGGCTTTCTTTTCTCGAGCTCTTTAACGCAGCACCACATGTGGCTACCACATGACCCTGTTTCGCGCGATGAGAAACTCGAAAGTCTCGAAGGAAAACAACCGGATGGACAATTGATAAAAAATGAAAGAGGTGGTGAACTGAGAAACGGGGGCGGACGAAATAAAAAGAGAAAAAAGAGGCAAAAAAAAAGAAAAGCGAGAAGCACCGGATGGAAGCGCTTGTTTTTGCTTGGTTGCGTTGAAATTTTCGCCGACGAGAAGAAGAAGCCTCTTGGGCGATTCGCTTTTTTGCGCGTTTGCTCATTCTTTCTTTCTTTCGTTTTTTGTTGTTACGATATCGCTCTTAAGGGCGGTTGGAAATCGTGAGAGTCAACTACGTAGGAGTCATCAACTACGACTAAATCTATCCACACATCACACTCACATACACATACACCTATTTATGTATGCCTGTATGTATGTATGGTTTTCCAAACGGAACTCAAGTGCCAGGATGCTGACATCGAGTGTATAGTAAATTCTACTATCCACTTACTTATCCGAAATCCTGCATATATTCTATTATCCGTTAGCAATCATAATAATTACCCGTAGAAAAATAGTCGGAAATAGATAATAATTATAATTATAATAATGACTAAGGGTATGGATAACAATAATCGTAAGGGTAATAGCAATCGTAGTAGTAGTAGTAATAGTAGTAAGAATGATAATAATAATAATAATAATAATAATAATAATAATAATAATAATAACAACAACAATAGAAATTGGTTGGGTTAAGTTTTTTTGCTTCATTTATTTTCATGTAAATATATATGCGTTTGAATCGAAATTTAAAAAAAAAACATAAATATTTCTGACCCTTATATTTTGGCTTTAATATAATAATGTCTGAGGGGAAGAAGATTTAATGAAAATATACAGAAAAGGAAAAGCAGGAATGTAAAGTATAAATTTCTTATAAACTAAAAATTATTCATAAATTCCTTCTTTTCCCCTTTTCCATACTTTTATTTGCGTTTCTTTTTTTTCCACTCGTTTTATTAAATCATGAATTTTAAGATCCGACTTCACGCGTATATAAACAAACCGGTAAATTCCAAATGCCTAAAATACGTTACTCCAAATCCACGATTCACGAAGGAGACAAAAATAATTCTCAAAATTTCGTTAAACATGAATTATTCCACATTTTTCCATTTCGGTTTTCAAAATTCTATTAATCCGGAAGAAAACAACAATGTAGGAGATTTGACATAGACTCGTTTTGAAATTGCGGATTTCGAAATCATAAATCCAAACTTCTTGAATTTTGTTGAACATAAAAATTCCAAAATTCTGAATTTCAGTTCCTAAAATTCTATTATCTTCAAGAGAAAAAAACAATTTTTAAAATTTTACTTTGACCCTTTTTGCAATTACGAATTTTGAATTTTGAAATTCGGCAAATTTTAATTAAAAAAAAAAGCAGTTTTCCAACTTTATGTAAAATAACAATTACTTTTCTCCTCTTCTCGTTACTAACCCACCGTGTAGGGGGGGGGGGGGGGGGGGGTCCTAGAAAAATTGTATTATAAAATACAAAATCCTTCTCCGTCCCCCTTTCCCTCTTTTCTAGTTTTTTTTTTAAATTCAAAATTATGTCATCGTCACACTCGTCAACGACGTCACTCACCCCGCTAACCATTATTTTCGGTTTTCTTTCTTCTGTAATTTCTATAATAAGACATACCGAGTCATTAACGCCGATTGCTCTGCTTTGCTTTCAATCGATTACAACCTATTGGCACATTTATGTGTATGTGTATGTATGGTGACTCCTAATTCTGTTGTCAACGACATGGAAAATGAAGGAATGAATGAATGAATGAATGAATGAGTGGGCAAATGAGTGAATGAGTGTACCTCTGACATCGATCACAGGTCAGAGAACCTTTCGACAGCTTAGCACATGACCGGCATAATTCTCCCTCGGCAAAACCCTCAAAATGGAGGGAAGCAACAAAAAAAAAATGAAAGAAAGAAAAGAATGGCATGGAAAAAAAAGAGGAATTAGTATAATAATGTAACATCGCCGCAGTCTGACAGTGCCGAATCATGGATTTGGTAATAGACGTTATAGAATTCAAACTGTCCGTGACCGAAGCGATTCGTTTTCCAAAACGAAAAAAAAAAAAAAGGAAGAAGATGAAATGATAAATTCGGCTCGTACGCTTTGAAGGATCGTCTTTTAACGGGAGGTCAAATGTCAAAGCCGAGAACTCGCTTCGGCAGTTTGTGTAATTATTATAACATTAATTATAGTTACAAATTATTCCAATTATTGCGGTTTGATGAGAATTGCAACAATGTTGTAATAATTTTAATATTTATAATTGATAATTGTTGGAATAATGAATGTAACAATTGTACAAAATTGTAATAGTTATAATGAATTATTGCAACGTATTGCAATATTGATAAAATTGGTGTTGCTAAAATCCTTAAATCGAAATTCGGAATTTTTACCCAACTTTGAATTTTGAATTCATCAAATTCCAAATATTTTCTCACATTTTTTAAAATTTTTTCCTGAATCAAAGAATTTGGAATGGAAGGAAAAGAATTTTCAAAAGTTTGTTAAAAAGAAAATGCTATGTTTGTTCGTTCAAAAGCGAGCAAATGAGAAATTTCAATTTTAACTCGCTTCGAAGTTACGAGCCTCGAAGTTTTTTTTATGAATTCCCAATATTTGATTTAAGAAATATTTACGATAACCAAATACTTTCTCCAAATCATCGAATTTTCGCGGAAGCAAAAACAACAAACAGAAACAAAAGCGTTTCTCGAACTTCCGTTTTCCTTGAGAATTCAGGGGAAAGTGAAACAGCGGGAGAAGCGGTTCCTTAAAATTTCTCGCTGCGTTATTGAAATTCTGTGAACAATAACGGTAAGTATTCCTAAAAAATATCGGAAGATGACCTCCTTCTTAAAACAGTGAGTCATTCGGAAACAATAACCGTGCCGATGACGTAGGGTTTATACATTTTTAACGAGTTTATAATTATCTCAAAATGGTCACTCTTCCAAAAATGAGGCACTTGAATGGAAATCGTTATGAAGATTATGCATTTGGGATGGTAAATAATAATAATAATAATAATAATAATAATAATAACAATAATAACAATAACAATAAAAATAACAGTGACAACAATAACAACAATAACAATAATAATAATAATAATAATAATAATAATAATAATAAGAACAACAACAACAACAACGACAACAGCAGCAACAATAACCAACAAAGAATTTAAATATTAGAGAAAACTATTAATTGATTTCAATTTTATAGTAACACCCCTAATTTTATGTTTCTATGTTATTATTATTTTTATTATGCCTTGAAAATCGTCAGGCAAAAGGAAATACAAGTTCATGTATGCAATTACCTTGAATAGAATATATAATATATTTTATATAAATGTTGATATAAAATTATAAGAAGGGTAACGATATTATATTAACGAAGAATTAACGAAGAGTCGCGTTAATTGAGCAGATTTTATATATTCCCTCTATAAAAATTCGAATTATTTTTGTATCGTATCAATTTCAACATCCAGTCGAAAATCTCTCCCAGTTTCTCAGCAAAATTGACAAAACAATAATTTTTTTCATTATTTCTATAGACATAAAATATATGAACGAAAGCAACGTCTTAAATTGGAACGAAAAGAATTCCTGCATTCCGCTGCAATAACCTTCCCCAACTTTTCAACAAAACAAACTCACGAAATTGATGTATACGGGTACCAGTAGCACTATCTCCTGAATCTTCACTTTTTTATTGTTGTTATTATTATTGTTATTATTATTATTATTATTATTACCGTCATCATTGAATTTAAAGATTTCCGAAGAAAAATGGTGAAAATAAATCCCCCATTCGTTCTTGAGTATCAGTATCAATCTATGGTTCGCAAGCGTGTACGTCATGTGTGTATGTGTGACCTCGCCAACTTCCACAAACAAATAAACATACGCACAAACAAATAAATGAATAAACAGAGGAAGTTTCTAATGAATTGGATGCACTTTGAAAAAAAAAACAAAAAAAAAATCCCTCTCGAATTTTCGCGATAAGAGACAGTTGTTTTTAGAATGCAGTGAGAGGGGGGGGGGGGGGGGGAGAGCGCATCACGAAAACACGTCAATCAATTTTAAGCGAAAACTTCGCGAAGAACGTCGAGAATTCCCCGGTTGTAAAAGAAATTTCGCGAAAAGCATGCAGTCCGATGCAGTTTTCCAGCACATCAGACGCCCCGAAGTTTGGAAGTTCGTAACTTCGAGGCAAGGTCTTTTCGGAATCTCGGGATTTATGGTAGCGCGAGTGGAGATACGTGGCTTGAAATCGAATCAAAAGGAAATTTGTCCCCGTTGTTTTCCTCCACAATTGTGAATTTTCTTGCGAAAGTCGAGCGGAAAGGAAGGCACGAAACGAATTTGAGGAATGAAACGAAAGTTGTAAATAAGTGGATTCCAAATTGTAACTTTTAAGGGGACATTTTTGGAAATTTGAAATTTGCAAGGTTAAAAGTAGCGATCCCTGGGTTCATAAAGGGCTATAGCTGAAATTTTCATATTGTTTTTGTTTTCAAAGTTATGAATTTTTGAAGTTGAATCGAAAAAAGCAAGATTTTAGAGAATAACAAAAAAGTTGGTAATTAATTATATTTCTTGGAAAAATTGAAGCTTTCGGGGAAACAATTTGAGAAAAGAAACGTACACTATTACTATAATATTATTATCATAGTAGCATTACTATTATTATTATTATTATTATTATTGCTATTATTATTGTTGTTGTTGTTGTTGTTGTTGTTGTTGTTGTTGTTGTTACGAATATTACTACTATTACCATTAATATTATTATTACTATAAAATGTAATCGTCTATCGCTCTATATTTTATTATATTATAATTCTGGGACTCACTTGAGAGAAATATGGAGGAAGAACGCATCGTTGATCATCCAATCGAGAACTTTGAACCCTTTCGAGAAGTTCAAAAAGATCTTGTGTCGTACTCTATGCAAAAAAAAATAGAAAAAGACAAATTAAAATCGAAAAATTTATAAATTTTGTTTAGAAAAAAAAAAAGAATCTTTAATATTATCAATATGAGCATGTTTTATATAATCCTATTGCATATAATAGAGCCGGCAGCTTCTACTAAACGTAATTTATTCAAGATAAAAAACTTAAAAAATTGATATTTATAATATAAAAAAAATGACATACTTTCACTTTCTCCGGTGTTCCAGCACCCCGGACGTCTTGCCTATCCTCCACCGTCTTCCGCGATTCCGAGTCACAGTAGACGGATTGCTCGAGTTGTTGCCTCCTGAAACGAGAGAATCAACGAATTCCAATTAGTTATGAAAAAATACAACATTTTTCCCGTAAGATAAAAACCACGTTTTATGAAAAAAAATGTTTTCTAATTTTGTAGGAGAAAGTTTTTCATTTTTTTTCTATTTCATAATTATTACAATGTTGCAGCCCGTTTTTTCATATTTTCAAAATTTCTCAATTTGAGGTAAACCCTAAATTAAAATTCCCAGTTTTTGGAATTTCCCAAAATCGAAGATACGTCCCAAAAAATGCTGTTTTTCGAATCTTACTTTTTATTTTGTAGCATCTCTGCTGACAAAAAGTAACCGATTTTCCAATTCCTTTTTAATTATCAGTTCCCGGTTTTTTTTTTCTCCCTTCGTCAAACACCGGCAACGGCGACATTTGGACTTTGTTACCGGAGGAACAGAAGCCGTTAAAACAGCCGAGATAGAAATGCAATTCGAGATGCGAGAGCCCGAATGGATGAGACGCTTCGACAGATGCTGCTTCGGTTCGACGCAATACGTGGACACGAGTGTCGAAAAGGACGAGAGAAGGAAGGAAATGAGGAGGAAACGGAGCTTGAGTGAAAGGATGCTGCGCTCCTTTCCTCGATATGTACTCGTGTATCCTCTAACCTCTTATGGTTCGAATCATTTTGGGTGAGTACAAACCATTTGAATGTCTGTGGTACTATATATTTCCATTATTGAAAAAAAATTATAAACTGACCAATAGTTATTAACAATTATTATTTGAGGGCAACTAATATTATTATAATTTTTTTTCAATGGGAAGAAATATTAAGCAAATAATAATTATTAATGATACTTAATCGAAAGTAACCGATACTAAAATAATTTTTTTTTTCAACGAGAAGAATTATTAACTAAATAATAATTATTAATGACAATTAATGGAGGATAACTGATGTTAATATAATTTTTTTGTTTCAATGGAGAGAATTCTTAACTAACTATTGAATATTATTATTGATAATTATTCGAATGTGACTAATATTTATTAATATTTTTCCTTTCAATGGGGGAAAATTGGTAACTAACTAATAATTTCAACCGATAATTATTATGTTGAATAATTATCATTATTGATAATTAATCGAAAGCCCCTAATATCAATCTTTTATTTCAAATTTAGTGAAATATAAAGTGAGCCGTTTATTTTGAAAGTGGCCTAAATCCATTTTTCAAAAAAAAAATGAGAAAACTCGAAAATTTATAATTAAATTGCTTAAAACTCATTATTTATGCCGATATATAATGACTCATTAAAAATGGACTTTTCAAAATAAACGGCTCAAGTATTGTAGTATTAAAAAAAAATTTTTTTAAATATGTTTAAGTAGTTATATAGTTTTGTTAGAGAAGGACACAACTTTTTGTCAATGGAGAGTTGCAGTTGCAACCTTCTGATACCAAAAAAGTATGTATGTGCCGTGCATGGATCTGTGTAAGTATCACGCGTGTATCGTTTAGAAGGAAACCCCAACGGAGAAACGAAGACGAGTGAAGAATGATGATTTGAAACAAATATGCATCTGCCGACAGCTGCTGCATGCATTTTTAACTATGTGTCTGTATATATATATCTACACGCGTTACTTAACGATTTTACGATTGACGTTACACGCAATCAGTCGTTCAATACGGACCATCGATTACGGGAACACCTTTTTTTTTTCTACCTTCCATGTCAGGCAAGAGAATCGAATTCGTGAATTTTTCAAGACACGAAAACGCTTTTCTCATGTTTCGAGTTTGAGGGTTGCAGACCAATTGTGGTGCCAATTCGAAATTTACAGGGTTGGAAATTGAGATTCCCAGACTTGAAATGCACCAAAGGACAAATTTCTACAATTTGTTTTTCTTTTCGCTAGAAATTTTTCGAGTAGAATTCCGGAGGTACGGAATTTTAACCCTGGAACAGCACACCTCCAAACTCGAACGTAAAGAGCGTAACCGATTTTCCAAAAAAAGGTATTTATTTTGCAAAATGAAGGGTGTGATTTTTAGAGAATTACTAATTTTCGTAATATCGCACATAATTCCAGATTTGGAGTTCGGACAATTTTCGATTTTGGACAATGGAGTTCGAAAATCGCGTGGGGTCATATTGACCCCATGTGCTGTTCTAGGGTTAAGAAAATGGGAATCAAATTCTTCGCTTTTCACCCATTCGAGACCGATTGCACACCAGGTGTGCAATAGTAATACTGAGCAATTATCAGTTCGCTCTTGGGGACCGTGCTCGAAAAAAATCGTCGTCTCGAATGGGTTAAAATTCGAGGATTTTGGAAAACACTTTTTTACGAATCTGAAATTTACAAATTTTCAAACGGGTATTTTTTAACTTGAAATCAGTCAAAGTAGAAAATTAATTCCATTTTTCTGAACGAATTCAACGATAAGTAGAATTTGGGAGGGAACGAGTGTTTCCAAATTTGACGAATTTTCCATTTCCTGGTAAACTGCCGATCCCCTCTCTTTCGTCTCATTTTTATTTAATTCGAGACTATCGCCCCTCGGTCGGAAAATCAAAAACAAATAAACAAATATAAATACGTGAAAATATTTGCAATGGTATTAAGATACCCCGCGGCGATCCTGAGTTGGTTCCAGGCGCGTTTATTAAATTAACTTGTTTTAATTGGTTACATCCATTATTCTCGGGACTCGAAGCACGTGCAATAAGCGTGAAACTCGATCCTATGGGAACGTCATGCGGTTTCGTAAAAGCACGGGGTTGTCCGGCCGACTATGGTTGTATTATACACGTAGGTACCTCCCTATGTATACTTTTACAACACCTTTCACACATACACACGCACGCACACATATCTGTCTATATACATGTATTCATATATATATATATGCATTTACGTATACTGTATGTGTGTATGTGCGTGTAATAAACGTGGATATGTAAAAACACATATACGCACGCGTACATGCCTCGATATGTACTTACGAGCCCCCCGAGAAAAAAATAATCGTATGTCCGCAATGGTAAGGATCCCAGTTGCGTCCTCATGACTCCAATCGGACGATAACCGATCCTTTATGGTATCCCGACGATGTGGAAATCCAAACGATCGTCGATGGACATGTAGAAAATAGAAGTGGAGAGAAATACCGATCACGTGACCCCTCTATGCCCTTATTAAGTAAAAAAATCGTTAATTTCAGTCCCACCCCACTCCTTCGCCTTTTTTTTTTACGTAATCATCCTCATTTTGTTTTCCCGATTTCGTGTAAAGTAGGTAACCAAGAGAATGTCTCTCTAATTAACGCACCGTCTTCTCCAGCCTCTCAAATTTCTTTCGAACAATCTTTATTTTCTAGAAGCAGTCCAAATTTGGAGTTCGGACAAATTTTGATTTTGAAACTCGATGATTCTACCTCGATCCAAAAAGTACGACAACGAAATCGTTGGTCCTAACAAATTTCCAAATTTCAAAAGTGTTTGTCCTCGAAAAGTTGGAAATTTTTTCGGACGAAAAATACTCCCACTTTTTCGAAGATTCTCAATTTTTCAAAAAATTCTTTTGCAAAATTCGCAACTCTGGAAGACAGTGACTTACAAATGTGTGTGCGCGTGGGTGTGTGTGTGTCTTAATACCAACAATATTCCAGCAACTTGTTCAATCTACGACACGTTTTTCCAATTTTCTGTTAAACGACATCAAAAAGTGGAGGGGGAGACTTTTAGAAAAATAAAAAAAAAAATTCGAGATTGACAGACAGATGTCCAGGAGCCTTCCTTTATACCAGTGTCACGCATGAATATGTTAATGGGGATGAACATACGATGCATTACTGTATATATGTATATATCATATGTGTGTATGTATACAACCTCTCGATGATGGATCGCGACGTTACATACAACTATGCAACGTATAGTAACTTTAAACGCATTTAACATGCGTAGGTACGAACGAATACGCTGCATATGTAACGACGTTCTCCTTTTCTTCTTTTTTTTCTTCTTCAGCGATATTTTTTTTTACTCGTATGTATATCATTCAACCTTTTTTTTCACGTGCCTTCGACATTTTTTTCAATATGGGCACCGACGTGATAATAAAGAGGAAAAAAGTAAATGAACAAAAAAAAAAGAAAAAGGGAAATTGTGGGCAGAATGCAGGGAATATGGCATCGCCAACCACGCCCGATCGAGTATTGTTGCATTTTCATCATGTATAATTGAACCGCATGTGTGTTTATATACAACGGGTATGCATGCACACACGCATGGGCACACGTGGTTCAATTATAACTGCATTCGTGTGGTTACTCATACATGTATACGTCGCAACTGTGTGTAGTTTGTATACATACAGATGCAAATTCGTAATTGTATTGGTATCGTGAATAGTTTAAGTCGTAATAGTTGTAATAGTTATACATAAAATCAATTACAATAATTGCAGGTTGAACTTTGAAGGGTTGAAAGCGGGATTTTTGAACCCCGAGACGAAGTGCCGCTGAAGCCTGTAAATTGATTTCTTCCACAAATGTGATTTCTCTAGACAAATTCTAGAAAAATTGAAATTCTTAGGTAAAGTGAAAGAATCTTGAGTCCGAGAAAATTTCCAAGTTTTAAAAAACGTTTCTGGAGTAGGTACTTGAAATTTGTAGAGTCAAAAGTAGAATATTTCGGATTAAAAGTGAAATATTGATGAAGTTTGTAAGTCGCGCCCTTACAGAATTATTAATTTTGGAAAATACTATTTAGAAAAATAGGCATTCTTAGAAAATGTGGAAGAATTTTTGGTCCAAAAAAATTTCCAAATTTCAAAGGACGTTTTTGACAAACTTGAAATTTATAGGGTTGACACTAGAACATGTAACATTTAAAATGAAATATTGATGGGATCTGAAAATTGCTTCCTTCCACAATTATGAATTTTTCAAGAGAATTTTTATAAAAACATGGAAAAGATCCCTCATTATTGGACAATTTTTAACTTTCACAGGAAATTTTCGAGGATTTCGAAATTTTTCACGGTTGTGACTAGGATCTCTAAGCTTTGAAATGAAACTTCATCAGATTCTGTAAGTTGTTTCCTTCCAGAATTATAAATTTTTCGATTGAAAATTCTAAGGAATTTCCATAAATTGTTTATTACAATAATCATAATATTGAGAAGAAAAATATTTTGGGTATAGAATTTCAGTTATCACAATTATTACCACTTGAATTATTTACGGTATGTATATATAGATAACATCGGTGATATGTCACCATCGTTTGCGATCGATTCAATTCGATTTTATCAGATGGGATCGTGCCGGTTGGTAATGTCATCATCAATTGATCCCTAATATAGTCGTTTGCATTATAACAATAGAGTATATATACAATATAAAATATATATATATATATATACCCACCTATATTTTTTTTTATTAGAGATCAATTGATATACATATGGGAGAAGTATACATATATATAGAGATGTTCAGAAATCCCTCTGGAGTGACCGGTCGTTTTGTGTGTATCCACAATGCACATTGTCTCGCTCTCTCACTCTGTTTCCACGTTTTTTCCCTTTTAGGGGCACAATACTTAAATAATATATTAATTCCAGTGCAATATGCGGGACAATTACGGGGAGCGGCATTTTTATATATCAATCTCTCTTTTATTTCCTTTTTATGTCCAGCCGACCGTTTTTTCTTCTCATGCATTTTATTGGACTGTAACGAGAAAATTTTGGAAAGCCTAGTTTGTGCGTGCAATCTGCGTCCACACACACATACCAAATTCTATTTCATAAAAAATAATAGGTGGAGTTCCAATCAATAAATAATTATTTTTTTAATAAAATATGTGTCTACACACACACACACATATAGCAAATTCTATTTAAAAAAAAATAATAAGTGGAGTTCCAATAAATAAATAATTATTTTTTATAATAAAATACAGAAAAAATGGTACTTTTTAATAAAATAATAATTTGTGGAATTATCATAATCAAATTTTTGGAAACCTAATTTCCTAGAAAATTCTATTTCATGGAAAAAAAATATATAGTATAAAAAATTCGATTCTAGAATGGCAATAAAAATAAAATTTACAATTTTACTATTTACGTATTTATTAAAATTCCATTCATTTCCAATTATTTTGTTCAAACCGGATTTAATAAAAAATCAGAAGTGCAAAAATATTATATTGGAATAATTCTATAAATACTTAAATTGGTATTTTATTGTAGAAAGTAATTATTACTGTTACTATTAATAATTATTGATTATAAAATAGAATCTGTGCAACAATTCCGTTAGCAATTGAAAATTCAGTGTCTCTTTCTTCCCCCACCCCTCTCTCGAAGCAACTTGAAATTTGAGGGTGTAAATATATAGAATCAAGGATGCGATGAGTATATTCTCGAGGGTGCAATAGAAAGAGGCGTGAATGCTCTCTTTGTCACAATGCAAATGTCAATGTGACACTAACAGAAGCGGACCATATTGCTTGTTCTAATAACACAATAGCCAGAGTATATACTCGTCATAATGATAATGACCATCGGAATATTACTTTCTATGCAAAGTCGCATTATATGTTTTTCGATCTTTTTTTTACAACACACCGATATAAAGTAACAGTGGAAAAACACACTGTTGTTATTTTGATATGTAACCGTTTACTAAATCAATCATGAATATAACATTTGTATAAAATATAATCTTATATAAAAACTATCGGCTCGCCAAGAACTTTTTTATAGTAATTTTTTTCCGTAAGATTTCTGATTTTAGGTTTTTAAATGTAGAAAATAATAATAATAATTATCATTGGAAATTAATTATATTTATTAAAGTGTTAGTAATTGTGCTGAGCAAGTCCAATTATTTATTATTAAAGTACTAATTTTTGGCAATTACATTTATATGTTAGTAGAATTTTGTAGTAATCAATTAATAATTACTGATATGTTAAAATTCAAATTTTCTTTCTACCATTATTTCTAAAACTGAATTTTGTATTATATTATACTGTGTATTATATAATATTGTATTATATTATACAAGAAAATTTTATGAAAAATTAGAACTCCAAATTATTAGATATTTTTTCCCGTAATTCTACTTTTTGAAGAGTATTTTAAATAGCATATATATGTATTTTTAAAAATATTTTCTATTTGCAAATTGTATTTGAAAATATTACTTTTTTAGTACTTTGTCCTAGAAAGTAATTACATATATTTTACAAATGAAGTTCCAAGTTTTCACTTACTTTTTTAAATTAAAATACTTAATAATTACTTTTTTAAATTAAAATATAATTTTACACCCCAAATATAACTCTTTGTAAAAAATAGAATTTCATATAAAATTAGAATTTCAAAAATTCTTTGACAATAATTCCAATTTATCAAAAACGCCAATTTTTCCTCATTGTTATTATTTTTTTGCTTGTGTAAAATATAATTTTCCAATTTTATAGACACAGTACTTAAAAAATATACTTACTATCGCTAATACTATACTATGTTTTTTAACTACTATACATATAAACGAAGTTGGAAAATTATGTTTTCTACAAAAAAGTAATAATATGTGTGTACACACAAACGGACACATGCAAAGTTGATACCGATAACAGTAGCATCAGAATCAGCCATCCGATATAATACATACATATAATATAAAAGACTGAAGAAAAAAAAAACTAAAAAAAAAATATAATAAAAATCCCTTCGAGTGCCACCGCAAGAGAAATAGAAATAGGAAGAGAGACAGAAACAGGAGGAATGCATATGAAAGAATCCATCCATAATGCAACATATGCGCACCGCCAGGGTTCCACATATATCATGATGATGCGAGTGGAACCCGCGTGTCGCCCTAACCCCCTTGAACTCGTACCGATCCCCCAAAATTACGAGTGGGCCCTCTGTGTTTATTATTTTTACTTGTTCTCTTCTTTTTTTTTACTACCCTCTTTATAAACAAACGGAGTAAAAATAATGCCTAGGTCGATGCCATAGAAGGCACGGTAGGTACCGTACATACGTGTACAATGCATTGTATAGATATAGATGTACACATATACACATACATAGAAGATAGATACATTTATTAATTCCCTTCTTCCCTTTTTCGAGTACCTTTCATTCAAGTTTGCTACCTATCTCTGTCTCCTTACACGCTCGACAATGAGCTTTACTTTAATCCTTTAAATGGGTCCAATAAAAGAGAGCGCCTCGAACTCGACGCAATTTTTCGACGCTGACTCTTGTCAAAACAGGCTTTCTCGGGAAAAAAAGTAAAAAAAAAAAAGATTTGGAATTGTTTATTTGTTTCATTCTTAGAAAATTGGAACTTAAAGAATATTATTATTTATTGTAAGAATTTTATTTTAGCAAAAATTTAAGTTTTCGGTGTTTTGTTATTAGTTATTTTTAATGTTGGACAGTGATTGTATTCATTGAAATTACAAGTTTTTTCTGCTACTATTTTTATAAAAATATGATTCTAAAATATATAGATTTCAAAAAATTGTTTCTCAGAATTATTCTGTTTCAGCAAAAATATCAGTTTTTAAGTATTTTATTGTAGAAAATAATACTGCAATTTATTCGCAAACCAATTGCAAATAATTTATAAGGCAATAAAAATTCGAATTAATTGTAAATTAATTCGAGTTGTCATTAAATTGGCAATTAATTGCGATTAACGTGGAAATTAACAAGCAATGAAAGATAATTAATAAATAATGAAATTAAAGTTGTATATCCATGAAAGTCGGAGTTAATTATCCAGTAATTGAATTACAATTGTTTGCCAATTAATTGTAAATTAACTGGCGTCACAATTATGTTCAAATTAGATGTAAATCAATTCGCGTTGGGATTAATAATTATAAATGAATAATTGCCATGACTCTTTGCGAACATATTCAAGTGTTACACGGAAATGCAGTTCTAGAATGTTAATATCATGTCATTTTTATATACGCATACATATAAATATACATGTATATATATGTATAAAATTGTTAATTCGACGAAATTTCCAGCCCGGGCTATAATTCGCAGGCGATATAAAAAGGAAAGGATCGGTAATTTTTAACACCCCGATAAATCAGACGTGAAACTACTCCGTCTCGATGCATCGCAGATGACGTCGGTCTGCATAAATTACAGGACGAGCATTGAAATGCACGTTTGCAGGGGGTAGTTTGTATACACACGCGCGACGCTATGGTGCTTATCTTAGATTTCGATCGAGATGCGACGACAGAAAAAGAATACCGACAGAGCCACTCCGATTGCACATGGTCTGCCCACGTGCCAAAAAGCAACCGTATCGTTATAATTACGCACCTCATTATATACCTATTTGCATATTTCATACACGCTTCTTTTTCGGTGCGTATGTATATTATATGCACAACAAATTATTCTAACCAGCCAAGCGGCAATTACTTACGGTCCAGTACCCGTATGACCCGAGTTAACGGGGAGTCCGGGCTACTGGAAAATTCTGCCGGTCTGACCTCTTGTGTTTCATGAATAGTAATGATAGTAATCGGCATAGTAATAATATTACAAAAAAAAAAACAATAACAGCTGGGATGATAATAATAATAATAATATTAATAGTTACTATTAATATTATTTTATTAATGAATTTAGGAATTTCCACAGTAATAATATTTGTCCAAAAATTAAATATAAAAAGACTGACTGGAAATATAAAAAATAATATTAATAACAACAACAATAAGTACTAATATTATTGTTAATTTAGGAATTTTCGCAGAACCATATCAAATCCAGATTCAGGATCCAATCCAGGCTGAGATCCTGATTTAGGCTCAAGTGGAGATTCAGATCCAGAGATCCAGAACTGCGGGTTCTCTAATCCAGATCCAGATCCAGATCCAGATCGAGATCCAGATCCAGATCCAGATCGAGATCCAGATCCAGATCCAGATCGAGATCCAAATCCAGATCCAGATCCAGATCCAAATTCAAATTCAAATTCAGATCCAGATCGAGGTCCAGATCCAAATTCAAATTCAAATTCAGATCCAGATCGAGGTCCAGATCCAGACCTAGATCCTAATCCAGGTTTCAGATCGAGATCAAAACTCTACACTTCTATTCTCTTACACTTAAATTCAGACCCAGGCCCAGACTCGCAGTTTCAGATCCAGGCCCTACTAGGGTTCAACAAGGACAACAACGACCGGCAGCAAATATTGGAATCACCCTGGCTCATCTCACTGCCCCTGACTTCCAATACTTTTTCACCCTTGATCTGAACCTTCGGCCCCAACCCTTGCATTAATTCCGAATGGCTCGGTTGATCGAACGGTGATTGCATTTCACGACATGACACGACACGACGCATCGGCTGGCTCGGCGGTAAGATCAAATTGGAATGGCAGTAAAGGGTGAAAACGAGATGTTCTCGGGTACGCGTAGAATTTGTGGGTTTTCACATACACATATACGCGTGTGTATGTGCACCTACGTGCTACATGCACGCGATGACTAAAGTTTTATGTACACCCTCAAATAATAATAATAATAATAATAATAATGACAACAACAACTCCGTGCAGATCCACACAAGTTCCCTTTTTCATCCTCTTCCCCTTCGCTGGGTCTTATTGACCAACTGCATTGTGGGTTGATGCATT